>OU892288.1:15817493-16049563 GCA_917834065.1 Ceutorhynchus assimilis
TTTGACAGTTTTCCATTCAGTTTGATCACGTTTACCTCCCTAAAACCTTATAAGTTGAAAAAAGAGAAAAATATTTTTTGATCAAAATTTTTTTTAAGGCTTACCCCTTTGGAAATAATAAGTTGAAAAGAGAAGAAAATATTTTTTGATCAAAAATTTTCTTAAGGCTTACCCCTTTGGAAATTTTCATGTGAAGGTCAATTTTGAAAATTTTCTTTTGGTGTTTTTTAACAGTTTTCTATTTAATTTGATCACGTTTACCTCCTTGAAGCATTATAAGTTGAAAAAAGAGGAAATATTTTTTGGTCAAAAATTTTCTTAAGGCTTACCCCTTTGGAAATTTTCATGAGGTCAATTTTGAAAATTTTCTTTTGGGGTTTTTTAACAGTTTTCCATCTAATTTGTTCACGTTTACCTCCCTGAAGCATTATAAGTTGAAAAAAGAGGAAATATTTTTTGGTCAAAAATTTTCTTAAGGCTTACCCCTTTGGAAATTTTCATGTGAAGGTCAATTTTGGAAATTTTCTTTGGGTGCTTTTTAACAGTTTTCCATTTAATTTGATCACGTTTACCTTCCTAAAACCTTATAAGTTGAAAAAAAAGAAAAATATTTTTTGATGAAAAATTTTCTTAAGGCTTACCCCTTTGGAAATTTTCATGTGAAGGTCAATTTTGAAAATTTTCTTTGGGTGTTTTTTGACAGTTTTCCATTCGGTTTGATCACGTTTACCTCCCTAAAACCTTATAAGTTGAAAAGAGAAGAAAATATTTTTTGATCAAAAATTTTCTTAAGGCTTACCCCTTTGGAAATTTTCATGTGAAGGTCAATTTTGAAGATTTTCTTTTGGGGTTTTTTAACAGTTTTCCATTTAATTTGTTCACGTTTACCTCCCTGAAGCATTATAAATTGAAAAAAGAGGAAATATTTTTTGGTCAAAAATTTTCTTAAGGCTTACCCCTTTAAAAATTTTCATGTGAAGGTCAATTTTGAAAATTTTCTTTGGGTGTTTTTTAACAGTTTTCCATTTAATTTGACCACGTTTACCTCCCTGAAGCCTTATAAGTTGAAAAGAGAGGAAAATATTTTTTGATCAAAAATTTTCTTAAGGCTTACCCCTTTGAAAATTTTCATGTGAAGGTCAATTTTAAAAATTTTTTTTTGGTGTTTTTCAACAGTTTCCAATTAAATTTGATCACGTTTACCTCCCTGAAGCCTTATAAGTTGAAAAGAGAGGAAAATATTTTTTGATCAAAAATTTTCTTAAGGCTTACCCCTTTGAAAATTTTCATATGAAAGTCAATTTTGAATTTTTTTTTAACAGTTTCCAATTAAATTTGATCACGTTTACCTCCCTAAAGCCTTATAAGTTGAAAAGAGAGGAAAATATTTTTTGATCAAAAATTTTCTTAAGACTTACCCCTTTAAAAATTTTCATGTGAAGGTCAATAAAGTAACTTTACCGCATAATATGTTACTTCACATTTGTGAATAAATGCGGTAAAGTGCACTTTCCGCATGTTTGTAAGTAAAATTATTTAATAAAATTTTCTTTTTGTTGCAGAAGCCACAGAAAAGAAGATCCTGTAGCCGTTTTGACAAAAATTATTATTAATTTTTGTGTATTAAATAAATAATTTTATAATTTATTTATTTGTTTTATTTATTTCCCTTCAAACAAAGTGGTATATCCTCTTAGAATTTCTGAAAACGAACAAATTTAAGAGGATATACCACATCGAAAAATTTTTGAAAAATTAAGAGTATATACCACTCCAAAAATTTTTCGAAGCAAAATATGTGATTTCATTAAGAGGATATACCACTCCGAAAATTTTTCGACGAAAAATTTTTCAAATATTAAGAGGATATACCACACCCAAAAATTTTCGAAGCAAAATATGTGATTCCATTAAGGGGATATACCACTCCGAAAATTTTCGAACGAAAAATTTTTAAAAAATTAAGAGGATATACCACACCGAAAAATTTTCGAAGCAAAATATGGAAAATCATTAAGGGGATATACCACACCGAAAAATTTTCGAAGCAAAATATGGAAAATCATTAAGGGGATATACCACTCCGAAAATTTTCGAACGAAAAATTTTTCAAATATTAAGAGGATATACCACATCGAAAAATTTTCGAAGCAAAATATGTGATTCCATTAAGGGGATATACCACTCCGAAAAATTTCGAACGAAAATTTTTTAAAAAAATTAAGAGGATATACCACACCGAAAAATTTTTTAAGCAAAATATGGGATTTCATTAAGGGGATATACCACTCCGAAAATTTTCGAACGAAAAATTTTTGAAAAATTAAGAGGATATACCACTCCGAAAATTTTTCGACGAAAAATTTTTCAAATATTAAGAGGATATACCACACTGAAAATTTTTTGAAGCAATATATTAAAAATCTTTTAGAGGGTATACCACTTTGGAAAATTAAAAATTTTCAATTATAAAGGGGATATATCACTTCAAAAATTTCGGAAGCGACAATAAGGGGATATTATTAAGAGGATATACGAGGACTTATTTGCAAATAAAACACAAATTGGTATTATTTAATTGTTTTTATTAATTTAAACAATAAATACATAATTTTTCTGTAGATTTTTCGTGTTGTTGCTCTTGTGGTCCATTGGCGGCCGATGAGAAGTCGAAATCTTGTTTTCTGGAAAAGAAAAGCTTTATTAATGACGTAATAAAGGACTAAGAGCTAGTTTATTAGTGGATGGTTATCTAATTTAGCTGTCGATTAACTAATGATAATTATCAGTTAACCAACAGTTAAATTAAACTGATAAACAGATCCTTTTAAGTGTGACTAGATCATTTGTTACTTAAGTCCTTGTTTGTTAACAGAAATTTTAGATTGTATCAATGTCAATATGACATTGTTTATGTGCGACACAATCTGAGGTTATTGTTTGTTAATTAGAACTTAACTAACAATTGATCTTGCCACCCTAAACCTAATTTTATAGAAAGATAATAGATTAATAAGGAAGGGAATTTTTCAATAATTTAGGACAAAAGAATTTTTTTTTCATGTTCCAAGTATTAATTTACAATTCAGTGAGGAGTGAAAGAAAGGTTTGAAGCACGTTTCAATAAACTTTCAGTGAAAACTTTACAAAATTGGTAGCAAAAGACGAAGACGAGCAGTTAAAGTCTGGTGTGCGTAAAAGACGAGTTTTTTCTAGCGAGGCCTGCCATCTGTGACGAGTTCAACGCACCAATCGACAACTGAAAAAAAAAACCATCAGGATTTTAGAGTAAATTCAAAATTGTGCGACTGCACATTAACGAAACAAGTTCAAAGTCGCGGTCTTAAGCTACAACTACAATTAAAATACTAAGTTGGCAACGTCAGGTCGGTGCCCACTTTTTTTGTGCCCAACTCTGCCTTCTCATTTACAGCCACCCACAGAGAAAGAGGAGGCTTCTTTGTCTTTTTCATACATACACACACACACTGATTTCATTAATTCAAAAAACTTTCCTCCCTTTTTGTCAAAATTCTTTTAAATTTTTTGAAAATCTCTCGTAAAAATTACGAGACAACGTCGTTATAATGATAATTATTACCGGTGGTGCAATTTGTACGTCGTAAAATACAAAGTTGCAATGGACCGATATATTTGGGCACCAGTTGTGTGGATATTTAGTTGGCGGCATTAAAAGTTAATGAGCGAAATAAAACTGATTTTTTTTTTAATGCACCTGAGTGGTTGTTGGCTTTAGGCCTGGTTTATTTATCTTTAGATAAACTTGCTGGTAACTATTTGCTTCTACGATTTTATTGGTTGAAGAATAACTGGCCTATCAATGGAATTACAAATTGCAATTACTTGACAGTGAATAAACCGACCTTTAAACTATATCAGGCTGTATTTTTTAAAGTTTTTGTTAACTTTCAGGGCTCTGCAGGACTTCAGTTAACTATTAATTATTACAGCATAGATAATTGGCAATTCATTTGGTTTTGTGTTGTGTTTGAGATCTGGTAAGTAAGTACTGGAATCATTTATTGCGCAGTTGTTGCCTTTTATATTTTTCAGCTTTGAATATTATGGTTATTATGGCGGATTTACGCAAATTGAAATTGAAAAGAGGTACTCTGAAAGGTAATTTAACTAGAATGAAAGGGTTTCTCGATAAACTTGATTTAGAAAAGCTATCCGAATTAGACTTGATTCAAATCGAAACTCGGCTAGAAAATGTTGAACCTCTTTTATCTCAGTTTAATTATGTCCAGACGGATATAGAGTGTCAATTGTCTTTAGATACAACAGCTGAGGGTGTTGAGGTAGATATAGATGTCATTATTGAATCTCAAAATGTTGAAAGGTTTAATTTTGAAAAAGAATATTTTTCTATTCTCAGTAGAATTAAATTAATTTTGAACAATTCAGGTGTTGACAATCAGTCAGGTAGCGCCGGTAGCGGTGGAGCATCTCGTGCTAGTAATGATCCACAGCAAGTGAGTCAAAAACCGTCTATAAAGTTGCCTGATCTAAAATTACCTGTTTTTGATGGCTCTTATGGCAAGTGGCTCGAATTTAGAGATGCCTTTCGTGCTATTGTCCATGAGAATGTGCATTTGTCAGACGTGGAGAAGTTCTTCTATTTGAAATCTTTTCTTAGTGAAGAACCATTGCATGCAATTGCTAATTTGCAGGTTATTAATGACAATAATTATTCCAATGCTTGGACTATCTTGACCGATAGGTATGAAAACAATCGTCTAATTATTTATAATTACATCAAGGATTTGTTTGATTGTCCAAAAGTCATGAAAGAGTCATATACTGAGCTTAGAAAAGTTTACGATATATTCAATAAAAATTTAAGATCTTTGAATAGCCTTGGTCAGGAAGTTGAGCATTGGGACACACTCATTGTATTCATGCTCACAAATAAATTCGATCTCATAACTCTTCGAGAATGGGAATATTTTCAGGTAAAAAGTAACGAACTTCCTAGCTTGGAAGACGTTACCAAATTCTTGAAGGCAAGATGCGAGTTATTGGAAAAGTTAGAATCCTCAAAAATGGAAATTAAATCAGAAAAAATTAAATGTCATTTGGCAGCTACGCCACAAAACAAATTTTCTTGTTATTTTTGTAATAAGCCACACTCCATTTATAAATGTTTCGCATTCAGGAATTTGAATGTGCAAGCTCGACTCGCAGCTATAAGTGAATTAAAATTGTGTTTGAATTGTTTTAGTCCAGAACACACAAGCAACTGTTCAAAGTCGAGCTCTTGTCGTCATTGTGACCAGAAACATAATTCACTATTGCATTCCGAGGAGTATCCGGTGCCCCCGTCAGCTGAACCTGAGAGTGCTGTTGTGTTGAGCGCCATGACTCCGTCCACTGAATCTGGGAAAAATTATAATACAACGTTATCACTGCTAGCCACTGCTAAAATTCGAGTTCTAGGTAGGGACGGAGTGATTTACATTGTTCGAGCCTTACTTGATCCAGGATCGCAGAGCAATTTCATGTCGGAAAGTTTGGTTAACAGACTGGGTCTCCAGAAACATTGCGTTAATTTCAAAATTATTGGAGTAGGTCAAGCGTTGTCAGCTACGGCGAGTTCCAGAGTAAATGTGACTGTCATGACGAATGTAAATAATGATTTCGAAGAAACTATTCCTTGTTTGGTCATTTCCAAAATAACTCAGAATTTGCCATCGGTGTCCTTTGACATTTCCAAATGGAATATTCCCAAAAATGTAAGTTTAGCTGACGAAGCATTCAATTCACGAGGTAACATCGACATGTTGTTAGGTAATGACGTATTCTTCCGAATACTGCTTATGAAACAAATTCGTTCTACTGGTATGCCAGTTCTTCAAAAGACTAGATTGGGCTGGATTATTGGTGGTAACTTTAATCCGTTATGTGCTTTCAATTCTCAGGACAGGGTAATGGCATGTCTTTCGTTAGAGCAGAAAATATATTGAGACTTGACAAAACTTTGGGAACTAGAGGAATGTGACTGGAATGTAAAGGTTATGTCTAAGGCCGAAGAATATTGCGAAAGTCATTTTGTTAACAACTTTTCTCGCGATTCTGAAGGTCGTTTGGTTGTCAAATTTCCATTCAAAGAAACTGTTGGTCAACTAGGTCTTTCCAGGCAAATGGCTTATAAGAGATAACTTTTTTTGGAAAAACGCTTATACAAGGACGCATGGTTAAAGAAAGAATATGTCTCGCTTATTAATGAATACAGCGATCTTGGACATATGACGAAAATTACAGAGTATTTTTATCTACCACATCATGCAGTTGTCAAACAAGCCAGTTTGACAACCAAGGTTGTCTTTGATGCTTCAGCACAAAGCGATACTAGGGTTTCTTTGAATGATGTGCAATATGTGCGCCCAACCATTCAAAATGATTTATTATCTATTCTTCTAAATTTTCAAATTTTTCCCTATATGATCAATGCTAATATTGCGAAGATGTACCGACAAGTCTTGATTAATCCTTCTGAACGTGGATATCAAAGAATTTTATGGAGAAATCCTGACAATCAATCCGCCGACATTGAATGTTTTGAGCTTAACACCGTGACATACGGTTGTGCTTCTTTACCGTTTCTGGCGGTTCGAACTTTGTATCAATTGGGTCTAGAATTTAAAGATAAATATCCTGAAGCAAGCCAGGCTATAATGAAATGTTTTTATCTTGATGACTTATTGACTGGTGCGTTTTTGAAGTCCAAATTGGTGCAACTTCAACACGATATATTTTTGATTCTTAGTACCGCTGGGTTTAAGTTGGGAAAATGGCTTTCGAATCAGCCTGAGCTAATGAACCAATTTGAAGTGGATCAAGATCAATTTTCAAGTATTTTGCATCTAGGTGAGGGCCAACAGAATAAAACATTGGGTATATTTTGGAATGCTACTCAGGATTCAATTCACTATTCTATTAGGGCTTCTGATACGACGGATATAAAAATTTCGAAACGAATTATTTTGTCCATTACCAGTCAAATATTTGACCCACTGGGTTTACTGGGTCCAATTGTGGTAGTTGCAAAATTAATTCTACAATGTCATTGGCGAGAACGGATAACGTGGGACGAACCAGTATCACAATGTCTTAGAGAAAAATGGCTGATATTTTGTGAGGACTTAAAACTTCTCAATCAAGTAACTATTCCTCGTCATGTACTAGATAATAATTTTAAAATCTTACAAATTCATGCTTTTGCGGCGCTTGTGTTTACATGGTTTGTTTGACAGCTTCTGGTGAATATATTTCTTCCAATCTTATCCTTTCCAAATCTCGTGTGGCCCCGATAAAAACGATAACTCTAGCGCGTTTAGAGCTTTGTGCAGCATATGTTGCTGCTAAATTGGTGAAAAATGTCAAACAATCAATAGAAATTCAAGTTGACAGATATTTCTACTGGACAGATTCATCCATAGCATTATCTTGGATTCAAAGTTGCCCAAGTAGATGGAAAACTTTTGTAACAAACCGCGTAACAAAAATTCAAAACTTGTCTAACTCTGAGGATTGGTATCATATTCGATCAGAAAACAACCCCGCGGATTGTTTATCCAGAGGAGCCTCTAGTAGTTATTTCCTCGAGTCAGACTTATGGTGGAAAGGACCCACATTAGTATTTTCCAGTTCCTTAAAAGAAACTCAAAAGGTTGTTGAATTAACCTCAGACATATCTGAACAGAATATTCTTAGTCATTCTATAGTTTTGATGGAGGTCTTTGATTTTGATTTTGTCCGATTCTCGTCTCTGCTAAAGTTACAACGAATTATTGCAATATGTTTTCGAGTTTATTTTCGTCTCAAATCTAAGACTGTCTCAGTTGGTATCATTCAATCCGAAGAACTAAATAATGCTCTTATTTGCTTAGTAAGAATATCACAAATCCAATCGTTTCCAAAAGAATATACTACATTACAAAGAGGCGAAACTTTATCCACTTCTAGTGAGTTTAAATCCCTATTTGGATGAAGCAGGATTGATCAGAGTTGGTGGACGCATACAAAAGGCAAATATTTCAGTTGATCAAAAACATCCTATTATAGTGCATAATAAACATCCTCTTACTGTTTTGATTTTGAGACATGAACATATAGAGTTATTACATTGTGGGCCAACAGCTTCTATATTCAATCCGTTAAAGGTTTTGGCCAATTTCCGGTCGTCGAATTTCACGATCAATCGTACGAAATTGTGTTGTGTGTTTTAGGGCTAAACCAGTTGCACAGCACTATCAAATGGGAAATTTGCCTGAAAGTCGAGTTACAGCATTTCAACCTGCCTTTACACATACTGGTATTGATTATGCTGAACCAATAACTATAAGAGACAGAAAAACGAGAAATCCAAAAACCTTAAAGGCCTACGTGTGTGTGTTTGTTTGTATGAGTACGAAATGTATACATCTAGACATCGTCACTGACATGACCACTCCTTCTTTCATTGCAGTATTAAAACGCTTCATAGCAAGACGGGGTAAACCTTTGCATATTTATTCAGACAATGGTTCTACATTCGTGGGGGCCAATGCGACACTTTTTGACTTTATTAAGACTAATTCAAATGATATAGCCTCAACACTTTCAGCTGAAGGAATATCGTGGCACTTTAATCCGCCTAGAGCACCTAATTTTGGTGGCTTATGGGAAGTCGGTGTAAAAAGCTTTAAATTCCATTTGAAACGCGTTATAGGTGCTTCTAGTTTTACTTATGAAGATCTTTGCACAATATTGATTCAAATTGAAGGGGTGTTGAACTCCCGGCCATTATCACCGCTGTCTACGGACCCTCAGGATACAACACCACTTATTCCGGCCCATTTTCTGGTGGGAAAACCTTTAACCGCCCTTCCAGAACCAGATTACACGATCGTCGCGGAAAATCGACTGATCAAATATCAGCGTTTACAAGCTATGGTTCATCATTTCTGGAAGCGATGGAATGTGGAATACATCTCCGAATTGCAGTCAACAAATGGAAAACTGGTAGAGTGCTCGAACTTCATCCTGGCCCAGACAACATAGTTCGTGTAGTCAGTGTACGATGTGCTGATGGTTCGGTATTTAAACGTGCAATATCTAAAATTTGTGTTTTGCCAATTCAGTGAACCCTTTCTTTTTTCTTTTTTTTTTATGATATAGTTCAATTGGTTTAATGTTGAAATTGGTTATTTCAAGGCTGGCGGCATGTTAGGGCAAATAAATAAACTTATGTATATTTCTCCAATATCTCGTTGCCGGTTACCAGCTGAAAACAAGTAACGGAGAATTTTGTTCGTCGCCAAGGAAAGATTGTTTAATTATTGTCACATTGTTAAATTATTAATATATTTTGTAATTTTGTATTGAAAATTCAATTCAACGATCAGTTTCATTTATACAGTCCACTGTTGGAGCTAACACTACCTATATAAATTATTGAAAAATTCCCTTCCTCATCAAACTATTGCAGGCTGTACTTATTTGAAGTTTCCACTCAAACAACTTGAAAATTTATTAAAACCTGCTTCAAATCTTTTTTCCACTTCCCACTGAATTGCAAATAATTAATACTTGAAATAGTTCATGAGTAAAAAATCATTTACATCCTTTGTGTATGAATTATTGAAAAATTCCCTTTTTACATCAAACTATTCTAGGCTGTAGTTTTTTAAATTTCTACTCAAACAACTTGAAAATTTAGTAGAACGTACTTCAAACCTTCCTTTCACTTCTCACTTAATTGCAAATTAATACTTGGAACAGTTCATGAATAGAAAAATTATTCACATCCTTGTGTCTAAATAATTGAAAAATTCCCTTCCACATTAAAATATTTCAGGCTGTATTTTTCAAAGTTTTCACTCAAACAACTTGAAAATTTACTAAAACATGCTTCAAAACTTCCTTTCACTCCTCACTTAATTGCAAATTAATACTTAAAACAGTTCATGCATGGAAAAATCATTTACATCCTTGTGTATAAATTATTGAAAAATTCCCTTCCACATTAAACTATTTCAGACTGTATTTTTCAAATTTTTCACTCAAACAAGTTGAAAATTTACTAAAACATGCTTCAAACCTTCCTTTCACTCCTCACTTAATTGCAAATTAATACTTGGAACAGTTCATGAATAGAAAAATCATTTACTTCCTTGTGTATAAATTATTGAAAAATTCCCTTCCACATTAAACTATTTCAGACTGTATTTTTCAAATTTTTCACTCAAACAAGTTGAAAATTTACTAAAACATGCTTCAAACCTTCCTTTCACTCCTCACTTAATTGCAAATTAATACTTGGAACAGTTCATGAATAGAAAAATCATTTACTTCCTTGTGTATAAATTATTGAAAAATTCCCTTCCACATTAAACTATTTCAGACTGTATTTTTCAAATTTTTCACTCAAACAAGTTGAAAATTTACTAAAACATGCTTCAAACCTTCCTTTCACTCCTCACTTAATTGCAAATTAATACTTGGAACAGTTCATGAATAGAAAAATCATTTACTTCCTTGTGTATAAATTATTGAAAAATTCCCTTCCACATTAAACTATTTCAGACTGTATTTTTCAAATTATTCACTCAAACAACTTGAAAATTTACTAAAACATGCTTCAAAACTTCCTTTCACTCTTTACTAAATTGCAAAATAATATCTGAAACAGTTAATGAGTAAGAAAATCATTCACATCCTTGTGTCTAAATTATTGAAAAATTCCCTTCCACATTAAACTATTTTAGGCTGTATTTTTCAAAGTTTTCACTCAAACAACTTGAAAATTTACTAAAACATGCTTCAAAACTTCCTTTCACTCTTTACTAAATTGCAAATTAATACCTGAGACAGTTAATGAGTAAGAAAATTATTCACATCCTTGTGTCTAAATTATTGAAAAATTCCCTTCCACATTAAACTATTTCACGCCGTATTTTTAAAATTTTTCACTCAAATAACTTGAAAATTAACTAAAACATGCTTCAAACCTTCCTTTCACTCCTCACTTAATTGCAAATTAATACTTGAAACAGTTCATGAATAGAAGAATCATTTACTTCCTTGTGTATAAATTATTGAAAAATTCCCTTCCACATAAAACTATTTCAGGCTGTATTTTTAAAAATTTTCACTCAAACAACTTGAAAATTTACTAAAACATGCTTCAAACCTTCCTTTCACTCCTCACTAAATTGTGAATTAATACTTGAAACAATTCATGAATAAAAAAATCATGTTAGGACCGCCTATATAGATCTCTGGAATATATATCAAAAATTTATCCCTCCAAATGCAATTTCTCCAGCACCTGGAAAGTGCCGCTTGTCTTTCAACCGATATACACCCGGCTATAATGAATCATCTTGCAGTTTCTGGCAAAATCCAGACACTGATGTGATGTCTGTCTAGCACGTTCAATACTTTATTTAATTCAAACCTTAAATATGAAGTATATATAAGTTTCAAACCAGGAAGGAAGCGTTTTAGTCCGGAGATAGATGCGATACGCGTAATTACCGGCCTCATCCTAAAATCCATCCCCTTACTTTTGCATAATTAACGCACTTTGGAGCAAGGAAATGAGGGATTTAGAATAACATTAGCTGGTAATTGAAATCTGAAAAAAGAGTCTGACTTTTCTTAACATCTGGCTGATATAAATTGAGTTTTCACAAAATACATTTGTGACGAGAAACTAGTAGTTTTTATATAAGAATCTCTTGACTTGAAAAACAACAAATGATTTATATTTATTATATAAGAATTACTTGCGATCAAAGATATATATAAATCATGAGAGGGAAGTTTTTCAATAATTTTTCGGACAGAAAATTCTAAAATGTAGTCGTGTTTTTCCGTGCCGCGTTATTATAAAGTTTTTGTCCTCGTTTAAGGTAGCAAAGCGATGTCCGGAATGTCCATTGTCAAACTTTTTGCCGCTATAACGTTGCGTTTACCCCTTGTAAAGATTGTTTTCTCTACATGTGAGCTTAAATCTTTGCTTAGTGTGTTTTTTTTTCTGGTTGTTGTTGAACCAGGCTAATGAACAAATGGGTTTTTGTATAGGGAAGATTTAAGACGTAAATGAGCTAAAAATTTCAGCATAAAAAGAACTTATCAACAATTAAATAAAATTTTCACATTAAATAATCACTACTGGACAAAATTGTTTTCGAACCAATACCAATAAATAACGTTGTAGCTAACAACGCTGGGATTATCGCGTGTCTATTGGCTGAAATATGAGCTCAGTTTCTAATTTTTCAGTATTACGCAAAAATTTATTATTTTCTCGCTGCATGTTGCAAGGCCCCCTCTATAGAGCTATTAATTTTCTCTTTTAAGGTTGTATTTCGTATATTCCAGCCTTAAAAATGGAGTAGAAAAATTGGTTTCCTACTTTATATAAAAGGAGAGTTTTAGCCTATAATTTGAGTCAATTATTATTACCTTGTAAAAAGGGGGTTTTCAATATCCTGGATTGACACTGCTCCATCGAACGGAATCTGAAAAAAAATTATGTCATTATTAATGGATGAAAGATGCAAAATGTAATTTCAGTCAAAAAATCCAAAGTGTCGCATATAAATTCCCCAAAGCAATTTCCCGATCTGCTGAATAATTTTTACGATTCCGTGTGCGCGAAAGTTACACGGGGGTAGTTGCATTTTTCCAGCCTGTCAAAGGGAGAAAAAGGATTATTTACGTTTCCCGGGTTAGAGGATGGTGCGGAAATGGGCGAATTGTATTTTATTATGTTTCGGATTGTATACCTGGAATAGTTTTTGGATTAGAGGATAATGGAACATGGTAGTATTACATTTCTCTTTGAAAGTTGGTAAACTTAAATGTTTAGGAACCTTTCATCTGTAACCCAACAAAATTTTATAATACAAAAATCCAAGAAAAAAGAGTTATGATTTTTTCAATCTGACAGACACATTTAAGACTATGGTCTCTTTCTCCAATTACAGTGTCTTCCCTGGAAAGTTGATCAACTTCATGGAACCAAATATTTTTTTATGTTTTTAGGAACCTTTCAACTATAACCCAACAAAATTTCATAACACAAAAATCCAAAATAAGGGAGTTATAATTTTTTCAATCTGAAAGACACATTTAAGACTAATAGCCTGCATCTCCATTTACAATGTTTTCCCTGGAAAACTGATTAACTTCATGGAACCCCATATTTTTTTATATATTTAGGAACCTTTCAACTCTAACTTAACAAAATTTTATAACAAAAAAATCCAAAATAAGAGAGTTATGATTTTTTCAATCTGAAATACACATATAAGACTTATGGCCTACATGTCCATTCATAGTGTTTTCCCTGGAAATTTGATCAACTTTATGGAACCAAATATTTTTTTATGTATTTAGGAACCTTTCAACTGTAACCCAACAAAATTTCATAACACGAAAATCCAAAATAAGAGAGTTATGATTTTTTCAATGCGAAAGACACATTTAAGACTTATGGCCTGCATCTCCATTTACAGTGTTTTCCCTGGAAAGTTGATCAACTTTATGGAACCAAATATTTTTTTACGTGTTTAGGAACCTTTCAACTGTAACCCAACAAAATTTCATAACACAAAAATCCAAAATAAGAGAGTTATGATTTTTTCAATCTGAAAGACACACTTAAGACTTATAACCTGCATCTCCATTTATGGTGTTTTCCCTGGAAAGTTGAACAACTTCATGGAACCAAATATTTTTTTATATGTTTAGGAACCTTTCAACTCTAACCCGACAAAATTTTATAACACAAAAATCCAAAATAAGAGAGTTACGATTTTTTCAATCTGAAAGACACATTTTAGACTTATGACCTGCATCTCCCATTACAGTGTCTTCCCTGGAAAGTTGATCAACTTCATGGAACCAAATATTTTTTTATGTATTTAGGAACCTTTCAACTGTAACCCAACAAAATTTCATAACACGAAAATCCAAAATAAGAGAGTTATGATTTTTTCAATGCGAAAGACACATTTAAGACTTATGGCCTGCATCTCCATTTACAGTGTTTTCCCTGGAAAGTTGATCAACTTTATGGAACCAAATATTTTTTTACGTGTTTAGGAACCTTTCAACTGTAACCCAACAAAATTTTATAACACAAAAATCCAAAATAAGAGAGTTATGATTTTTTCAATCTGAAATACACATATAAGACTTATGGCCTACATGTCCATTCACAGTGTTTTCCCTGGAAAACTGATCAACTTCATGGAACCAAATATTTTTTTATGTGTTTAGGAACCTTTCAACTGTACCCCAAGAAAATTTCATAACACAAAAATCATAAATAGGAGAATTAGGACTTTTTCAATCTGAAAGACACATTTAAGACTTATGGCCTACATGTCCATTCACAGTGTTTTCCCTGGAAAGTTGATCAACTTTATGGAACCACATATTTTTTTATGTGTTTAGGAACCTTTCAACTGTACCCCAAGAAAATTTCATAACACAAACATCATAAATAGGAGAGTTAGGATTTTTTTAATCTGAAAGACACATTTTAGACTTATGACCTGCATCTCCAATTACAGTGTCTTCCCTGGAAAGTTGATCAACTTCATGGAACCAAATATTTTTTTATGTATTTAGGAACCTTTCAGCTGTAACCCAAGAAAATTTCATAACACGAAAATCCAAAATAAGAGAGTTATGATTTTTTCAATGCGAAAGACACATTTAAGACTTATGGCCTGCATCTCCATTTACAGTGTTTTCCCTGGAAAGTTGATTAACTTTATGGAACCAAATATTTTTTTACGTGTTTAGGAACCTTTCAACTGTAACCCAACAAAATTTTATAACACAAAAATCCAAAATAAGAGAGTTATGATTTTTTCAATCTGAAATACACATATAAGACTTATGGCCTACATGTCCATTCACAGTGTTTTCCCTGGAAAACTGATCAACTTCATGGAACCAAATATTTTTTTATGTGTTTAGGAACCTTTCAACTGTACCCCAAGAAAATTTCATAACACAAAAATCATAAATAGGAGAATTAGGACTTTTTCAATCTGAAAGACACATTTAAGACTTATGGCCTACATGTCCATTCACAGTGTTTTCCCTGGAAAGTTGATCAACTTTATGGAACCACATATTTTTTTATGTGTTTAGGAACCTTTCAACTGTAACCCAAGAAAATTTCATAACACAAACATCATAAATAGGAGAGTTAGGATTTTTTTAATCTGAAAGACACATTTTAGACTTATGACCTGCATCTCCAATTACAGTGTCTTCCCTGGAAAGTTGATCAACTTCATGGAACCAAATATTTTTTTATGTATTTAGGAACCTTTCAACTGTAACCCAACAAAATTTCATAACACGAAAATCCAAAATAAGAGAGTTATGATTTTTTCAATGCGAAAGACACATTTAAGACTTATGGCCTGCATCTCCATTTACAGTGTTTTCCCTGGAAAGTTGATCAACTTTATGGAACCAAATATTTTTTTACGTGTTTAGGAACCTTTCAACTGTAACCCAACAAAATTTTATAACACAAAAATCCAAAATAAGAGAGTTATGATTTTTTCAATCTGAAATACACATATAAGACTTATGGCCTACATGTCCATTCACAGTGTTTTCCCTGGAAAACTGATTAACTTCATGGAACCCAATATTTTTTTATATATTTAGGAACCTTTCAACTCTAACTTAACAAAATTTTATAACAAAAAAATCCAAAATAAGAGAGTTATGATTTTTTCAATCTGAAATACACATATAAGACTTATGGCCTACATGTCCATTCATAGTGTTTTCCCTGGAAATTTGATCAACTTTATGGAACCACATATTTTTTTATGTGTTTAGGAACCTTTCAACTGTAACCCAAGAAAATTTCATAACACAAACATCATAAATAGGAGAGTTAGGATTTTTTTAATCTGAAAGACACATTTAAGACTTATGACCTGCATCTCCAATTACAGTGTCTTCCCTGGAAAGTTGATCAACTTCATGGAACCAAATATTTTTTTATGTATTTAGGAATCTTTCAACTTTAACCCAACAAAATTTCATAACACAAAAATCCAAAATAAGAGATTTATGATTTTTTCAATCTGAAAGACATATTTAAGATTTATGGCCTGCATCTCCATTTACAGTGTTTTCCCTGGAAAGCTGATCAACTTCAAGGAACCAAATATTTTTTTATGTATTTAGGAATCTTTCAACTTTAACCCAACAAAATTTCATAACGCAAAAATCCAAAATAAGAGATTTATAATTTTTTCAATCTGAAAGACACATTTAAGACTTATGGCCTGCATCTCCATTTACAGTGTTTTCCCTGGAAAGTTAATCAACTTCATGGAACCAAATATTTTTTTATGTGTTTAGGAACCTTATAGACGCTTCATCAAGGATTTTGCCTCAGTCTCGTCTCCTATCACTGACTTATTAAAAGGTAGAAAAAAGGGACAAGCAATTATTTGGAATGAAATAGAAATAAAAAATCTTTCAACTAATACTCCAGTTCTTGCTAGTCCTGATTTCTCTAAACTGATAGCAGTGATACGGGGATGGGTGCTGTTTTTTTTCAAGAGGAAGAAGGACAGGGATGCTATCAGCACTTAAAAAATTGTACCAGAAAGTAGGGAATAATTGTACTAGTTTGGCGACATTGTGTACTAGCTGAAAACGCGTCAAATTTTGAAATTTGAATACAAATGTAGGCTCTGATAATTGGGGTAAATATCACTTGTTTGAATGATAGAAATAATTAAATTTTTACATATTTAGTTATAAATTGACTACATGACACACGTCAAGTCACAAAAGTTTTTGTCCATCCTATGGCCACGGCTACCTCCAAACAAAACATCAAATTTATTGAGAGTCAAGTATTTTTGACTTTTAGAGTTCCTTAGGTGTTTGCTTGTGATAATGATCCTCAATTTATCAGTAAAGATTCCAAAAACTTCTTAAAGAGTTACGATGTTCAGAAAATATTTTACAACTTGAGATATCATCCCCAAATTAATCATACTGACTGAGAGGGTAAATAGATCATTATATTCATGACAATCATTAAGATTGGGACTTATGTATTCATAGAGTTGGCCAAGCTATAAGAACAGCTAATCATGAAGTAACGGGTTTTTCTTCATCATTTCTGACCTTCGGTCAAAATCTGGCTCTTATTACAGTAAAATTAAGTCAGACAATAATACCTTACCTAAAATAGGGAATAGAGATCAGTATATTGAGGATTTAAAAGAGATTCTTAAGCTTTTCGAGGATATCCGTAAAAGAATGAATATCATGATAAAAATGGAAAAGGAATTTTACTTTATCTAATGCTACTAAATTTGCTCCTAAATATATTCCTTGTATAGTACATAAAGTTATCTCTAAAGTATCTTACAATTTGAGGGACAGGAATGAAAATGATCTGGGTAATTGGCATATGATCTGAAGGAAAACTTTGCTGATACTTATGAGGAAAACCACCTATTTAAAATATTATTTCTTAAAATCTTAACTTTTTAGAAAAACGTTTACTGTTGGCTCAAAAACAACTATAGCTGAGTAGCTTCCCGTATGGAACCTCAGTACCTGACTTACTAACCAAAAACTCTTCAGTATTGAATATAAGTAGTGTTGATTGATGCACAGTTTACCAGTCTATTGGTGAGTAGATGGCTGCGGAACTCGCTGCGCTCGTCCCGCAGAGGTTCACCCATAAGTTCCGCAAAATCCACAATCCACTTATTTGTATGTACAACTGGGCCTAAGAGAGACAGGATGATATAAATCAGTTGAAAGTTTTAGTCAGAAAAATGTTCTAGCATTTTAGTTTATTTAGGGCCGGTTTCTCGATGGCAAGTCACCCCTGGGTTAAGCATAATTCCAGAGTAAACATTGCAACTGCTTTGTTAAATTTACTAACATTTTCCTACCCTGACGAGAGAATATCCTAACAAATTTAAATAATCAATCTAGAGATATTGGCTCAAAAACAACTATAGCTGAGTAGCTTCCCGTATGGAACCTCAGTACCTGCTGAGAAACTGGCTTACTAACCAAAAACTCTTCAGTATTGAATATAAGTAGTGTTGATTGATGAACAGTTTACCAGTATATTGGTGAGTAGATGGCTGCGGAACTCGCTGCGCTCGTCCCGCAGAGGTTCACCCATAAGTTCCGCAATAATACACAATCCACTTATTTGTATCTACAACTGGGCCTAAGAGAGACAGGATAATATAAAAATCAGTTGAAAGTTTTAGTCAGAAAAATGTTCCAGCATTTTAGATTATTTAGGGCCGGTTTCTCGATGGCAAGTCACCCCTGGGTTAAGCATAATTCCAGAGTAAACATTGCAACTGCTTTGTTGAATTTACTAACATTTTCCTACCCTGACGAGAGATTATCCTAACAAATTGAAATAGTCAATCTTGAGATATTGGCTCAAAAACAACTATAGCTGAGTAGCTTCCCGTATGGGACCTCAGTACCTGCTGAGAAACTGGCTTACTAACCAAAAACTCTTCAGTATTGAATATAAGTAGTGTTGATTGATGAACAGTTTACCAGTATATTGGTGAGTAGATGGCTGCGGAACTCGCTGCGCTCGTCCCGCAGAGGTTCACCCATAAGTTCCGCAATAATACACAATCCACTTATTTGTATCTACAACTGGGCCTAAGAGAGACAGGATAATATAAAAATCAGTTGAAAGTTTTAGTCAGAAAAATGTTCCAGCATTTTAGTTTATTTAGGGCCGGTTTCTCGATGGCAAGTCACCCCTGGGTTAAGCATAATTCCAGAGTAAACATTGCAACTGCTTTGTTAAATTTACTAACATTTTCCTACCCTGACGAGAGAATATCCTAACAAATTTAAATAATCAATCTAGAGATATTGGCTCAAAAACAACTATAGCTGAGTAGCTTCCCGTATGGAACCTCAGTACCTGCTGAGAAACTGGCTTACTAACCAAAAACTCTTCAGTATTGAATATAAGTAGTGTTGATTGATGAACAGTTTACCAGTATATTGGTGAGTAGATGGCTGCGGAACTCGCTGCGCTCGTCCCGCAGAGGTTCACCCATAAGTTCCGCAATAATACACAATCCACTTATTTGTATCTACAACTGGGCCTAAGAGAGACAGGATAATATAAAAATCAGTTGAAAGTTTTAGTCAGAAAAATGTTCCAGCATTTTAGATTATTTAGGGCCGGTTTCTCGATGGCAAGTCACCCCTGGGTTAAGCATAATTCCAGAGTAAACATTGCAACTGCTTTGTTGAATTTACTAACATTTTCCTACCCTGACGAGAGATTATCCTAACAAATTGAAATAGTCAATCTTGAGATATTGGCTCAAAAACAACTATAGCTGAGTAGCTTCCCGTATGGGACCTCAGTACCTGCTGAGAAACTGGCTTACTAACCAAAAACTCTTCAGTATTGAATATAAGTAGTGTTGATTGATGCACAGTTTACCAGTCTATTGGTGAGTAGATGGCTGCGGAACTCGCTGCGCTCGTCCCGCAGAGGTTCACCCATAAGTTCCGCAAAATCCACAATCCACTTATTTGTATGTACAACTGGGCCTAAGAGAGACACGATAATATAAAAATCAGTTGAAAGTTTTAGTCAGAAAAATGTTCCAGCATTTTAGTTTATTTAGGCTCGATGGCAAGTCACCCCTGGACACGTTTACCCTGGAGTTGAAACCAACTCTAAAGTGACTGGCTATTGAAACACCAACCATTAAAATTTTGTGATTTTTGGCTTGTTTTGGTTCCGAATTGGTTCTCTAGTATTGGAACAGTCTTCCATTATGTTTTGTACGCAATCCCAGAAAAGTTCAAAATTTCAAACTAAAACAAAACTACATTGATACTTTATATTGCTTATTCATTATTGTATATGTTATATGTACTTTATATAAAGAAATAAAACAACCACTTAAAATTTCAAAAAAAAAAAAAACAAATAATCCGCCTGTCATTTTTGTCACCAAATTAAAAAAAAACATATTTAAACGAGGATCACTGTCTTCGGCTGTCACTTATATTCCAACTACTTTGATCTCATATAATGATTAAGATGTTAATTTCCAAACTAGTATTTCTACTGTCGGAGATTAAAATTTTCAAAGTAAATGCGAGATTTGCCTCCTCTCCTGTCTTGAAGTGTTTTTTAAACAGGGAACGACTAATAAATAATTCAGAAAGTTTTTACCTTATTTTTATCACTCCCCGAGTCCGGGCTTTATTCCTAATTTAAAAGGAAAACGTGACAGATTAATAATTGGGAGAAAGCAAGATGGAACGAGATTCGGGGATTAAAACAAGATGAAAAAAAATACAGGTAATTAGTAGGGGATTAATTTATTTCTTGGACAAACATCTTTCAACTTTGAAAGAATTTCGAAATGGATTTTCTTAAAAACCTTTACCAAGATTCTTGGATTTCTTAATTCATTCTGAATTCTCTTATCTTGGATATTTAGTTCCATGACGTTCATTAACTTTCCAATTATTATTATTATAGTTATATTCCATTATTATAATATTATTCAATCCTAGGACAAAGTTAGGAAACCAATTCTTCTACGTTATTATATGCATTTTTAAGGCTGGAAGTGGATTCATATATGTAACACTGAAAAATTTTAAACTGAGCTCATATTTCAGCAAATGGACACGCGATAATCCTAGAATTTTTAGCTGAAACATTATTTATTGGTGTTGGTTGGAAAACAATTTTGTCCAGTGATTATTAATTGGACAGAAATATTTTCTAATTAGTCTTATTTAGTCATGTTTTCTGGAATTAAACGAACAAAGAAAAACCTTCATTAGTCAGTCTTTTCAATCTGTTGTATCCTTTTGGCGGTTTCCAAAAAAGAAGTACAGTTATTGTTGAGGGGTTGATAAAGCCGCTATGGCACGTTTAATTTCATTAGGATTTTAACGAAATATTAAGGGCGGCTTTGTTAAAAGGCCCAAAGAATTATTGTTGTACTAAGTAAGTTTCAAGAGCGGATGGTTTTTGTGGATTATGATGGATTTTTCTTTTGGCTTTTATGAAATTCTGGAATAAACAAAAATTTGAACGATAAAGAGAGGAAATTGAATAGAAAATGAGAACAAAATTCTTTTTTTTTTTCTATCACAAGGTCTTGATATTGATCTTTCTTTGGAGAGATTTAGAAGGAAACAATTTGAGAACAAAATTCCCTTCCAGGCTCTCGAATTTTCCTCTTTTGGAAGAAAACATGGAATCAAGAGATTCGAATCAGAATTGAATGCTCTTCAAGATAAAACAGGTTTGAATTCAATATCCCAAGTGGTTTTCGATGTATGAGGCTTTAAAGTGTATGTGGCAGGAGAACTTTTCAAACCAAAAGGCATACGTGTGTATACACAAAATCATTTTCAGCTCAATGAATATTTCTCAAATTTCATATTGAAATTAGCAGTTTCGAATCAGAATTGAATGCTTTACAAGATAGAACAGGTTTGAAACCGATATCTCAAGTGGTTTTCAAGATATGAAGCTTCAAAGTGTATGTGGGAAGGCATACGTGTGTATGCACAAAATCAATGAATATTTCTCAAATTTTATACTAAATTTAACAATTTCGAATCAGAATTGAATGCATTTCAAGATAGAACAGGTTTAAATTCAATATCTCAAGTGGTTTCCGAGATATGAGGCTTCAAATTGTATGTGGCAGGGGAATTTTTTAAACCAAAAGGCATACGTAGGTATTCACAAAATCATTCTTAGCTCAATAAATGTTTCTCAAATTTCATACTGAAATTAGCAGTTTCGAATCAGAATTGAATGCTTTACAAGATAAAAGAGATTTGAAACCGATATCTCAAGTAGTTTTCAAGATATGAGGCTTCAAAGTGTATGTGGGAAGAGCATACGTGTGTATGCACAAAATCAATGAATATTTCTCAAATTTTATGCTAAACTTAACAATTTCGAATCAGAATTGAATGGTTTTCAAGATGGAACAGGTTTGAATTCAATATCTCAAGTGGTTTTCGAGATATGAGGCTTCAAAGTGTATGTTACAGGGGAATTTTTCAAACCAAAAGGCATACGTGTGTATACATAAAATCATTCTTAGCTCAATGAATTTTTCTCAAATTTCATACTGAAATTAGCAGTTTCGAATCAGAATTGAATGCTTTACAAGAGAGAACAGGTTTGAAACCGATATCTCAAGTGGTGTTCAAGATATGAGGCTTCAAAGTGTATGTGGCATACGTGTGTATACACAAAATCAATGAATGTTTCTCAAATTTTATACTAAATTTAAAAATTGCGAATCAGAATTGAATGCTTTTCAAGATAGAACAGGTTTGAATTCAATATCTCAAGTGGTTTTCGAGATATGAGGCTTCAAAGTGTATGTGGCAGGGTCATTTTTTAAACCAAAAGTCATACATGTGTATACACAAAATCATTCTTAACTCAATAAATATTCGTCAAATTTCATACTGAAATTAGCAGTTTCGAATCAGAATTGAATGCTTTACAAGATAGAACAGATTTGAAACTGATATCTCAAGTGGTTTTCAAGATATGAGGCTTCAAAGTGTATGTGGGAAGGGCATACGTGTGTATGCACAAAATCAATGAATATTTCTCAAATTTTATACTAAATTTAACAATTTCGAATCAGAATTGAATGGTTTTCAAGATGGAACAGGTTTGAATTCAATATCTCAAGTGGTTTTCGAGATATGAGGCTTCAAAGTGTATGTTACAGGGGAATTTTTCAAACCAAAAGGCATACGTGTGTATACATAAAATCATTCTTAGCTCAATGAATTTTTCTCAAACTTCATACTGAAATTAGCAGTTTCGAATCAGAATTGAATGCTTTACAAGATAGAACAGGTTTGAAACCGATATCTCTAGTGGTTTTCAAGATATGAGGCTTCAAAGTGTATGTGGGAAGGGCATACGGGTGTATACACAAAAGCAATGGATATTTCTCAAATTTTATACTAAATTTAACAATTTCGAATCAGAATTCAATGCTTTTCAAGATAGAACATGTTTGAATTCAATATCTCAAGTGGTTTTCGAGATATGAGGCTTCAAAGTGTATGTGGCAGGGGAATTTTTTAAACCAAAAGGCATACGTAGGTATTCACAAAATCATTCTTAGCTCAATGAATATTTCTCGAATTTCATACTGAAATTAGCAGTTTCGAATCAGAATTGAATGCTTTACAAGATAAAACAGATTTGAAACTGATATCTCAAGTGGTTTTCAAGATATGAGGCTTCAAAGTGTATGTGGGAAGGGCATACGTGTATATACACGAAATCAATGAATATTTCTCAAATTTTACACTAAATTTAACAATTTCGAATCAGAATTGAATGCATTTCAAGATAGGACAGGTTTGAATTCAATATCTCAAGCGGTTTTCAAGATATGAGACTTCAAAGTGTATGTGACAGGAGCATTTTTCAAACCAAAAGGCATACGTGTGTATACACAAAATCATTCTTAGCTCAATGAATATTTCTCAAATTTCATACTAAAATTAGCAGTTTCGAATCAGAATTGAATGCTTTACAAGATAGAACAGGTTTGAAACCGATATCTCAAGTGATTTTCAAGATATGAGGCTTCAAAGTGTATGTGGGAAGGGCATACGTGTATATACACGAAATCAATGAATATTTCTCAAATTTTATACTAAACTTAACAATTTCGAATCAGAATTGAATACCTTCCAAGATAGAACATGTTTGAATTCAATATCTTAACTGGTTTTCGAGATATGAGGCTTCAAAGTGTATGTGGCAGGGGAATTTTCTAAACTAAAAGGCATACGTAGGTATTCACAAAATCATTCTTAGTTCAATGAATATTTCTCAAATTTCATACTGAAATTAGCAGTTTCGAATCAGAATTGAATGCTTTACAAGATAAAACAGATTTGAAACCGATATCTCAAGTGGTTTTCAAGATAGAACAGGTTTGAATTCAATATCTCAAGTGGTTTTCGAGATATGAGGCTTCAAAGTGTATGTGGTAAGGGCATTTTTTAAACCAAAAGGCATACGTGTGTATTAACAAAATCACTCTTAGAATGAATATTTCTCAAATTTCATACTGAAATTAGCAGTTTTGAATCAGAATTGTATGCCCTACAAGATAGAATAGTTTTGAAATCGATATCTCAAGTAGTTTTCAAGATATGAGACTTCAAAGTGTATGTGGGAAGGGCATACGTTTGTATATACAAAATCAATGAATATTTCTCAAATTTTATACTAAATTTAACAGTTTTGAATCAGAATTGAATGCTTTTCAAGATAGAACAGGTTTAAATTCAATATCTCAACTGGTTTCCGAGATATGAGGCTTCAAAGTGTATGTGGCAGGGGAATTTTTTAAACCAAAAGGCATACGTAGGTATTCACAAAATCATTCTTAGCTCAATGAATATTTCTCGAATTTCATACTGAAATTAGCAGTTTCGAATCAGAATTGAATGCTTTACAAGATAAAACAGATTTGAAACCGATATCTCAAGTGGTTTTCAAGATATGAGGCTTCAAAGTGTATGTGGGAAGGGCATACGTGTGTATGCACAAAATCAATGAATATTTCTCAAATTTTATACTAAATTTAGCAATTTCGAATCAGAATTAAATGCTTTTCAAGATAGAACAGGTTTGAATTCAATATCTCAACTGGTTTCCGAGATATGAGGCTTCAAAGTGTATGTGGCAGGGGAATTTTTTAAACCAAAAGGCATACGTAGGTATTCACAAAATCATTCTTAGCTCAATGAATATTTCTCGAATTTCATACTGAAATTAGCAGTTTCGAATCAGAATTGAATGCTTTACAAGATAAAACAGACTTGAAACCGATATCTCAAGTGGTTTTCAAGATATGAGGCTTCAAAGTGTATGTGGGAAGGGCATACGTGTGTATGCACAAAATCAATGAATATTTCTCAAATTTTATACTAAATTCAACAGTTTTGAATTAGAATTGAATGCTATTCAAAATAGAACAGGTTTGAATTCAATATCTTAAGTGGTTTTCGAGATATGAGGCTTCAAAGTGTATGTGGCAGGGGAATTTTTTAAACCCAAAGGCATACGTGTGTAAACACAAAATCACTCCTAGCTCAATAGGTATTTCTCAAATTTTAAACTGAAATTAGCAGTTTCGAATCAGAATTGAATCCTTTACAATATAGAACAGGTTTGAAACCGATATCTCAAGTGGTTTTCAAGATATGAGGCTTCAAAATGTATGTAGGAAGGGCCTACGCGTGTATACACAAAATCAAGGAATATTTCTCAAATTTTATACAAAATTTAACAGTTTTGAATCAGAATTGAATGCTCTTCAAGATGGAACAGGTTTGAGTTCAATATTTCAAGTGGTTTTCGCGATATGAGGCTTCAAAGTGTATGTGGCAGGGGCATTTTTTAAACCAAAAGGTATACACAAAATCACTTTTCGAACAAATGACATTCAAGAATAAAGACAAACTCTAAAATTAATCAATTATTGAAATAAAATAAGATAAAAATCTTGAAACAATACTAATAACAACAACCCTCCTTCCGGTCTCTAAGGCTAATTTTGAACTAACCACAAAAAAGAAAACACACCCCTTTAACGTGTCCAAACGTATTCTTTCACAACCCTCGGGACAGCAGCGGACATACACAAGAAAAAAAAACGGGACAAGCGAACCGACACGAACCGTTCCGAACCGGCATGGATCAACAAGAAGAGCTTTCGCTCTAAAAGCGTGCGGCCAGTTCACGACGGAACTTTGTTCGGAGCAGCCGCTCTAAGATTAAGCAAGTTTGCCGGGAGGTTTGAGTTCGCGATCTATTTTTTTTTTTTTGTGAGTGTGATTTTTTTTTTGTGTGTAAATATAATGACGTCATTTTGGATTTTGTTGTTGACATTATTGACGTATTGTAATGGGATTTTTATTGGACAGGAACAGGACATTGCCAGTCCTTTGAGGGTAGCCCAGTGTAGGGCTACTTGTTTGGAGAAGGTCAGTACCTATTAATGATGATTTTAAATCTGAATGATTATTGACCAAATTTGAAGAAAATTTCAACTTTGGAGCTTGAATATCTTGAGAACTATTGGAGATAATTCACTAAGGGTCAAATTATGGACTGACTGGTAAACGTCTAGTTTTTATTTTCTATGCACTAGAGAATAGAAAGTACCAACCAGACACTTACCAGTTGGTTCATAATTTGGCCCTAAAGATGATGAGCGAAATTAAACCCACCGAAAAAATGGTTCAAATGTTTGCGTGTCCGCTCGCGCTTTTACGTACAAACCCCATTTAAAAACTCATTAAAAGACGACAAAACAGTAACGTCGTTTCCCACGTTGTTTCAGCAACAAAAAAAAATAGTCTTTTGTGTACACAAAAGCTCCTCGAATTAATGACCGGTATCGGGTGTTGAGCCTCACCCAATTACCCGGAGGTAATTTGGGATGAAATTACCGTTTAAGCTTTATGACACGATCCAAAAATAAAAAAAATATATAGAAGTGCGCTAACAAGAGAATATGTTTTCACATTTTGTTGTTTTATTTCTATTAAAAGAAAAGCAGCAGGGGCATTAATTAAACCAAAAGGTGGCCGTTCTGATTATTAACCCGATCACAAATTTTTCATCTTTCTTCAATTAACGCGATTAAAAAATTAGACAAATTACTCGGGTCAATCAAATCAGATGCTTCTTTTCAATTTCGCTCTATAAAACATAGAAAGAAAATTCGATTTTATCCTTTGCCACCTGTCCTCGTTTCAGCCCTCGAAAAGAAAAATAATATTATGACGCAAATTTGTTTTCCCACCTAGAAAGGCGTATTTTGGTGTCGGGAAACAAAGGACGATTTTTTTTTATTGGATTTACACCCTTGTGTGAAAAATGTAAACTCGATTTGAGATCAAATATTGCAAATTGTTTGGGTTTGGGTTTTGTTTAGTTTTTCCACAAAATTCTGGTTTAGTTGAAGATGTTTTTAGATGGAAATGCTCGTTTGTCGTGAGTTCAAATTCTAAGAAATAAGAATCTGAAAAGTTTCGAAACTTGCAACTGCAATTTGCTCATTTGAAGCTCGATATCTCGGAAACTTTTAGACCTACAAAAACCAAGCTTACATGGTTTTATAGAGAATTCAATGCTCTTTCCACTGATGTATAATTGTAGGCAATTTTCCTAAATTTTATGGAAGTTATTAGCAGTTATTCATGAGGGTATCAAAAAATGTCTAAAGCCAAAAATAAATGTTTTTGAATTTTTTCTGTCATTAAAATTTTCAAATGTGACTGATATTAAAGTTGTTTCTGACTAATTTGGACTGACTCTATCGATTGAAATAGTCAAAATTGGGAAAAACTCAAAAATAAAAATTTTCAATTTTTTTGCACTTTTTTCTAAGGGTTACCCCTTTGGATTTTTATTTCCAAATCTTCAAAGCTCGATATCTTGGTAACCTGAAGCCGTACCAAGACAAAATTATCAGGGATTGTAGTTCTTCATAAGGGCTTTCAGATAGTATTTAGTTGAAGTCGCTAGCATTTATAGTTTCTAAGAAAATCGAATTAAAAGTTTTGGACAAAATTTTGACTAAAATCTAATTTTGAAGGTGAATTTCTCATGAACCCGTTAAGTTACTGGAACCAATCTAGCAGAGTTTTGAAGAGAATTTAATGCTCTTTTCAATGATATATACTTGTAGCTAATTTGCTCAAATTTTATTGAGGATATGGACCATTAATCATGAGCATGTCAATATTTCAAAAAAAAATTTAGATTCAAAAATGAGATTTTTTTTTGAATATTTTTGCCCATCGAGATTCTCAAATTTAACTGATGTAAGAGTTGTTTCTGACTAATTTGAACCCGCTCTATCCATTTCTGAAGTCAAAATTGGGAAAAACTCAAAAATAAAAATTTCCAATATTTTGCTCTATTTCCTAAGGGATTGTAGATCTTGAAAACGGTTTTCAGATGATACTTGGTTGGAATCGCTAGCATTTATAGTTTTTGAGAAAATCGAATTAAAATTTTTGGACGCCGCCAGAATTTATAGGGAAACTATAAGGAAAGATTTCCCATTCACATTATGCCCGTTTTACAAAGATTGCGTGATACCTGAAGTGTGAGTGTGCAAAATCTGCGTGTTAATTTTAGTGTTTTGAGAACCTTTTAACCAAAAATAATATTTTCAAATAAGGATTTGGCAAGTAGCTGAGTAAGTATTATTTAATTTTTCTATTGAATGTTTACTGCAAAAATGTCATTGAGTTCACAACTTAATAAAACGGCACATTTTTTATTTTTATTAGAAAAGTGATCAAGGTACCAATTATTATTCACATTATTTGAAAGCCAATAACAAACCAAAACGTAAACAGATGGAAATAAAATAAAAAAAATTACCAGTTTTATTTACATTTATATCTTGGCAGATATAATACCTGTACAATGTTGTCACGTTGTTAACATTTTTCTAAATTTAAATTCTGCGATAACTCCTAAAATACTAACAATTTACCTATGGTTAATGGGACAGTTTTAGCTGGAATGGGTCATATTATCTCCTGGTAAAATATTTGTACTCATACCTGATGCATATATGCAGGATGTCCCAGGGAAAACAGTCCACCCTTAAAATCTTTGAAAATAAATTTTCTAGCATGAAACGGCCGGACACGTTAAATTTAATATTGAGGGCATGTTATGACATGTACCCATATAGACATCATGTAAAGTCTGTTTTTTTTAAAGATAATTCCCCAAGTCAAAAATTCAATAACTATGTTGGCAACACAAGCCTTTTCTACATCAAAAAATTGAAAGCATTGACAATTTCACATTGTATTGCCAACATAATGTCAAAAAAAAAACAGACTTTACCTGCGTTTCTCTCCCTTCATCCCCCTACCCTCCAGAGTCACCACAAGATTTTTTTTTTAAATGGGGAGAGGGGCTGAATGATACCTTGATTAAAAGGTAATTTTATTCTCTACATGACCCTATTTTTGTTTATTGTTTTTATCGATTTGTTTTTAAGAAATTTTATCAAAGAAAATGGAAAGTTCATGACTATTTTATTAAATGTTGGAAAAAGATGGGGAGAGCAGATCAATCTACAGTACTTCTGTTCAAAACCCGTCTTCAGCTAGAAAATTTATTTTCAAAGATTTTCATGGTCAAGTGTTTTCCCTAGGACAGTCTGTATATGAGTGATTTTTTGTAGCCTGTGAATTAGTAGTTTTTAAGGCGGAGCTTGCAGGTGGTTTAGAAACTTCAAATATGGTTTGCAGCAATAATAAATCATTCCGGCGTCACCTAAAAATGACATTTATGTCAAAAACTATAAAAGGTAAGTTGACAAAACTTGGGTTGTCCAAACTTCAAATTGCAAGGTCAATCAAACTATATTAAGGAAGATTCAAATTTCTATTTGAAATAGGGAAGTTAGTGCTTACATTTGCCACACCCTGTATAGTTGAAGATCTGGAAATATTTTTGGAGATGCTTGATTATGGCTGCAAACCAACTTTGAAGTTTCTAATCCACCTGCAACTTCAAAAACTTCTCTTGCGCGCACGGGCTACGTAAATCACTCTGAATTGTACTGTATACAGGGTATAAAAAAATAGTGTACTAGACTTCGAAGAGTGATACTACATATGGAAAAAAGAAAAAAAATTCCTATGAACATAAGCCCTAAGATGCTCTCTGAAGAAGTTACAGCTCTCTATTTTCAAGAACAGTGCCAAACTCTTTTTTTTGAAATTTGGTATTCAGACTATTTTTGCATACATTTCGATGCCGAAGTGAATCAAGTCATAACAGTTCTGAAAGGGTAGTTTCCATAAGGGTAGAGGGGAGATTCTTATTTTCGTATGTAGTATCACCCCTCAAAGTCCGGTACACTAATTTTTTTTACACCCTGTATATAACTTACTAACTATAGTCTGGCAAGTAATAACTTGATAGAGACGAAAGGGGGAAGAAAAGTGGGGCGTGACCTAAGAATATTCACTGACACCGCCTGATGACAACCATTGGGTTCAGTGGCACCGAAAACATCAAGGAAATAAACCAATAAAATTATTAGATTTTTTTTTTAGTTTCATTAATAACTACGCCACTGTGCTGTCCTTCAGGCCCTAACCTTAGGCTCTAACCAATAGAATCATGCCTCTGAATAATCACGCCTCTCCACATTCATCATTTCACAATGTTGCCGGATTTTTTTCTATTTCATAATACCACGTACTTACTGCACATACCAATATTGCAACTTGTTTCTGTTAAGTTTGGCAAAGTAGCAAATTCCCTTGCAGTTCGCCGATTGGCTTGCAAGACTATACAGGTCTTTTCATTTCTCGCTATTTTGGGTAAATCAGTCTTTCTGTACAACGTATTTTTGTCAAATATGACAATACCTGTCATTGCCGATGATGTAGCTGGTAAGCCCATTTTACAATAGGAAAAATCGGGAGTGTGTTCAAAGACGGCAATGCTTATGCCAAAACTTACTTTTCCCCCTCCACCGGTAATGCCGAACCACGTAGGTCGGAGCCAAACTCGAACGCAAAATGCCAATTTTGGCTTGGCTGTAGCCATTCTTGAACGCAGCCCTGGTGTTCCATGTATGTACAGTCGTGAGCACAAAAAGTGGGACACCCGACTGACAGGTCTTGTCATTTTTTGTTATGAGATGTTGATTGAAAAATGAAAAGGCTCAATTACATTTGAATTATTCCTAATTTTATTTGATTATACCATACCCAATTACATATAATATTGTCACGATATCGTCCGCCAGGCTGTCAAGAATCGATCGTGAAAATACTAGAATCTAGCGAATTATTCTACTTTAATCTGGAAAATTAGATTATCGTGTGTATTCTAGATTTTACAGGAATAGATTTAGGGATATATAAGAAGGCCGGCATTGATTTGTAAGTAAGTTTCAGTTCGAGTGTGATACGATTTAAATAGTGATTGTAAAGAGTTTAATTGTTGAGTTTGTTAATAAAGTAATTAGTGTCAGAGTGTTTTAAGTGGAATAAATTATTGCTGTGTTAATTGGACTTTGATTTTTGGAATAAGCGAAACGAACAACGAACCCAAGATTTTTGTCAGCAGGCAACCCAAAGCCGCGACAATATATTATATATTCGTAATTACACTTTACTATTCTAAATTACATGTGATATCTTCGCAATTATATTTGACTATTCTCAATTACAGTTTTATATATTCGCAATATCAATTGAATATTCTCAATAGAAGATTTCATTATGAATGACTTTGGCAGAAAGTCGACAAACAAAGTCACATAACCTATAAATAGCATTGTCAATGTTATTAATTTTTTTCCAATTTTGGGCTTAAATTTAATAATTGTGGCAGTTTTGGGAGAACGTGATATATTTTATCGAGAGGCGATGAAGCGAGGTGTGTTTGGTGATTGTAAAAGTGATAGTCGAACGAGTTCCATTAAATTAACGACCCCATTTGACTCCACTGGAGTTTAAGGTAACACAGCATCTTGTCAAATCTACGCTTTCGTAAGTATTCGGTGCATTCGCTATGGCTTCTTTGGTTGCAAAACGTTTGATAAAATTAACAGAAAGTGATGTGACAGGTGCTGTGTTACCTAAAACTCCAGTAGAGGCAAATGGGGTCGTTAATTTAATGGAACTCGTTCGATTATCACTTTTAAAATCACTAGGCACACATCGCTTCATCGCCTCTCGATAAAACATATCACGTTCTCCCAAAACTGCCATAATTATTAAATTTAAGCCCAAAATTGAAAAAAAATTTAATAACATTGACAATGCTATTTATAGGTTATGTGACTTTGTCGACTTTCTGCCAAAGTCATTCATAATGAAATCTTCTATTAGATTTGATTTATTCGCAATAATATTTTACTATTCACGGTGTAGTAACTGCAAATATTCGACTTTATCCGCTGTTTACTCAAATCATAAAATACGTAATTTTGTTGATTATTCGTTGAAAATCAACAAGTTCATTTTATTAGATGCATATCCACTACCTAATATTAATAAAATCATCAGTCAAGTTTCACAATATAAATATTTTAGTTCTATAGACTTAAAACGTAGTGCGTACCATCAAATACCTATTTTGAAAAGTGAGCAAATTTATACTGGCTTTGAACCATGTAACAACTTGTATCAATTTACAAAAATTCCATTTGGCGTTACAGATGGAGTAGCCTGTTTTCAACGTATAATTACCAATATCGTACATAAGGAGACTATCCGATACATATACAATTTGGGACGACATAACAGAAGAATATGACAAAAACTTACAGAAATTCATGAATCATGAATATTACAAGAAAATAACACTAAATGATGAAAAATGTAAATTTTCAATATCAACTAAGTATCAATATTTTGGGACATACAGTAGAAGGTGAAACCACAAAGCCTGATGCAGATAGGCTACAACCTCTAATCAATTTAGCACCCCCTAAATATGTTGCTTCTCTCAGAAGAGTACAGGTATACTTATACTCGCACACTAATCAAAATTTATACACACCTCTTATGGGTATTTGGTTTTATGTCAAACTCAATGAAATTTTGACTTCCTGATAAAAAGTTCTCATGGGCTCGAACCAATCATATGACTAGTTTTTGAGATAGAGGTAGTTTAATGCAGGTACTGTCCGCCCAAGTTAAGAGCACCAGTTAAAAAAATGTGAAGAATTTTAGTTCATAAATAATAATTTTTATTTGTTAACAATTGCAATTGGGCGGACAGTATAATGTCAATATTGTGTCAAATTGATAAATCAGTGGTTGAACATAATAGTGTTAATCTGGTTTTGATAAACTATTGAAGGAAAAAAAATAATTGTACACCGCTGGACTGAATAGATTTATTGGTTAGAATTTTGACTTAATACGAGGGATATTAAAAGAGTATAGTATGTGCCAATTAGGTACTAGCTGACGTCCTACACATAAAGCGATTTCGCCTTAGTTTGGTATATTATTTCCAAACTTAATTGGAATAAGGTTCCAACTGGTGGCTGACTGGTCATTGAAAATTTCCATAAGAAACATACTGCCACCAGTTATAATTCATGTTGACCTCATTCCAATTGACTTTGGAAAAACTATACCCCAGTTTGGTCTGGTAAACAAGTACCAATCAACTTCTGATGGGAGAATGATGCCGTCACGGCAACTTTAGTAGACGCTTTGGTCTGTCAGATGCTATACCACAGTTTGACTGGGTAGTGGAGGTTTGGTAGCTTTCTGTCTCTTTTTGTCTCATGTCCAAATAAATATGTCAAAGTCAAAATGTACCAAGGAGATTGTTGATATACGTCACTCATGTACCAATTGGTTAACCATTCACTACCAAACAGTCGATGGGGCGAAATTGCCTATAATCTCAATGACATGTTTGTTCCCCTATCGAAAGTGACGTTATGTCATTGGTGTCAAGCTAGCGCCTGTCTATATAATAGTCGTTTAAAAGCTTTGTTACAACAAATATTTATTAAACATTGTACATCCATGTTCAGATAATGTCATCTGCAACAATAATAAATTGTTTGACTCAACTATTCTCAATGTTTGGCACACCATGTTTTATATTCACAGCGATAGAGGAGCATTTTTTCTATCTGTTAATGTGAAATAATTTTTAACAAGTCATGGTGTTGCCACAAGTCGTTCATTTGGGTACAACCCAGAGGAAAATGGACAATTTGAAAGACTATGCAATTTGGGAATAAATTTAGAAACCACGACGTAAAACAATGGCAAAATGTATTATTAGATTCTCTACATTCAATAAGATCTCTTTTGTGTACTGCAACTAATTCAACACCTCATGAACGCATGTTGAACCTTCCTAGAAGATCGACTAATGAAACCTCAATGCCTACATGGTTGAGTACCCCAGGACCAGTTAGACATAGCAAATATGATCCATTAGTAGAAGGAGTTAATCTTCTGGAAGCAAATTAAGATTATGCACATGTACGCCTATCAAATGGAAGAGAAATAACTGTATCAACTCGTCATTAAGGAGAGATGTGACACTGCCAGTTCTGACATATTAAGATCAAAATTCAAGATTTTAATGAGTCAACTATACCTAAAGAACACCTTACATCAGTCAGTTCAGAACGTTTATCATCTTCGTTCCCTATAAATGATTCTAATCGTTCTTTTCCCCAAAATTCTGAAGAATCTCACAATGAAAATCCTCCAGCTTTATCTACACAGTGAAACCTACTGATGAATTCGGTCGTATTATGGTAAAGAGAAATCTTAAATCACTTTCATATCTTCAAGATTATTTCAGAAACTGAGCGAGGAAGAATGTTGTAATATATCTCATTACCTATATATTTACTGTGTTTCCTGTTTCCTATTTATTTATATCTGTTATGTTGTGCAGAAGAGAATTGAATTTTAGCTTATTAAAGCCCTAATACTGAAGGTATTTTTTTTGGAAACTTTATTAAGAAAAAAAACTCATTTTTGGCTCTTGGCATGTTTTCAAATCTTGACATGCTCATGACTAATTGCTCATTTCTTTGATGAAATTTGGGCAAATTGCATATAATTATACATCATTGGAAAGGGTATTAAATTCTCTATGAAGCGTTAGTTCTCATAACTTTTGTAGTTCACAAGATATTGACCTTCAAAGTTGAAATTAAATCGCCATTTTGTCCAATCGACTTTCTCAAATACCATAAATACTAGCGATTTCAGATAAATACCATCTTGAGGCCCTTGTAAAGAGCTACAGTTCCTGAATTTTTTTTTTCTCGGTACCGTTTTTGGTTACCAAGATATCAAACTTTGAAAATAAAAATCCAAAAGGGATACCCTTTGAAAAATGCAAAAAATTGAAAATTTTATTTTTGAGCTTTTCCTAATTTCAACTTCAGAAATGAATAGAGCGGATCCAAATTAGTCAGTAACAACTTTTAAATCAGTTAAATTTGAGAATTTCAATTAGCAAAAAAATCCAAAAGGAAATCTCATTTTTAGTTCTGGAAATTTTTTGAAATATTGACATGCACGCTCATGATTAATGGTCCATATATTCAATAACATTTAAGCAAATTACCTACAATAAATGCTCTTCAAAACTGTGCCAGATTGATTTCAGTACCTTAACGGGTTCACGAGAAATCGACCTTCAAATTTAGATTTTAGTCAAAATTTTGTCCAAAACTTTTATCTCGATTTTTTCAAAAACTATAAATGCTAGCGACTTCAACTAAATGCCATCTAAAAGCCCTTATCAAGAGCTACAAACTCTGGTTTGGTTACCAAGATATCGAGCTTTGAAGATTTGAAAAAAAAAATCCAAAGGGGTACGTATCCCTTAGAAAAAAGTGCAAAAAATTGAAAATTTTTATTTTCAAATTTTTCTCAATTTTAAATTCAGAAATCGATAGAGTGAGTCCAAATTAGTCAGAAATGTTTCTTAGATCAGTTAGATTTGAGAATTATAATGAGAGAAAAAATCCTAAAGGAAATCTCAATTTTTGTCTCTGAAATTTTTTGAAATCTTGACACGTTCATGAATAATTGCCCATATCTACATTAGAATTTTAGCAAATCAGCTACAATTATATATCATTTGATAGAGCATTAAATTCTCTTCAAAACTGTACCATTTTGGTTCTAGTACCTCAACGGGTTCATAAGTATACGCACTCCAAATTTGAACTTTAGTCCAAATTTTGTCCAAAACTTCAAAGTCGATTTTCTCAAAATCTATAAAAGCCAGCGATTTCAGCTAAATACCATCTGAAAACCCTTATAAGGAGCTACAAACCCTGCAAATTTTGTCTTGGTACCGTTTTTGGTTCCCAAGATATCGAGCTTTGAAGATTAGAAAATAAAAATCTAAAGGGGTACCCCTTAGAAAAAAGTTCAAAAAATTATTTTTGAATTTTTCTCAATTTTGAATTCAGAAATCGATAGAACGAATTCAAATTAGTCAGAAACGACTCTTAGATCAGTTAGATTTGAGAATTATAATGAGAGAGAAAATCCTAAAGGAAATCTGAATTTTTGGCTCTGGAAATTTTTCGAAATCTTGACACCCTCAGGAATAATTGTCCATTAATTCAGAATAATTCGAGCAAATTAGCTACAACTATATATCATTGGAAAGAGCATTAAATTCTCTTCAAAACTGTACTATTTTGGTTCCAGTACCTCAACGGGTTCATGAGTAATCGCACTCCAAAATGGAACTTTAGTCAAAATTTTGTCCAAAACTTCAAAGCCGATTTTCTCAAAAACTATGAATGGTAGCGATTTCAGCTAAATACCATCTGAAAGCCCTCATCAAGAGCTACAAAACCTGAAATTTTTTACCGCTTTTGGTTACCAACATATCGAGCTTTGAAAATTTGAAAATAAAAATCCAAAAAGTACCCTTAGAAAAAAGTGCAAAAAATTGAAAATTTTTATTTTTGAATTTTTCTCAATTTTGACTTTTTTAATCAACAGAGCGGGTCCAAATTAGTCAGAAACAATTCTAGCATTAATTAAATTTGAAAATTTCAATGACAAAAAAAATTTAAAATTTTTTGATTTTGGACATTTTTTTACTTGCTCATCAATAATTGCTGATAACTTCAATAAAATTTGAGAAAATTGCCTATAATTATACATCATTGGAAAAAGGATTAAATTCTTTTTAAACCTGTGCAAAATTGGTTTTTGTAAGTTTTGAAGTTTCCGAGATATCGAGCTTCAAAGTTGCAAGTTTCCAAACTTTTCAGAATCTTATTTTTCATGAATTCACGACAAACGAGTCTTGATTTTACATCTTAAAACGTCTTTAGCTAAGTCAGAATCTTGTGGAAAACCTAAACAAAACCCAAACCCAAACAATTTACAATATTTGATCTCAAATCGAGTTTACATTTTTCACACAAGGGTGTAAATCCAATAAAAAAAAATCGTCCTTTGTTTCCCGACACCAAAATACGAGGCCTTTCGAGGTGGGAAAACAAATTTGCGTCATAATATTATTTTTCTTTTCGAGAGGCTGAAACGAGGACAGGTGGCGAACGATAAAATCGAATTTTCTTTCTATATGTATAGGGAGCGAAATTGAAGGGAAGCATCTATAATTTGATTGACCCAAGAGTAATTTGTCTCTTTTTTTAATCGCGTTAATTGAAGAAAGATGAAAAATTTGTGATCGGGTTAATAATCAGAACGGCCACCTTTTGGTTTAATTAATGCCCCTGCTGCTTTTCTTTTAATAGAAATAAAACAACAAAATTTGAAAACATATTCTCTTGTTAGCGCACTTCTATATATATTTTTATTATTTTTGGATCGTGTTATAAAGCTTAAACGGTAATTTCATCCCAAATTACCTCTGGGTAATTGGGTGAGGCTCAACACTCGATACCGGTCATCAATTCGAGGAGCTTTTGTGTACACAAAAGACTGTTTTTTTTTTGCTGAAGCAACGTGGGAAACGACGTTACTGTTTTGTCGTCTTTTAATGAGTTTTTAAATGGGGTTTGTACGTAAAGCGCGAGCGGACACGCCAACATTTAACAATATTTTTTCAAGATTGTCTATTCTTGAAACCAAAGACCAATTGTTTTGTCTTTGTCTTGTATTATAGTAGCAACGAAGAGAGAACATGGTTTCGAGAATAGGAACCTTACAAATAAATAAGGCAGAGTGAGCTTAAAAAAGTTGCAATAAATTGATAGTTTATCTCAATCTTTTTGAGATGACTAATGGTACTTTTGGTGCTTAAATATAGTACTTACCCCTAGAAATTTTAAAGAATTTCTTGTAGTAAAACTGAAAAATAAAATAACAAAATTATTGAATGAGCAATTTTTGATTAATTTGAAGAATTTCCTAAAGGCAATCAATTGCAAATTTTCATTATTACCGGCTCTTGAATCACTAGCAATATATAGTTTTTCTAAAGTCAATTAGAACAAGGTGAACATGCATTTCTTATGGAAATTTTCAGTGATACCTTGTTCCAATTGAGTTTAGAAATACTATACTCATCAACATTATTATGCACGTAAAATTGCCAACCAGTTTCGGTAAACCAACGAAAAAATACACTTAAAAACCGAACCTTATTATCAAAGTCTTTATTATAGACCAACCCACCTAGGTGTGCATATATTTTTCGTCTCTTCAAATATTCAAAGACAAAAGGCAGAAATTACAAAAGCGGCGCACTTGAAACGAAAATCGAAAAAAAAAAAAAAACCCGACAAAGAATAAAGAAAAAGTCGAAAACTCTGGGGCCTCGTCGGCTCTCTCGTTTCGGGAAGCAAATATTTATTCAAAGCGGCTCATTTCTATACTTTCAACTCCAATTCTCTCTGTGTTGTTTTAAGAATGTATAAAATATTAAATTTAATTAAATAGGACATCCAACTCAACTGTTAGTTTTTTTTTTTTTTAAAAAAAACAACCCAAATTTCGATACAACACAAGGCATGCAGATAATTATTCTAATTTTAAGATAATCGAACCCAAAATGATGTAGGCCCGAGGGCCTCAAAAACCCATCTCCCAGCTTTCCTCCTAATAACTATAATCAAGACATCCGTCTAATAAAGGACGTTGTTACAGTTAAAACGACTATCGAGATTGAAGTTTTTCAAGCCTCAATAATATGAGTACCACATTGATTGAAGTACCATCGAGCTAAAGCAAACACGGCACAGTGTGAGGTGCAGTACTTTTTAATTAAGACCACACAAGGAATTTTTGCAACATGCAATATTATCATAGTTTTCCATATTGTATGATGGTGCCTTGTACATTATGCATGCGTTTAACTCATCAATATTCCTTCGTATAAATAATGGAGGTGCGTTTAGGTTTCGGTTGCCTAATAGATACCGCGCGGCTGCATTTACATCCCTTAAAATGAAGGGGGTGAAATGCATCAGAGATGCGGAATTGCAAACCAAATTCAATAAATGTTATCATATTTTTGAAGAATTATTAGTATTGATCAATATTTGGATTATTCTTGGCTCTTGATTCTTCAAATCAATAAAAATCTCAAATTTTTGAGAAAAAACCTTAATGCTCATTATTGAATTGAGTTGAATTTCATTAATTTTGTTATTTTATTTTTCAGTTTTACTACAAAATTTCTGAAGTAAGTACTATATTTAAGCTGAAGTACCAGTCATCTCAAAAAGGTTGAAATAGATTTATTAAAGAAAATAATCAAAATATTGATCTATACATGAATACATTGACAAGCCGCTATTTTGGAATTTTTACCTCAAAAACTATCGGGGGCGCAGAAATGAAATTTTGAGGCTCTATTCTTGAAGATTTGAAATAGAACATACTAAAAATTCAAGCTGATCAAACCGCTAATAATGAAGTTACAAATTTTCTAAATTAGGCAAATATGATTACATTGACAAGTCTCTATTTTAGAATTTTAAACTCAAAAACTATCGGGAACTCAGAGATGAAACTTTGAGGCTCTATTCTTGAAGGTTTGAGGTAAAACATACTGAAAATTCAAGCTGATCAAACCGCTAATAATAAAGTTACGAATTTTCTAAATTAGGCAAAAATTAATACATTGACAAATCTATATTTTAGAATTTTAAACTCAAAAACTATCGGGTGCTCAGAGATGAAACTCTGAGGCTCTATTCTTGAAGGCTTGAGGTAAAACATACTAAAAATTGAAGGTGATCGAACCACTAATGATAAAGCTATGAATTTTCTAAATTAGGCAAAAATGAATACATTGACAAGCCTCTATGTTGAAATTTTCACCTCAAAAACTGTCGGGGGCTCATAGATAAAACTTTGAGGCTCTATTCTTGAAGGATTGAGGTAAAACATACTGAAAATTCAAGCTGATAAAACCATTAATAATGAAGTTACGAATTTTCTAAATTGGGCAAAAATGAATACATTGACAAGCCTCTATTTTGGAATTTTCACCTCAAAAACTATCCGGGGCGCAGAGATGAAACTTTGAGGCTCCATTCTTGAAGGTTTGAGATAAAACATACTAAAAATTCAAGCTGATCAAACCGCTAATAATAAAGTTAGGAATTTTCTAAATTAGGCAAAAATTAATACATTGACAAGTCTCTATTTTGGAATTTTTACTTCAAAAACTATCGGGGACGCAGAGACGAAATTTTGAGGCTTTATTCTTGAAGGTTTGAGGTAAAACATACTAAAAATTCAAGCTGATCAAACCGCTAATAATGAAGTTACGAATTTTCTAAATTAGGCAAAATTGAATACATTGACAAGTCTCTATTTTAGAATTTTAAACTCAAAAACTATTGGAGGCTCAGAGATGAAACTTTGAGGCTCTATTCTTGAAGGTTTGAGGTAAAACATACTAAAAATTCAAGCTGATTAAACCACTAATAATAAAGTTACGAATTTTCTAAATTAGGCAAAAATGAATACATTGACAAGCCTCTATTTTGGAATTTTTACCTCAAAAACTATCGGGGGCGCAGAGACGAAATTTTGAGGCTCTATTCTTGAAGGTTTGAGGTAAAACATACTAAAAATTCAAGCTGATCAGACAGCTAATAATACAGTTACGTATTTTCTAAATTAGGCAAAAATGAATACATTGACAAGCCTCTATTTTAGAATTTTTATTTCAAAAACTATTAGGTACGCAGAGATGAAATTTTGAGGCTCTATTTTTGAAGGTTTGAGATAAAACATACTAAAAATTCAAGCTGATCAAACCGCTAATAATAAAGTTACGAATTTTCTAAATTAGGCAAAAATTAATACATTGACAAGTCTCTATTTTGGAATTTTTACTTCAAAAACTATCGGGGACGCAGAGACGAAATTTTGAGGCTTTATTCTTGAAGGTTTGAGGTAAAACATACTAAAAATTCAAGCTGATCAAACCGCTAATAATGAAGTTACGAATTTTCTAAATTAGGCAAAATTGAATACATTGACAAGTCTCTATTTTAGAATTTTTTAAACTCAAAAACTATTGGGGGCTCAGAGATGAAACTTTGAGGCTCTATTCTTGAAGGTTTGAGGTAAAACATACTAAAAATTCAAGCTGATTAAACCACTAATAATAAAGTTACGAATTTTCTAAATTAGGCAAAAATGAATACATTGACAAGCCTCTATTTTGGAATTTTTATCTCGAAAATTATCGAAGGCTCAGAGATGAAACTTTGAGGCTTTATTCTTGAAAGTTTGAGGTGAAACATACTAAAAATTCAAGCTGATCAAACCATTAATAATAAAGTTACGAATTTTCCAAATTAGGCAAAAATGAATACACTGACAAGCCTCTATTTTGGAATTTTTGCCTCAAAAACTATCGGGGGCTCAGAGATGAAACTTCGAGGCTCTATTCTTGAAAGTTTGAGGTGAAACATACTAAAAATTCAAGCTGATCAAACCGCTAATAATAAAGTTACGAATTTTCCAAATTAGGCAAAAATGAATACATTGACAAGCCGCTATTTTGGAATTTTTACCTCAAAAACTATCGGGGGTTCAGAAATAAAACTTTGAGGTTCTATTCTTGAAGGTTCGAGGTGAAACATATTAAAAATTCAAGCTGATTAAACCGCTCATAATAAAGTTACGAATTTTCTGAATTAGACAAAAATGAATACATTGACAAGCCTTTATCATGGAATTTTTACCGCTAAAACTATCGGGGGCTCAAAGATGAAACTTTGAGGCTCTATTTCTAAAGGTTTGAGGTAAAATAAACTAAAAATTCAAGCTGATCAAACCGCTAATAATTCAGTACCATTAATTTTACTCGTCTACCAAATTCCACAATTTTCAAGGTTAAGGGGGCAACAGTACCCCATGTACACTGTGTCTCAAATTGCTTATATATTTTACTGGTCAGTTATAGCTCAATATCTAAATTTCTCTCTATTTTTACGTATAGAATAAACAGTGATAGATAACTTGCTGTTAAAATAACAGACAATAATACATTATAGACCTGAATAGCTGGTTCCAAATTTGCTGGCGGTTTATGAACTATTTCGTTATCTTCGAAATTTATTAGTCCATGATTTTCCTAGATCACTATTATAGGTGTTTCCTTTAACTCCATTCTTAAACTGATCTATGAGCTGTTGAAACGTTGCTGGTGCATTTTTGAGTCCGAATGGCATTCTCGTATAATGAAAGCTGTTTTATCGTAATCTGGCTCATAAACACTCTGCAAATTTTCATTGTCTATTATTTGTATCTAGAATTATTCGAGCATCCTGTATAAAATTAATGTCAAACAGTGTTTTTGTTTCGGTTTCAGGAATATTTTTAAAGTAACAAAGGGCTATTAAACGGAGTCAACTGCAACGAATTCAAAAGCCGGTAATAATCATAATTTGAATTTTTAGAGCTTCTGATTCCCCTATAGAATTTAGCCAAAATAAAAACTGTTTATCAATATACCTCTATTATAGTACAAGTTGATCTTTTAATTCCCACGATAGACTTTGATTGATCGCTCCCGGCGGTTATTTCGCCCCCGTCTAAAACGCAACTCCTTTCAAGCAAAAGCAAATTAGTCAAGAATATTTTGACAGCTAAACGTAAAACTTGGCAAAATCTTTGGGAGCCAATTAATGAAGCCAATTTTAGATGCCGGAAATTTTCATCAATAGTGGAATTTTACCTGGACAGTTGTTGTTAAAATAAATTCGAACTGACTATATACCTTTGCTACGACAAAAAATAAATTAGTTTTTTAATTTGATGGACATTGCGGTTGAATTGAGAATTAGGCGGAACGACCCATAAAACGTGAGCCCGAAACTGCTCTGCGCTCTGCAAAATTCAATTTGTTTGGACTGTCAGAGGCCTGTCAGGCAAGGGGCTTTTTTTACATTGCACCTGTATAATGAATCATCATTTATGTGGAATTTAATGTTTTTTGGTTCGAAAAATCTAATCGTGCACCTTAGCTAAGAGAAGAATTACTTATCTAGATGTTGTTGTTGTTGTTGTTGTTTTCTAAATCTCGTATCTTCAATCGAAAAAGTCCTTTTTGCTCTCTCGAGACGAGATTCGAATCTTAAAGGTTCTTCGTGACCCTGGTTGCTGAATCATTTCGTTGAAAGGATCAGGTGCAGCGGTTTTTTGTTGAGAACCCAAAATTGCTCTAATTTGCATTTAAATTTCCAGAAATTATAAGGCCCCGAGGGTATATGGAAGCACCTTAAATGGTTCTTGTGTAAAAACGGTTTTTGGGTGCAAATGAATTATATTTTTCAATATACATGGAATTTTTGGGGTATTAAAAGTTTTAGAAGATTCAAATTGTGATGACAGATGACTCCGTTCAATAGCCCGTAGTTGCTTCTATAATTATTGTTGCAATTCGCTCATTGATAAGTCAAGTACATTACTGTCCCAAATACAAGTGTGTATTCAGACTGATGAGTAACGTACCTTTCAACCCCTAAGTGGGGGTGACAGGTACCCCCAAAATTTCAAATGAAAAGAGGGTCGAGTGATACGTCATTTGATAGCTATTTTCATCAAGATTATATCCCCGAAGTTTAAAGTTGCTACTAGTTACCCTGTCAAAATGGCGGCTTGTCAAAGTTAGGAGATATTCTGTGTAGCTTCGGGAATATAATTTTAATGAAAATAGCTACCTACCAAGTGACATATCACTCGACCCCTCTTTCCATTTTAAATTTTGGGGTTACAGCTGTTACCCTCACTTAGGGGTTGACACATAGGGGTGAAAATACCAGTAAAATCTGTCCCCCAAAAAACAAAAATTGATGTGTCTGAGCGATTTTTTATTAAACACCTAACACCTGAGAAACTCTGGGTGAAAAGTTTTTCGTGCCTCACCCTGTATAAAGTCAGAATTTGTAAGATTATCCACTATTATCCACGTTTTGTCAATTCGCCTTTCAACAGGAATAAGTAATGTTACTTTACCAAATTAGTAACATAATGTGACAAGTTATTCAAGTACAAATGAGTGAATTGTTGCGGAACTTATGGGTGGACCTCTGCGGGACGAGCGCAGCGAGTTCCGCAGCCATCTATTCATCAATACGTTATTTAAGTACGATACTAACCTGACTCACTCAAATGTCAGTTATTCTCACTAGTTGAAAATCTACAAGTTTCAGGTGAGTGTCTTATTTGAATATTTCAAGTACGATACTAACCTGATTCACTCAAATGTGAGTTATTCTCATTAGTTCAAAAAGTACACGTTTCAGGTGCATGTCTTAATTTGACAGTTCAGCAGTATATTGGTGAGTAGATGGCTGCGGAACTCGCTGCGCTCGTCCCGCAGAGGTCCACCCATAAGTTCCGCAATAATCTACTTATTTGTACTTGAAAAATAACTTATTATATAAAATCAACATTTGTAAGATTATGATTATTCACTTTTCGTCAATTTGCCTTTCAACAGGAATTAGTAATGTTACTTTACCAAACTAGTAACATAATGTGACAAGTTATTCAAGTACAAATGAGTGAATTGTTGCGAAACTTCTGGGTGGTCCTCTGCGGGACGAGCGTAGCGAGTTCCGCAGCCATCTATTTTACAATATGTTATTCAAGTACGATACTAACCTGAGTCACTCAAATGTGAGTTATTCTCATTAGTTCAAAAAGTACACGTTTCAGGTGCATGTCTTAATTTGACAGTTCAGCAGTATATTGGTGAGTAGATGGCTGCGGAACTCGCTGCGCTCGTCCCGCAGAGGTCCACCCATAAGTTCCGCAATAATCTACTTATTTGTACTTGAAAAATAACTTATTATATAAAATCGACATTTGTAAGATTATGATTATTCACTTTTTATCAATTTGCCTTTCAACAGGAATTAGTAATGGTACTTTACCAAATTAGTAACATAATGTGACAAGCTATTCAAGTACAAATGAGTGAATTGTTGCGAAACTTCTGGGTGGACCTCTGCGGGACGAGCGTAGCGAGTTCCGCAGCCATCTATTTTCCAATATGTTATTCAAGTACGATACTAACCTGATTCACTCAAATGTGAGTTATTCTCATTAGTTCAAAAAGTACACGTTTCAGAAGAGTGTCTTATTTGAACAGTTCAACAGTATATTGGTGAGTAGATGGCTGCGGAACTCGCTGCGCTCGTCCCGCAGAGGTCCACCCATAAGTTCCGCAATAATCTACTTATTTGTACTTGAAAAATAACTTATTATATAAAATCAACACTTGTAAGATTATGATTATTCACTTTTTGTCAATTTGCCTTTCAACAGGAATTAGTAATGTTACTTTACCAAACTAGTAATATAATGGGACAAGTTATTCAAGTACAATTGAATGAATTGTTGCGGAATTTATGGGTAGACCTCTGCGGGACGAGCGCAGCGAGTTCCGCAGCCATCTACTTACCAATATACTGTTGAACTATTCAAATAAGACACTCACCTGAAACTTGTAGTTTTTGAACTAATGAGAATAACTGACATTAGAGTGAGTCAGGTTAGTATCATACTTGAACAATGTATTATTGAATAGATAGCTGCGGAACTCGCTGCGCTCGTCCCGCAGAGGTCCACCTATAAGTTCCGCAATAATTCACTTATTTGTACAAGGTGTTTTTGTATATATTGACACCCCACCTACAGCCTTTACCTTCACAGGTAGAAGAAAGGTGTAAATACAAAAGTTGCACAGTTTTGGCTGAATTTTTAGAAACTATGATCAGAAACAAAATTTAAATGTGAAATTTTGCATGCTTCCAGCTTTTTTCAAATATATAAAAAAACACCCTGTACAACTGGGCCTAAGAGAGACAGGATGATATAAATCAGTTGAAAGTTTTAGCCAGAAAAATGTTCCAGTTATTTGGTTTATTTAGGGCCGGTTTTTCAATGGCTGGGTTAAGCATAACTCCAGGGTCAATATTGCACCTATTACACTGGAGTTAAAACCAACTCGAAAGTGACTGGCTATTGAAAAACCAACCATTAGAACTACATTGAAACTTCTCTAACTCAAAACTTCAAGGAACAGGAAGTCAAGTTCGAGTTACGGAAAATTCGATTTATGGAAAAATATCCAAGACTTTATATTTTTTATTATGTATAGGTGCTTTCCCGAAAAATTCGAGTTACGCTTAGTTGTCACCACGATTACCACTAAATTTCAGTTCCGAGTTTTAGAAATATTCGAGTAATAGAGATAAAAAATTTGACTTATGGGGAAAAAAATACATAACGAGGTTGTGAAATAGTATATTACATACCGAGGTGGAAAGTGTTTCATTACTGTCGAGAGATTAGTTAGTTAACTGAGACGCGAAGCGTCGAAGTTAACTATAATCTCGAGACAGGAATGAAACTTCCTACCGAGGTTTGTATACTATTTTATTTACAACAATTACAACCCTCATAATTTCGACTAAATACTAAAAAAAAAATTAAAAATTTGTTGACAAGTTCTGACTCATCTAAAAAAACGTTTGACATGCAGGACTCGTCTTAAACATTTTAAAAAATGAGAACTTACTTTCCACCCGGGTGGAAAGTGAGCACTTTCCACCCGGGACCACTTTCCACCCGGGTGGAAAGTAAAATTCAAAAAAGTGTCACTTTCAAACTTTTGAAAAGTCAGAAATGTCAACATTACGTATGTGGTTGTAAATAAACCTATTTGTTTGTGTGTGAAGAAAATTCGATTTAGAGAATATTTCGAGTTCAGGAAGTTCGAATTAGAGAAGTTTCACTGTATATCAGAACAATTCTCAATAATTCTTACTCTGAAGCTAGAAACTGTTTTGGAATTTTGTGATTTTCGGTTCGTTTTGGTTCCGAATTGGTTCTCTAGTATTATGGAACAATCTCCCATTATTCAAATTCAAGAGCCGAGAATAATCAAAATTTTGAATTTTTCAATGAATCAAATTCAAGAAAATTGCCTTGAATGCGATTGAGTATTCGGACTAATGAGTAAAACTCGTGCATTTTAATAATGAGTAGAAAGAGCCAGTAATAATCAAAAGTTGTTCTTCACGAATTATTGATACATTTGCTTCTAGTATTGGCATACGAAGCAATTTTTTCTTTAGAAGTTAGTGTTAGATGGATTTAATGTAAGAGTCATACTTATTTGATTGATTTGCTGTTTAAATTTTACCAAAACCATTAAAAATGAAAAGGACTTACCTATATTAGTAATTACTGAATGTAGGCCTCCTTCATTTTATTTTTATTTGATTCTAATTGGCTCCCACTCCACGTACTGAAAATAATGAAACATATAGGTTTTCAAAATAAAAAGGCTCAAAACCAACCTCAAAAATTCATTAACTACTTCTTAATAAGTGGAATTTTTGTGTTAAATTGTCAAAAACCTAATGGCGAAATAGTTATAAACAATCAAAATAGTGCTTCGTCAAAAAATAATCGATATTCTATTGCTCAAGGTTTATAATTCCATATTAATCAGTTGTTCATGTAAACATAAAATGAATCATAAATATACAAATTATTTCTATAAGTGGAGGGTTTATTTTATATAAACTGCTCTGCATGCATTTTGCTAATGTAAGGGAAAAATTTTGGAGATTTACGAGTCAAGGTTTTACACTAAATATTTTTTTGAAGGCATCCTTATTATTATATAAATAATTGTAAATCATTCTCTCACATGTCATCACTGATATAAGCAAGCAAAGGTAAAGGTAAAATTTATCACCTTTCAGTGCTATTTGATAAGGAAAGATGATAAATTTACCTTTACCTTGAGACTATGGATTGTGAATAGGATTATATTCATGAACGTGGTCAAGATTTGACAAGATTTTCAGAGCCAAAAATGAGATTTCCTTTTGAATTTTTTTTTCTCACTGAAATTTCCAAATGTTACTGATCTTAGAGTTGTTTGTTACTAATTTGGACTCGCTCTATTGATTTATGAAGTGAAAATTAGGAAAAATCCATCAATTTTTTGCATTTTTTTCTAAGGGATTTTTATTTCCAAATCTTCAAACCTCGATATCTTGGTAACCAAAAGCGGTATGGGAACAAATTTTTTATAAAATGCAGCTCTTGATAGGGGCTTTTAGATGGTATTTAGCTGAATTCGCTAGCATTTGTAGTTTTTGAGAAAATTGAGTTTGAAGTTTTGCACAAAATATCGACTAAATATCAACTTTGAGGCTTAATATCTCGGAAATTTCGAAAGCTACAAAAACCAATTTTGCATGGGCTTAATTATTATATAGAACCCGAAGTTTTTTTGCTATTCTGACAAACCAACATGTAAACGTAAAGCCAGTAGTCCCCTAATAATTAAAAAAAAAAAATCTGTAACAGTTAATAATTAATCAATTCTATTTTTTCTTTGACTATTAAGAGCACCTAAAAAGCACCTAATTCTGGTACAGAAGAAAATTTGGAAAAATATTTTTCACTATAGGAGACTACTAGCTTTCATAAACCTAGCAATCCCTTAGTTTTTTTCGATTTTCTCAAATACTAAAGGAGCACCTAATTTTTAATTAGAGGTCCTAATTAGCACCTAAAAAGCACCTAATTATTATATAGATCCCGAAGTTTTTTTTCCATTCTGACACACCAACATGTAAACGTAAAGCCAGTAGTCCCCTAATAATTAAAAAAAAATCTGTAACATATGTAACAATATTTTTCACTATAGGGGACTACTAGCTTTCATAACCCTAGCAATCCTTTAGTTTTTTTCGATTTTCTCAAAAACTAAAGGAGCACCTAATTTTCAATTAGAGGCCCTAATTAGCACTTAATTATTATATAGTTCCTGAAGTTTTTTTTCACCTTGGGACTGCTAGGTTTATAGACCTAGAAAATGTTTATTTAAAAAAAGGGTTTGTAATTCTATTTCTTTTAGCTTTGTTCAAACACAGGTACAATGTACCGTTACGATTCTTCGCAAAGCATGGGAGGTTTGTTCCAACAACACAGCAAAAAAACCAAATCATGAATGGATTATGAATTCAAAAAGGACCAACACAAATTCAAGAGCCGAGAATAATCAAAATATTGAATTATTCAACGAATCAAATCCATTCAGGGAGCAGTTTACTCATTAACAATATTAAAAGAATTCCATAAATATTTAAGAGAAACAGGATGATTGTAGGATAATATAAATCAGTCGACCAGAAAGTATCTTTTGGACAAATTGTCTAATGATTCAACAGCCAGTAATAATCAAAGTTCGAACTATTACCGGCTCTTGATTATCTAAAGAAATTATAACCCATATATGGACATGAATATGTAAGAACAATTTTGGGATTATTCTACACCAAAAATATATTGTTTGTCTATATTTGATTGAACAGTCTCTCATATATTCGGCTCCAAAAATTGTAAAAATACTATTCTACTACTGATTTTGTGAACCATTCTATCTGTACAAGTGAAAACTGCAGGTAAAATTTGAGGTACTTGGTTTCACTAATAGTATTTTTAAAATTTTTAGAACCAAATATGTTAGAGACGGCTCAACCTTATATAGACAAACTATATAGTTTTGGAATCCGGAAATTATGTTCTTCAAAAATATAGAACCAAATATAGGGCATCCCATTTGAAAGAAGTTGAAAGCATACAACATTTCACATTTCTGACATTTAATTTTTGTTTTTGACCGTGGATTCTGAAAATTTAGCCAATACTGTATAAATTTTGTATTTACACCTTTTAAAGGTGAAGGCTGTAGGTGGGGTGTCAATGTACTTGAATAATAATTTTCTTTTAACAGGAATTAGTAATGTTACTTTACCAAACTAGTAACATAATCTGAGAAGTTATTGAAGTACAAATGAGTGAATTGTTGCGGAACTTATGGGTGGACCTCTGCGGGACGAGCGCAGCGAGTTCCGCAGCCATCTATTTATCAATATGTTGTTTAATTAGGAAACTAACCTGACTCTCTCAAATGTGAGTTATTGTCATTAGTTCAAAAACTACACATTTTAGGTAAATGTTGAGTTGAACTTGAACAGTTCAATAGTATATTGGTGAGTAAATGGCTGCGGAACTCGCTGCGCTCGTCCCGCAGAGGTCCACCCATAAGTTCCGCAACAATCCACTTATTTGTACTTGAACAATAACTTATTATATAAAGTCAAAATTTGTAAGATTATTCACTTTTTGTCAATTTGCCTTTTAACAGGAATTAGTAACGTTACTTTACCAAACTAGTAACATAATCTGAGAAGTTATTGAAGTACAAATGAGTGAATTGTTGCGGAACTTATGGGTGGACCTCTGCGGGACGAGCGCAGCGAGTTCCGCAGCCATCTATTTATCAATATGTTGTTTAATTAGGAAACTAACCTGACTCTCTCAAATGTGAGTTATTGTCATTAATTCAAAAACTACACGTTTTAAGTAAATGTTGAGTTGAACTTGAACAGTTTAATAGTATATTGGTGAGTGGATGGCTGCACAGTTCAATAGTATATTGGTGAGGAGATGGCTGCGGAACTCGCTGCGCTCGTCCCGCAGAGGTCCACCCATAAGTTCCGCAACAATCCACTTATTTGTACTTGAACAATAACTTATTATATAAAGTCAAAATTTGTAAGATTATTCACTTTTTGTCAATTTGCCTTTTAACAGGAATTAGTAATGTTACTTTACCAAACTAGTAATATATTGTGATAAGGTATTCAAGTACAAACGAGTGGATTGTTGCGGAACCTATGGATGGACCCAACCATCAATTCACCAATATGCTGTTCAAGTACAATACTAACCTGATTCACTCAGTTGTGAATTTTTCTCATTAGTTCAAAAACTACACGCTTCAGGTGAGTGTCTTATTTGAACAGTTCAACAGTATATTGGTAAGTAGATGGCTGCGAAACTCGCTGCGCTCGTCTCGCAGAGGTCCACCCATAAGTTCCGCAATAATCCATTTGTTTGTAATAATCAATTAATGATTTTGAAAAACATTTGACATTTTTTTAAATTAACTCAATCTATTTTGAACTAAAAGTGGAAATGGTGTAGAACAGTGTTCTCAATTCTTACTCTGAAGCAGGAACTGTTATGGACTTTTGTGGCTTCTTTTAGTTCCGAATCGGTTCAGAACTAGTATTAGAACAGTCCTCCTTTACGTTTTGTTCGCAAGCAATTCTAGAACCGTTCCAAATCTGGAACCAAAACAAAGCTACATTGACATTCATATCAATGAACCAAAACTTAATAAACCAAACCTGGATTTACATTGCAGCTATGGATGACTCGATGTGTTTATAATGGTTTGTTTATTGAAGATAAATAAATGCAGAAAATGTTTATTCAAAAAAAGGGTTTGTAATTCTGTTTCTTTTAGCTTTGTTCAAACACAGGTACAATCAGTCGTATTATGAATATAGTGTCGCAAATGCTTTTACTCTACCTTTTTTCTTTTTGCGGAATATATTTATCTCAAAAAACATTTGCTTCTGTTTTATCCATATACCCATATCCATGATTATTCGCAAAGCATGGGAGGTTTGTTCAAAAAATACGTCAAAAAAACTGTCCGATGAAAGGATTATAAATTGCAAAAGTACCGGACCAATACAATAATCGCTTATGTTTTCCTGGATCCTGATTCGAATTCAAGAGCCGAGAATAAACAAAATTTTGAATTTTTCGACGAATCAAATCCAAGACATTGTGACATTGATATAATACAATTGAAGAACAACAAAATGACTAACTGAGTTGTCCAAATGAATGGACAACTTGGCCAAAAAATATATCTGTCTCTTTTCAATGTCTATGAATTGGACAGTACATTGTACCTACGGTTTCTTTACGTGCTGGAACAGTTCCTAAAAATGTGTACAGTTTGGCTACTGGAAGAAAAGCGTTTCGGTCTGAGGTCAAAACGATATGGAAATACGCAGTTGCGATTGAATAAAGCGTGATAGACATATATGCTCGCTCGTCGGACTATACATCGAATAGAATCCGAAATTCGTATACAGAGTGATTCCGAATAACTGCAACAGACCTTTTAATTCGTATAGTTAGTTTAATAAGTTGACTCGCTCTTTTTCCACGTTGCGTTGGATATAAAGTCTGTTTCCTTAGATATCACAAACTAGTCAGAGCGAATTTCATTGGTTGAAAATAGTCAGAAAACTGGTTGTTGGCCATTTGGACCAATCAAAAACGCTCTGACAATTGCCTTGTAAAGCTCAAATTTTTACTGTTAGCGGCTCTTGATTTGCCGAAAAACGGAATCAGATTGCCTGATAACTTTATGACGTCATCTGGGGTAACCGAACATAATGCAAATTTCCATTAGGCACCCCAAATGACGATATCTATTTCTCATTATTAGACAACCTATTAACTTCAGGAACCTTGAATCAAGAACTATTGAAGTTCTTGTGTAATCTTGTAATAAGAGATGATTATATTGACTATTGACAACCTTATATTATTTGTCATCTTAAAACTTGTGACCACATCAGGGATTGTACTCCCTTAATTGGGATAAAATTCAGTGAAAGTTTCAGCTTTCTATCTATAATAGAAAAAAAGTTATGACCTGTCAAAGTTTTCCAAAATCTAAATCATAAGGTAGGTACCTTCTTATTAAAACGATGAAATTTCAAATTTTTTTTTGTCGAGATTTTGTATCCTAATGGTCAGTCAACATACCCCAAACTCCATAGACTAAATTATTCTCAGATTTGAAGCAGAAATCTATGAAAAAAGGCACTCAGAAAAATTGGAAAATTGGTAAATCACCCCAAATTGCTTAACACGATTTTATCTCAGGAACTATAAGTGCAAATGAGCTGAAATTTTCAGAGATTGTAGTTCTTTGAAAGGGATAAAATTCAGTGAAAGTTTCAGCTTTCTATCTATAATAGAAAAAAAGTTATGACCTTTCGAAGTTTTCCAAAATCTAAATCATAAGGTAGGTACCTTCTTATTAAAACGATGAAATTTCAATTTTTTTTTTGTCGAGATTTTGTATCCTAATGGTCAGTCAACATACCCCAAACTCCATAGACTAAATTATTCTCAGATTTGAAGCCGAAATCTAAGAAAAGAGGAACTCAGAAAAATTGAAAAATTGATAAATCACCTCAAATTGCTTAACACGATTTTATCTCAGGAACTATAAGTGCAAATGAGCTGAAATTTTCAGAGATTGTAGTCCTTTGAAAGGGATAAAATTCAGTGAAAGTTTCAGCTTTCTATCTATAATAGAAAAAAAGTTATGACTTTTCAAAGTTTTCCAAAATCTAAATTATAAGGTAGGTACCTTCTTATTAAAACGATGAAATTTCAATTTTTTTTTTGTCGAGATTTTGTATCCTAATGGTCAGTCAACATACCCCAAACTCCATAGACTAAATTATTTTCAGATTTGAAGCCGAAATCTATGAAAAAAGGCACTCAGAAAATTTGGAAAATTGGTAAATCACCCCAAATTGCTTAACACGATTTTATCGCAGGAACTATAAGTGCAAATGAGCTTAAATTTTTTCAGAGAATGTAGTCCTTTGAAAGGGATAAAATTCAGTGAAAGTTTCAGCTTTCTATCTATAATAGAAAAAAAGTTATGACCTTTCAAAGTTTTCCAAAATCTAAATCATAAGGTAGGTACCTTCTTACTAAAACGATGAAATTTCAATTTTTTTTTTGTCGAGATTTTGTATCCTAATGGTCAATTGACATCCCCCAAACTCCATACACTAAATTATTCTCAGATTTGAAGCCGAAATCTATAAAAAAAGGCACTCAGAGAAATTGAAAAATTGATAAATCACCCCAAATTGCTTAACATGAATTTATCTCAGAAACTATAAGTGCAAATGAGCTGAAATTTTCAGAGATTGTAGTCCTTTGAAAGGGATAAAATTCAGTGAAAGTTTCAGCTTTCTATCTATAATAGAAAAAAAGTTATGACCTTTCAAAGTTTTCCAAAATCTAAATCATAAGGTAGGTACCTTCTTACTAAAACGATGAAATTTCAATTTTTTTTTTGTCGAGATTTTGTATCCTAATGGTCAATTGACATCCCCCAAACTCCATACACTAAATTATTCTCAGATTTGAAGCCGAAATCTATAAAAAAAGGCACTCAGAGAAATTGAAAAATTGATAAATCACCCCAAATTGCTTAACATGATTTTATCTCAGAAACTATAAGTGCAAATGAGCTTAAATTTTTTCAGAGAATGTAGTCCTTTGAAAGGGATAAAATTCAGTGAAAGTTTCAGCTTTCTATCTATAATAGAAAAAAAGTTATGACCTTTCAAAGTTTTCCAAAATCTAAATCATAAGGTAGGTACCTTCTTACTAAAACGATGAAATTTCAATTTTTTTTTTGTCGAGATTTTGTATCCTAATGGTCAATTGACATCCCCCAAACTCCATACACTAAATTATTCTCAGATTTGAAGCCGAAATCTATAAAAAAAGGCACTCAGAGAAATTGAAAAATTGATAAATCACCCCAAATTGCTTAACATGATTTTATCTCAGAAACTATAAGTGCAAATGAGCTTAAATTTTTTCAGATAATGTAGTCCTTTGAAAGGGATAAAATTCAGTGAAAGTTTCAGCTTTCTATCTATAATAGAAAAAAAGTTATGACCTTTCAAAGTTTTCCAAAATCTAAATCATAAGGTAGGTACCTTCTTACTAAAACGATGAAATTTCAATTTTTTTTTTGTCGAGATTTTGTATCCTAATGGTCAATTGACATCCCCCAAACTCCATACACTAAATTATTCTCAGATTTGAAGCCGAAATCTATAAAAAAAGGCACTCAGAGAAATTGAAAAATTGATAAATCACCCCAAATTGCTTAACATGATTTTATCTCAGAAACTATAAGTGCAAATGAGCTTAAATTTTTTCAGATAATGTAGTCCTTTGAAAGGGATAAAATTCAGTGAAAGTTTCAGCTTTCTATCTATAATAGAAAAAAAGTTATGACCTTTCAAAGTTTTCCAAAATCTAAATCATAAGGTAGGTACCTTCTTACTAAAACGATGAAATTTCAATTTTTTTTTTGTCGAGATTTTGTATCCTAATGGTCAATTGACATCCCCCAAACTCCATAGACTAAATTATTCTCAGATTTGAAGCCGAAATCTATGAAAAAAGGCACTCAGAAAATTTGGAAAATTGGTAAATCACCCCAAATTGCTTAACACGATTTTATCTCAGGAACTATAAGTGCAAATGAGCTTAAATTTTTTCAGAGAATGTAGTCCTTTGAAAGGGATAAAATTCAGTGAAAGTTTCAGCTTTCTATCTATAATAGAAAAAAAGTTATGACGTTTCGAAGTTTTCCAAAATCTAAATCATAAGGTAGGTACCTTCTTACTGAAACGATGAAATTTCAAATTTTTTTTTGTCGAGATTTTGTATCCTAATGGTCAATTAACATGCCCCAAACTCCATACACTCAATTATTCTCAGATTTGAAGCCGAAATCTATGAAAAGAGGCACTCAGAAAAATTGAAAAATTGATAAATCACCTCAAATTGCTTAACACGATTTTATCTCAGGAACTATAAGTGCAAATGAGCTGAAATTTTCAGGGATTGTAGTCCCTTTACTGAGATAAGATTCAGTGAAAATTTCAGCTTTCTATCTATAATAGTAAAAAAGTTATGACTTTTCAAAATTTTCCAAAATCTAAATCATCAGGTAGTTTTTCACCTGAAACGTGTAGTAATGAGAATAACTCACATTTGAGTGAGTCAGACTGGTATCGTAATTAAACAACATATTGATGAATAGATGGCTGCGGAACTCGCTGCGCTCGTGCCGCAGAGGTCCACCCATAAGTTCCGCAACAATTCACTCATTTGTACTTGAATAACTTGTTACATTATGTTATTAGATCATGTTGCAAAAATAAATATATAATCAATATTATATGTACATAAAAACATTTTCAATATCACTGAAAATTTGTTCGTTATATCTTTGAAAAACTTCTGCAGCCATATTTAAACCAAATGGTAGTCTATTAAAGAGGTAACAACCAAACATTGTTCCAAAAGTGCACAATTGGTGGTAACCTCTGCACTACATGGAATATTTTGAAGCTTGACCAATAGTTTTGGGTAAACCATAGATTATTAGTGTCTTCTGGTTACCATTGTTTGTGAAACTGGCCCTAAGTCAAAAGCTTAAGTAGGTATATGTACTTTGAATGAAAATTGAAATCACAAACCAATCAGAATATTTAAAAATTAGTCTTTTTTCACAAGATTTTAGCTTTTATTGAATTGAAAATCTATTCAAAAGTAGGAACTTACATATAACTACTACAAAGACACAAGAAATCGTTTTATATATACATTACTATTGATTATTGATTGACGTAAAAAACAAGATGAAATTCAACCGATGCGCACACACTCGCCTTTCGGGTGACAAGTCATGAAATCGAGCTTTATTAACGAATTCTGACAAGTCACCTCGGGCCGGCCATGTCGCAACAACAAAGGACCTTTTTCCCCGATAAACAATTACCGAATCGGCCGAGTCATCTTGTATCGACAGAATTAAAAAGAAAAATCTACCCGAGCGTTTCATATTTCAATTAACATTTCCCAACAATATAATAATTCAAATTTTTTTAATAAAGTTTTAATGTTAATCAGGTACTTACCTTCAAGCTTCATAGTGATTATGATCGAAAACTAACAAATCAAAGACAAAATATGAATAAGACGTTGAAAGACATGAGACAAAGTCTTTTAGACAAAAATTGAGACTAAAATTTCCATGCAGATATACAGTTAAACTTTCGAGGTAACAACATCCTGTTAAACTCAAAAGTGATTAGATTTATCGTCCTATATAACTCAAACTGCAAAGGAGATATTGGCACTAGGGCCAAGAATATTCTTCATATCGGACGACAACTGCACTGCAGAACTGTTGTGACACATACGGGTTTTGTTTTATTAGAAACGAACGAAAACGAGAATCCTTCTTAAGGCTAATAAATCACATTAAAGCCCTTTTTGCTTGACAAAGCTCTGACTATTAATTCAGATTTACTTCCTTAAAATGTCAACTTGAATCAGTATTAATAATAACGTCATATTTGAGGTTATATGTAACTGAAACTCCATGTTCGTTATAACTATTTCCAACACGTCCCTTCTGTATGTGAAAGCCAAACTTTGCGATCCTTTGTCGTGTAATGTAGAAGTGTTTGCGATACTTGGCAAGAAAATTCCTGACAATGCGTCCATTAAGAGCTATTTTCCGAACCATTGTGCTAATTTAAGTTGTTGAATGAAAATAGAATCAATGGAATAAGTAAGTGCAGTGCAACAATCTGGAGACCACCCGGTGTGCACTTTTTGAAACAGAGTAGAACAATCTGTTTCGGGGTTAAAAATAAACCTCCTTCTAACGCGGTGACTAATTATTATGTTTTATTTATTGCGGTATCAGATTCAGGATGCCATAATTTGCAGGGTGGTCTCTATATGAAAATGTCTAGAAACTAAAAATACTTGCGAGTAAATATAGATTTGTTAGGCGGAGTTTGAGGTATTTAGGATCGGCCCATTTGTTTCTAATTTAGCTTCGGAGAGGTGTGGACTTAGTTTAAAACAAGTGTTCAGATGGCATTTTCTGATGAAAAGTAGCGGGCGCATTGAGCAGTCCGATTGCTCATTTAATTGTTGATAGAATGAGCCTTTACAGGCAGCACGTAGACGCGCATGTGGTTCATTGTGCTATCCCCCTCTTGGTGTAGCCCTGTCATACTTTAGGAACTCGTAACTGTTAAGAAAGGTGCAGACCCGCTCAGGCCAGACATGCATTATTTCTTCAGGTTCCAAGAAACTGTACCCGGGTTAGCCGTTTTCGTCTAAATTATCAACATACAAAGAATAGTATTTGTTACGAGGTTTGGAATAGCTCTTTTCATCTAAGGGCCGGTTTATCAATCAAAGGATAACTTGCAGAGTTTGCTAACCCTGGGTCAACTCTAACTCTGGAATAACTACCTAGTTGAAGGTCGGTTTCTCAATAGCAAGTAACTCCCCGGTTAAGCATAACTCCAGGTACACATTGCAACTGGACACGCTCACCTGGGAGTTAAAACCTATGCCTGAAACCGGTCAAACTGTAGCCAGAGTACTTCGGAGTAACTCGGGAGCTCCTGTCTGTTGCGTACGGGTCTGTACGAGTCTATTATACTTGACGCAAAACATGCTTGATTTGTTCTAGAACAAATATTTTCTTTTTTCGCAAGCGTGTAAAGAAGTTGACGTCGTTAAAATTGTCAAAGGAATTTGACCGTAACCTTAAGTAGTAGGGACGCCGCTTATGTTCGAGAAATTCTAGAACATCTTAATCTAGGTCCTCCATCTCTTCACAATATCAAAATTCAAGCCAAAACCAGCACTTTAAAAAAAAAAACAAATAAAAAATGTTCACGTTAACCTAAGGTCAAATACGCTAACTTGCCATGAGAGCCCGGGTTAACCCTTGTCACATTTTTGACCCAATGTTATCCGTAATTCATGGAGTAACCCTCTATTGAAAAACAAGCCCTAATGCAGATTTTAATGTTTACCCAGAGTTAAATATAGGCTAACTTGCTTATGAGAGCATGAGTTAACTTTTTCCTGGAATAACTTTTGAGTTAGCAGTTGACCGTCCTCTGTCACAACTTTAACCTAACTAATGAGATAACCCTTTATTGATGAACCGATCCTTAACCGTCAAAAAATTATACCAATTTCTTATGTAAAGGCGGCTAGACACGTTACTGTATACTTAACAAGTTTACTTGAACAATTTTTGTGCGCATGTTTTTTTTTTTAAATGGTATCAACTCCAGACTTAAAACTTTGAATAGTTGACTTGATGCAAGTAAAATGAATGACGTTGACCCAACGTGCTAACTTTGGTTGACGTAGCATTTGGTTTAAACAATGGCTAATGAAAAAGTATATCTACTAACATATAAACTTTTTGAAGGAATTCAAAATATACCCTCGTGATTGGCATAACTATCTACGAATGGACAAAGAAACCTAACTAAAACTGTTGTGTTTGGTCACCCCTATAATATAATAATTTTAAAAAAACAGTCATGTGAAAGACTATAAGTACCTATAAATACTAGATACAAATTCAAGTTTGCACAAGTCTCTCATGACCGCATAGGAGCATACACATTGATATGCACTTGTGCAAGCTTAGGTTGTACAGTACAGAAATTCAAACATTTTATGTCAAAAACACTTTGCCGCGACCGACGGTTTCGTTATACTCTTACGTATAGGACCTGAACTTCCTGAATGAGCTGGCCAGCTGAGTGGATTTTGGAAGTAGAGCAAGATAAGGTGAAAAAATATCCGATATCTTTCAATTTCATTTGAAAATCATTCATCGATTACCATTCTATCAGCAACCTGTGGATTTTCCAGTTTTAATTTCGCACAGGTATTAATTCAAAATTTGAACTATTTCCGGCTCTTGCTTGCTCTTAAAAAAATTGAACAGCGATTCAAGAACCTGGAATCGTCCAATAATAGTTTTGGCCTTGACCATTATGGCTAGGTCATCTGCGTATACAATTAGATCCCCTCTTCCATCTCCAGGCATAACACTTGATTGTACAGGACATTCAATAGAATTGGTCCAAATATGGACCCTTGGGGTACTCTACACGTCATGTCAAATACTCTCTCGTTTTGGGTAATGATTTTTCTATTAGTGAAGTATGACTGCACCATTCTAATCAGATAATCCGAGAAAGTTGATCAACTTCATGGAACCAAATATTTTTTTATGTGTTAAGGAACCTTTTAACTCTAACCCAACAAAATTTTAAAACACAAAAATCCAAGATAAAAGAGTTATAATTTTTTCAATCTGAAAGATACATATTTAAGACTTATGGCCTCCATTTCCAATTATAGTGTTTTCCCTGGAAAGTTGTTTAGGTACTTAAAATCTTTTCTAATATTATGCTTTCTATAGTCCTACATATACAGACAGGACATGGGCTTAAATGGGACTAGTTAACTGATACCCATATACCTACTCTGCTGATTGGCTCTGCTATACTCAACAGACCTGGCACAAGCTAATTCGTCTTATTACTCTTTATGTATCTAGTAGATTGGTGGGTGTAGAATCTAACACTCAACCCAAGAACTAAATGCAAGATCAAATCTTTTTGAAATGGCCTAGTTAAATGTAGAGAGCTAAAACCCTAAAATCGATTTTAACCGGTAAAACAATTAACGTTTTCATAATTACCAAAGTTTAGAGAGCCGACGAGAGGCTATAATTCAGACGCAAGCGAAACTTACCCCCGGTAATCTTCGGCCAATTAATTAAAATGTAATGTCCGCGCGCATATAAAAGGCCTGTTTTCTTGATGTATGTACATAAAATACTCCCGGCCGGTAATCGTTTAATAGGGCTTTATTAGTTTACAACTGGTCGTAAAAGGAGCAATAGAGGAAAATGCATTGGCATATCAATCAAGTTAATGTCCCTTGTTTATGGGTGATAAGGACTCGTTTTGTGTTTAGTGTATATTGTATAGCAAAGATTCCACACAACACAATTTGACTTGAAAAGTCACGATTTCGGTGCAGCTTTATAATTAAACAAGTTCCCTTGTGTAATCACTCCCAGGACTGACCGATATCTGTGGTACGCTGGCAAGAGAACAAGGCGATTCGTACCGTTGACAATGCCAATATAAATGGATTTAATGCGGAAGCGTGATTTCGCTCGGCCGATAACACCGAGCCAACGAAAAATAACAATTTTACGTCCGCTTGTATAAAGAGGACGTCATTTATCTATTTCAGCAAAGAGGGGGCCTGTGAGCGTGCAACGGGAATTTTAAAACTTCCACTTTAATTTTCGTTCCCTCCTCACCTGTGTGAGCAAATTGAGTGAGAGAGAAACGTTTTCCTCCCTTCTATATAGAGCAAATAGGACGGTAGAAAATGGGATATTAAGGTTGTCGAGTTAGGAAAACTGGCAATTTATCACCTCTAAATCGAGTTCTCGTATACATGTATATATGTATAGGGATGAAAGGCTAGTTATATTATATAAAACCCTAAAGGTTCAATGTAAAAAATACTACAAACTCAAAGCGATTGAGTTATTATTAATGGAGTTTAAATAATGATGTTTTGTAAAGTGAGACTTTACAAACAATTTTTTCATTCAAAAACTGAAGTGAGTGGAAAGATGAAATTTTGAGGACTTTTTCCTAAAGGTTCAATGTAAAAAATACTGAAAACTCAGAGCAATTGAGTTATTATTAATGGAGTTATGATTTTTTGAAAATAATGATGTTTTGTAAAGTAAGACTTTACAAACAATTTTTTCACTCAAAAACTGAAGTAAGTGGAGAGTTGAAATTTTGAGGCCTTTTTCCTTAAGTTTCAATGTAAAAAATACTAAAAACTCAAAGCAATTGAGTTATTATTAATGGAGTTATGATTTTTTGAAAATAATGATGTTTTGTAAAGTAAGACTTTACAAACAATTTTTTCACTCAAAAACTAAAGTAAGTGGAGAGTTGAAATTTTGAGGACTTTTTCTTTAAGATTCAATGTAAAAAATACTAAAAACTCAAAGCAATTGAATTATTATTAATGGAGTTATGATTTTTTGAAAATAATGATGTTTTGTAAAGTAAGACTTTACAAACAATTTTTTCACTCAAAAACTAAAGTGAGTGGAGAGTTGAAATTTTGAGGACTTTTTCTTTAAGATTCAATGTAAAAAATACTAAAAACTCAAAGCAATTGAGTTATTATTAATGGAGTTATGATTTTTTGAAAATAATGATGTTTTGTAAAGTAAGACTTTACAAACAATTTTTTCACTCAAAAACTAAAGTGAGTGGAGAGTTGAAATTTTGAGGACTTTTTCTTTAAGATTCAATGTAAAAAATACTAAAAACTCAAAGCAATTGAGTTATTATTAATGGAGTTATGATTTTTTGAAAATAATGATGTTTTGTAAAGTAAGACTTTACAAACAATTTTTTCACTTAAAAACTAAAGTAAGTGGAGAGTTGAAATTTTGAGGACTTTTTCTTTAAGATTCAATGTAAAAAATACTAAAAACTCAAAGCAATTGAGTTATTATTAATGGAGTTACGATTTTTTGAAAATAATGATGTTTTGTAAAGTAAGACTTTACAAACAATTTTTTCACTCAAAAACTAAAGTAAGTGGAGAGATGAAATTTTGAGGCTTTTTTCCTTAAGTTGCAATGTAAAAAATACTAAAAACTCAAAGCAATTGAGTTATTATTAATGGAGTTATGATTTTTTGAAAATAATGATGTTTTGTAAAGTAAGACTTTACAAACAATTTTTTCACTCAAAAACTAAAGTAAGTGGAGAGTTGAAATTTTGAGGCCTTTTTCCTTAAGTTTCAATGTAAAAAATACTAAAAACTCAAAGCAATTGAGTTATTATTAATGAAGTTATGATTTTTTGAAAATAATGATGTTTTGTAAAGTAAGACTTTACAAACAATTTTTTCACTCAAAAACTAAAGTAAGTGGAGAGTTGAAATTTTGAGGACTTTTTCTTTAAGATTCAATGTAAAAAATACTAAAACCTCAAAGCAATTGAGTTATTATTAATGGAGTTATGATTTTTTGAAAATAATGATGTTTTGTAAAGTGAGACTTTACAAACAATTTTTTCACTCAAAAACTAAAGTAAGTGGAGAGTTGAAATTTTGAGGACTTTTTCTTTAAGATTCAATGTAAAAAATACTAAAAACTCAAAGCAATTGAGTTATTATTAATGGAGTTATGATTTTTTGAAAATAATGATGTTTTGTAAAGTAAGACTTTACAAACAATTTTTTCACTCAAAAACTAAAGTAAGTGGAGAGTTGAAATTTTGAGGACTTTTTCTTTAAGATTCAATGTAAAAAATACTAAAAACTCAAAGCAATTGAATTATTATTAATGGAGTTATGATTTTTTGAAAATAATGATGTTTTGTAAAGTAAGACTTTACAAACAATTTTTTCACTCAAAAACTAAAGTAAGTGGAGAGTTGAAATTTTGAGGACTTTTTCTTTAAGATTCAATGTAAAAAATACTAAAAACTCAAAGCAATTGAGTTATTATTAATGGAGTTATGATTTTTTGAGAATAATGATGTTTTGTAAAGTAAGACTTTACAAACAATTTTTTCACTCAAAAACTAAAGTAAGTGGAGAGTTGAAATTTTGAGGACTTTTTCTTTAAGATTCAATGTAAAAAATACTAAAACCTCAAAGCAATTGAGTTATTATTAATGGAGTTATGATTTTTTGAAAATAATGATGTTTTGTAAAGTAAGACTTTACAAACAATTTTTTCACTCAAAAACTAAAGTAAGTGGAGAGATGAAATTTTGAGGCCTTTTTCCTTAAGTTGCAATGTAAAAAATACTAAAAACTCAAAGCAATTGAGTTATTATTAATGGAGTTATGATTTTTTGAAAATAATGATGTTTTGTAAAGTAAGACTTTACAAACAATTTTTTCACTCAAAAACTAAAGTAAGTGGAGAGTTGAAATTTTGAGGACTTTTTCTTTAAGATTCAATGTAAAAAATACTAAAAACTCAAAGCAATTGAGTTATTATTAATGGAGTTACGATTTTTTGAAAATAATGATGTTTTGTAAAGTAAGACTTTACAAACAATTTTTTCACTCAAAAACTAAAGTAAGTGGAGAGATGAAATTTTGAGGCTTTTTTCCTTAAGTTGCAATGTAAAAAATACTAAAAACTCAAAGCAATTGAGTTATTATTAATGGAGTTACGATTTTTTGAAAATAATGATGTTTTGTAAAGTAAGACTTTACAAACAATTTTTTCACTCAAAAACTAAAGTAAGTGGAGAGATGAAATTTTGAGGCTTTTTTCCTTAAGTTGCAATGTAAAAAATACTAAAAACTCAAAGCAATTGAGTTATTATTAATGGAGTTATGATTTTTTGAAAATAATGATGTTTTGTAAAGTAAGACTTTACAAACAATTTTTTCACTCAAAAACTGAAGTAAGTGGAGAGTTGAAATTTTGAGGCCTTTTTCCTTAAGTTTCAATGTAAAAAATACTAAAAACTCAAAGCAATTGAGTTATTATTAATGAAGTTATGATTTTTTGAAAATAATGATGTTTTGTAAAGTAAGACTTTACAAACAATTTTTTCACTCAAAAACTAAAGTAAGTGGAGAGTTGAAATTTTGAGGACTTTTTCTTTAAGATTCAATGTAAAAAATACTAAAACCTCAAAGCAATTGAGTTATTATTAATGGAGTTATGATTTTTTGAAAATAATGATGTTTTGTAAAGTAAGACTTTACAAACAATTTTTTCACTCAAAAACTAAAGTAAGTGGAGAGTTGAAATTTTGAGGACTTTTTCTTTAAGATTCAATGTAAAAAATACTAAAAACTCAAAGCAATTGAATTATTATTAATGGAGTTATGATTTTTTGAAAATAATGATGTTTTGTAAAGTAAGACTTTACAAACAATTTTTTCACTCAAAAACTAAAGTAAGTGGAGAGTTGAAATTTTGAGGACTTTTTCTTTAAGATTCAATGTAAAAAATACTAAAAACTCAAAGCAATTGAGTTATTATTAATGGAGTTATGATTTTTTGAAAATAATGATGTTTTGTAAAGTAAGACTTTACAAACCATTTTTTCACTCAAAAACTAAAGTAAGTGGAGAGATGAAATTTTGAGGCCTTTTTCCTTAAGTTGCAATGTAAAAAATACTAAAAACTCAAAGCAATTGAGTTATTATTAATGGAGTTATGATTTTTTGAAAATAATGATGTTTTGTAAAGTAAGACTTTACAAACAATTTTTTCACTTAAAAACTAAAGTAAGTGGAGAGTTGAAATTTTGAGGACTTTTTCTTTAAGATTCAATGTAAAAAATACTAAAAACTCAAAGCAATTGAGTTATTATTAATGGAGTTACGATTTTTTGAAAATAATGATGTTTTGTAAAGTAAGACTTTACAAACAATTTTTTCACTCAAAAACTAAAGTAAGTGGAGAGATGAAATTTTGAGGCTTTTTTCCTTAAGTTGCAATGTAAAAAATACTAAAAACTCAAAGCAATTGAGTTATTATTAATGGAGTTATGATTTTTTGAAAATAATGATGTTTTGTAAAGTAAGACTTTACAAACAATTTTTTCACTCAAAAACTGAAGTAAGTGGAGAGTTGAAATTTTGAGGCCTTTTTCCTTAAGTTTCAATGTAAAAAATACTAAAAACTCAAAGCAATTGAGTTATTATTAATGGAGTTATGATTTTTTGAAAATAATGATGTTTTGTAAAGTAAGACTTTACAAACAATTTTTTCACTCAAAAACTAAAGTAAGTGGAGAGTTGAAATTTTGAGGACTTTTTCTTTAAGATTCAATGTAAAAAATACTAAAACCTCAAAGCAATTGAGTTATTATTAATGGAGTTATGATTTTTTGAAAATAATGATGTTTTGTAAAGTAAGACTTTACAAACAATTTTTTCACTCAAAAACTGAAGTAAGTGGAGAGTTGAAATTTTGAGGCCTTTTTCCTTAAGTTTCAATGTAAAAAATACTAAAAACTCAAAGCAATTGAGTTATTATTAATGAAGTTATGATTTTTTGAAAATAATGATGTTTTGTAAAGTAAGACTTTACAAACATTTTTTTCACTCAAAAACTAAAGTAAGTGGAGAGTTGAAATTTTGAGGACTTTTTCTTTAAGATTCAATGTAAAAAATACTAAAAACTCAAAGCAATTGAGTTATTATTAATGGAGTTATGATTTTTTGAAAATAATGATGTTTTGTAAAGTAAGACTTTACAAACAATTTTTTCACTCAAAAACTAAAGTAAGTGGAGAGTTGAAATTTTGAGGACTTTTTCTTTAAGATTCAATAATAATTCCCCTTTTCAATAGTAAATATAAGCATACGCCACTTTAAAAGACCATATATTAATATTATAAAGCTGTTGAGTAAGGGATAATCTGCCTGGCGAAAGTACCGTCATATCAAGGTGTCGCCTACACAAATGCTATAGTTTTTAATAGCATCAATATTTATGTTCAACTAACCAAGCAAAAAATCCAATTGTATTTATTCTCTCTCCGAAACGATTTGATATTCAACCCCCTATCAATACGTCCACCCCTCGGTGTCAGTAAATCTGTGTTATTAATAGTTTTCAAAATATGGCACGTTATATTATCGATATGTTTGATTACCTACAAAAAATCCCATGTTAAATAATAATTTAGCCACCCCCAGTCTAGTTTGAGTCACACAAAGCAAAAATTGGATTTATAAATAGTGAATTGTATAAATTGTTAACCCACTGCCGCGTGGCCAAAGGTTATAAATTGTCCCCGATAACGAGGGTTAACGTGGATTTATTGGCAAGAGGGTGACGGTTTTTAAAAGATAAATTCGCACCCTTGACGCTAAAGACGTCTTCTCACGTATATAACTACAAATTACCCGGTAACATGGTCATTTAATGTAGCATACCAGTCCTAATGCGTTTTGTGTGTCTTCTGCTTATAAAGAGGGAGCATTCTTCCGCGTAGGATGCGTATGGCCATAGGGTTTTTACCTGACGGACGATTTCGTGACGATGAATTTTTTCGTTTGTTTTTCTTCACTGCCCAGACAAAGCGACAATTAAAATTAATCGATCTGCATTTTGTTGTCTCGTGCCCACTTGTTTAATGTCCGATATTGAAAGTCAACATTCGATTCGTAAAATAATATAGAAGCTTTGTTCCAATCCAGCAGGAAACTGTAATATTACCGTCAGGATTCTGCGTAAAACCTAAGATTTTTGTGTAGAAACCGAAATTCGTATACATAGTGGTTGGAACAAACCTAATAATGTTGGTTTTGTTCAATATTGTCAACTACTTAAGTAAATACCACTCTGTACATCAATTTTACTAAAGTGTGTCGATGAGTCAGCATTTATTTGGTATAAATACAGCGCCGAAATTCATTACCGGCAGACTAAGGCTAGTGCGAACTACCTCTAATGGGAAAAGCCCTTCTAGCTAAATCTCCTCCCAGTGCAAACTACCTTTATTGGGAAACGGCCCTCTGGGAGTATTGAACGCAGCAGACTAGGTCCAGTGCAAATTACCTTTAATGGGAAATGCCCTTCTGGACCTGTCTCAAATCTAGTTTTCAGTCTTCAGTCACGCCAAGGGTACAGAGGATACATAATTAATACAGAGTGGCCCATAAGTAGTACGTCCCTCCGTAGAAGAGACGCCATGATACCATTCCTAGGGTAATAACTATAATTAATCAATACACATCTTATTATACCTATACCAAGCGAGTTTCTCTCTACCTGAATCCCACCTACGCTCCTGTTGTGACGTCCCAGGACGAAACGTATAGGGGTTGTGACAATACAAATATTTGAAAAGTCGATAAAACACTCTCTAGTCCTCTGCTATGCGGCACCAATGATGGTATCTAGTACCTACTGTAAACTTTGCTACTGATATACTTAGGTAAAGTATTTTTCGCATTAAATGGTTGACTCTTTTTAACTACCTGGGCGTTTTTGCAGTCAATAACTCGATACCAATTATTGTGAAAAATACTTTAGCGAAATCCATTCATGTTGAATAGAATCACAAAAATGCAAATGAGCTTTAGACCCTTTTTGTACCCTAACACGGGTGAGTCAAGTTTAATCTTAATGATTTGCTAACACCTCAATAGTATTCTTCTGAAAAATGAGAATCTTCAAATAAAGAAACTCGAGAGCCTGTAATAAAAACAACAATTGAAGAATTCACTCATTAATAAGCTGTCCAAGTACGTTATCGATCTGAAGATGAGTCAGTATTTGAACTGATGAGTAAGACTCACTCATATTTATAGGAAGTAGATGGCTGCGGAACTGAGAGAAATTGAGAAAAAAATGAAGGATACCCTGCAAGAAAAGCAGAACGAGTTCCGCAACAATTTACTTATAAACATCATTAAAAGAATTCTATAAATAAAAAAGACAGGATGATTATAGAATAATCTAAATCAGCTGACTGGAAAGTAAAATGAATACCTCATCTTTCTAAATTCATAAAAACCCTACTGTTTTTCTCGTATAGGATTTTTCAGACAAAAAACTGAAGAAAACTAATGCTTTTCACATCCAATTTGGACATTTCTAATGCTTCTTTTTCAATTGTATTTTGCTCATGTATCAAAAGCATTTGGGCCAAGATCTAGATATAAACCGTTCATCAAACATGTACATTTTTGAATCATCCAAACTGCAATTCCTAGGAGTTATACCTTAATTGAAAATGTTAATCAAAAACCTACCTCCCGGGCTGACATTCGTTTGTTTATAAAGCAGAACGATTAAGAGAAGGCCAAAAAAAAAAAGACGAAGAAGAGAAACACTGGGACCCTCTACAAGCTCGTTTTCGATTAACATGGTAATAGGATAGAATTCATTATAAAGTGAGGGCCTCATTGTTGCTCTTATGCTGACGGAATTAATCAACCAGTGAATTGATTCGATATTTAAAATTTGTTGTCAAAAACTACTGTTCCAATTCCGAAAAGTTAAAATTTGCCGTATAATAATGTAAGAGATCGTCTTCATAGGTAAAACCTGACCTCCTGCACGACTCGCGAAAGGTTAAAAATGCTCCGACGAAGCCTTTATTATCTTCTCCGCTACATGATACAAAACTCATCCTTTATTTTCCTTTGGCATAATTACAGAGTATTTGTCGTAAAAGGCTGTAGACAATAAGAGTAGGAAGAAATTGTCTGTGTGTGTGTGTTGTGTGTTTAAGGCGATTTTTTTGGGACGCTCCTTCATTTACCTTTTTAATATAGTGCCTTTTGGACTGAAAAACGCACCTGCTACCTTCCAAAATTTGTAGTGTAGTAGTAGAAACAAGAGTGGGTATAATATAAATAACCCAATTGGAAAAAAATAATAAAAAGACTCGGCCAATAACTCACAAATCGCATGTTCCTATAGTAGGTACTAATCCCCATTGTGAGTTGGTGTGTTTTAATTGGCCTCCATCTCGAGTTGAAACCCACTGCTTTATTGCACAAATTATTAGGCTGTCGTCGCCTATATAAGCAGTTCGTAATTTTTCCTTATTTTTACCAACATCATCGATCATATAGAATGTCCACTCGTTTTAAGGTTAATAGCACTTTAGCACCCTTTTAAAAAGGGCTTTTTATATATACTGCACGCACTTGACTGATCAATCATGTTATAGCGGGCATAATCTGATACGAAGCAGTCAGAGGAGGGAGTTTTTTAAAATTCCTGATTCCTAATTAAAATAATAATTCACAAATTTCGATATTTCAAGGTAATTTAGAAAAATCTGACAACATTATTTCAATCAATCCCGCGCCTTCACGACGAAAATCTGTAAATCTGGGATACTCAGTAATACGAGCCCGAAGGGCCGGAGTTATACGCGAGCTTAAAGGGCTAAAATACGGCCCGAAAGGCCAGAGTTATACGCGAGTCCGAAGGACCGGAGTAATACCAGCCCGAAGGGCTGGAGTAATATGCGAACCCGAAGGGCCGGAGTAATACCAGCCCGAAAGGCTGGAGTTATATGCGTGCCCGAAGGGCCGGAGTAATACCAGCCCGAAGCGCTGGAGTTATATGCAAGCCCTAAGGGACAGAGTTATACGCGAGCCTGAAGGGCTAGAGTTATTTTAATCACGGGGCCCAGTCCATAATTCTATTGGTCAGCGGATAATTTGAAGCTAATCAAAAATCGGGAATATTCAAAATGTGATTCTTAGTCGATATTCCGAGTTTCAGTTCTCTTCGATGTACCGGAAAAAAGTTAGCCTCCCCATTTTTCTTGATTTTTGAATTATTTTTCCGAATTTTCATCGGATAGAGGAGCAAAAAAACCGTTGGAAAGCTTTTGGGATTTTGCTCGATATGATTTTTAAGGCCGAGAAAAAATTGAAAAAGGATATTTCGCTTTTGACTAGATAAAAATTTCGGCAATCTGACACGACGTTACTTTTTCGCTTATAGCTCCGCCATTTCTGAACCTATCGTTTCGAGTCATATCTCTTTTGAAAAAGGATGAAATTACCTACAAAATGTTTTTTTATTGAGATGCCAGGTCGTTTTCGTCTTTGAGATATCAGCTGTCAAAGTTGAAATTCTTTGTAATTTTGTTAAAATTTTCCAGGTCGATTTTCTCGAAAACGGTGTCCTGTGGCGGGATACTTCTCATAGGCTTTTTTGTAGTACTCGACAAGATCTATAAGTTTTGTATTTGAAGTTTTTCTTCCGAGCTTCTCGTTTTTGAGTTAGGACGTTTCGAAAATTAAAAAAAAAAAATCGAACCTTTAAATTTTTTTGTCGAAAAAAATCCGCTGACCAATAAAATTATACACTGGGCCGACTGGGCCCTGTGATTAAAATAACTCTAGCCCTTCAGGCTCGCGTATAACTCTGTCCCTTAGGGCTCGCATATAACTCCAGCCCTTCGGGCTGGTATTACTCCGGCCCTTCGGGCTCGCGTATAACTCCGGCTTTGCGGGCTCGTATTACTCCGGCCCTTCGAGCTCGTATAACCCCGTCCCTTCGGGCTCGCGTATAACTCCGGCCCTTCGGGCTCGCGTATAACTCCGGCCCTTCGGGCTCGCGTATAACTCCAGCCCTTCGGGCTCGCGTATAACTCCAGCCCTTCGGGCTGGTATTACTCCGGCTCTTCGGGCTTGTGTATAACTCCGGCCTTGTAATTTTGTTAAAATTTTCGAGGAAAACGGTGTCCCGTGGGGATACTTCTTATCAGATAACGGCTGGAGTGCGATCGGAGTAACTCGGAGTGAGCAACCCGAACCCAACTTGTGAATGGGTTCAGGTTCCTATTTTATCGCGAACAGTTTTGGAACCGAACAAAAACTCCAGAACCTTGCTCCAGACTGTCGAATACGTAAACGAATTGCGAATGTCATGTCTCAAACTTGAAGTTAGCTTAGCCTGGGACAGGTGGAATTTGTTTAGAATCGGTTCGGAATCGTTTCTGGTGGAAGCATGAAAATATAACGACAGAAACACATTTTTTTTGCACTGATTCTGCAAATGGAAATCGCTATAAATTTGATTCTGCTTGTCATATATCTGAATTTGACAGCTGACACATCGTCTGTTTCTGTTCACATTTTTTTCCCCGCACTCCCGCACCACACCGTTTCTTATTTTTGGTTATTTAAGGCGATTGCTTAAGGCCATGTTGATATTATCTCTTAGTGAGCATCTCCAACCTATTACCTACCTGTTTGCAAAATTTCATCTCGATTGGTTTCGTAGTTTTCGAGATTTCGTGTTTAATCAGTCAGTCAGTGAGTGAGTGAATTTCACGTTTATATATATATATATATATATATATAGATTTCAGCTAATGTTATCCTAAATCCCTCATTTCCTTGCTCCAAAGTGCGTTAATTATGCAAAAGTAAGGGGATGGATTTTAGGATGAGGCCGGTAATTACGCATCTATCTCCGGACTAAAACGCTTGCTTCCTATTTGAAACTTATACTTCATATTTAAATAAAATATTGAACGTGCTAGACAGACATCACATCAGTGTCTGGATTTTGCCATAGCAGAAACTGCAAGATGATTCATTATGCCGGGTGTATATGGGTTGAAAGACAAGCGGCACTTTCCAGGTGCTGGAGAAATTGCATTTGGGGCTTTTCTCGCTCAAGGATAAAGGTTTGATATATATTCCAGAGATCCATAGGCGGCTCTAACATGATTTTTAGATTTTTGTTTGTGGGAAAGGTATATTACCCTATATGTTTATAATAGTGAATCTTTTGGATTCCCAGGTCCTTGGATGGTTGTTGTGACCATGTCGGGTCATGTGTGAAGCATGAATGTCTTACCTCTATATGTAGTTTCTAAGACATGCGAAACTAAAAACCGCTGTTGCATTACTTCAGTGTGGGTAACGTGTAATTATCCTTTCTTTTACGTAGATATATGTCTTCTCTAGTCTTCTTCGTCATGATACTTTTGCAATTTCTTCCCATTTCTGCTCATTACTGATTTTATACTAAATTTAATAATTTCGAATCAGAATTGAATGCTTTTCAAGATAGAACAGGTTTGAATTCAATATCTCAAGTGGTTTTCGAGATATGAGGCTTCAAAGTGTATGTGGCAGGGCCATTTTTTAAACCAAAAGGCATACTTGTGTATACACAAAATCATTCTTAGCTCAATGAATATTTCTCAAATTTCATACTGAAATTAGCAGTTTTGAATCAGAATAAATGCTTTACAAGATAGAACAGGTTTGAAACCGATATCTCAAGTGGTTTTCAAGATATGAGGCTTCAAAGTGTATGTGGGAAAGGCATACGTGTGTATGCACAAAATATATGAATATTTCCCAAATTTTATACTAAATTTGACAATTTCGAATCAGAATTGAATGCTTTTCAAGATAGAACAGGATTGAATTCAATATCTTGAGTGATTTGCGAGATATGAAGGTTCAAAGTGTATGTGGCAGGGCCATTTTTTAAACCAAAAGGCATACTTGTGTATACACAAAATCATTCTTAGCTCAATGAATATTTCTCAAATTTCATACTGAAATCAGCAGTTTTGGATCAGAATTGAATGCTAAACAAGATAGAACAGGTTTGAAACCGATATCTCAAGTGGTTTTCAAGATATGAGGCTTCAAAGTGTATGTGGGAAGGGCATACGTGTGTATACACAAAATCAATGAATATTTTTCAAATTTCATACTAAATTTAACAACTTCGAATCAGAATTGAATGCTTTTCAAGATAGAACAGGTTTGAATTCAATATCTCAAGTGGTTTCCGAGATATGAGGCTTCAAAGTGTATGTGGCAGGGGCATTTTTTAAACCAAAAGGCATACGTGTATATTCATAAAATCACTCTTAGCTCAATGAATATTTTTATTGAGGGCATGGGCACCCCAAAACAAATTTTGCCTGTTGCGCAGTGGTTACCTTACCGCAATTCATTATTTTTTAGCCTCCTCACTTCAAATAGTCACGAGCCGCCACTGATACGAAACTAATTTTTATAAGGGGGTTAAAATATACAACACTTTGCAGATTGTAAATTAAAAAAAAAAAGGTCCGCCTGCCAATTTTTCAAAAGTTGTTGTCGAGCCAATACGATTTATGTTACATGTTTTCACTCAAAAGATATACGGCATTCAATGTAAAATAGGCAGAAAGAATTATAAAAGCTTTTGCATTATTAACAATGGATTTTGTTTGCGAGATGATATTACAATGGAGGAGGATTGTCTCTGTGCTATGGTATTCCCACACCACTTCGGTACTAATAAATCAATGGGCAAGAAGGGGTAGATTCCTAAAAACTAAAAGTAAGTGAGTGATTATCATTATATGCACACGTACAACACCTGTTGGAAATAATAAAGCATCTCATGATGGGCAAAATTGATAAGGCACGGCCTCCTCCCATCCGAAGAATCATTTAAACCAACATCGTCGTAAATCTAATTAGCCCGAATAACCTGTCTCAGGGCTTCAGCAGCATTCGTTATACCGACCAAACCCGAAGGGGATTTTAATATGGTAACACGTCAAAATGTTTTGAATGATGATTTTTAAAATGCCGATGAAAAGAGAACAATCGGATTACTAAATGCTCCTGCGACTTTTCACGAAAACCTGTACACTTTTTGAAAAGGGATTAAAGGAAACAATCGGATTGCTAAATGCTCCTGCGACTTTTCACAAAACATATACCCTGCGCGTAAAATAGATAAAAATTTATTCCTTATACTCGTAGGAAATAACGAAAAATACTTCGTTTTTATTTTCATGCCCTCAGTTTGAGTGTCGTATCGTTAAGCTTAACGACCTACCCGGGTTTCGATACACTCCGACATACAAAACGAAAAAAGATCCGTAACGCGTTAACATAAAAGGAAATAGAGCTTAAGATTGTAACGTTGCATCTAAGACTTCAATGCATTAACATCAGGAAGCAAATATTTGTAATAATAATTATAATCTAATATTAGAGTGCTCTCTCCTCGCAAATATTGTGTTATTTATCTTATGAAAAAAATCAAAAACTGTTTTAATCGGCACTTTAGTATCTCTCTAAATAATAGTCATGCAGCTGTGCACCGGGGCGATTTATATACGGCGTCGTATTATTAGTGGGTTTTTAAGTATGCAAGATCTTGTCTTGAATATTTAAGACTAATTACAGCCGGTTTGATTTGTCACTTGGATTCAGTGTGATTGGTTTATTAAAGGCCGGTTTACATCTGGCTAATTGTTGATGGATTTTGGCCACAACAATCTTGTCACTTTTGGTTATAGAATTCTATGGTGCGTGATCCTTTATTATAACAATGTCGTTTGACATTGACCTTCCATGGGTTCCTGATATAATTTGATAATTAATTCAACTTGCAACCGAATGTTATTTAACCGTGACGTAATCAATGATTTTCCTGAAATCCATGAACCTTTTTTTGGAAGATGATTGGGTTAGTTTGGGTCCTATTATCCTAGACATTTTGAGTTATTTCTAAACTTATTCAAAAGCCGTTAATAGACAAAAATTGAGACAAGTGCAGAACAAAATGTCTTTTTATTTCTTTCCTATACAAGCTAGTAGAAAAAAGACACGAATACCTACACTTAGTGCGCACTAACGCTTCCAATAGAATTCGCTATTAGTAGGCTTTGGAAATATCTATTACAGGTGTCTAGTTTGGGTGCCAAATTCAAACTTTGAAATTTTCCAAAGCCTACTTTATCACTTGTCAAACTGTCGTATTGCTACAGCGACATTGATTAACAGCGTTGCCAACTTTAGGAAATATTGTTTTTATCACAAGCTCTCGATTGTGTATAAACAAAATCAATGAATATTTCTCAAATTTTATACTAAATTTAACAATTTCGAATCTGAATTGAGTGCTTTTCAAGATAGAACAGGTTTGAAATCGATATCTCAAGTGGTTTTCGAAATATGAGGCTTCAAAGTGTATGTGGCAGGAGCATTTTTTAAACCAAAAGGCATACGTGTGTATTCACAAAATCACTCTAAGCTCAAATTTCATACTAAATTTAACAATTTCGAATCAAAAATGAATGCTATTCAAGATAGAACAGGTTTGAAACCGATATCTCAAATGGTTTTCAGGATATGAAACTTCAAAGTGTATGTGGGAAGGGCATACATGTGTTTACACAAAATCAATGAATGTTTCTCAAATTTTATACTAAATTTAACAATTTCGAATCAGAATTGAATGCTTTTCAAGATAGAACAGGTTTGAAACCGATATCTCAAGTGGTTTTCAAGATATGAAACTTCAAAGTGTATGTGGGAAGGGCATACGTGTGTATACACAAAATCAATGAATATTTCTCAAATTTTATATTAAAGTTAACAATTTCGAATCAGAATTGAATGCTCTTCAAGATAGAACAGGATTGAAACCGATATCTCAAGTGGTTTTCGAAATATGAGGCTTCAAACTGTATGTGGCAGGAGCATTTATTAAACCAAAAGGCATTCGTGTGTATTTACAAAATCACTCTAAGCTCAAATTTTATACTGAATTTAACATTTTCAAATCAGAATCAAGTGCTTTTCAAGGTAGAACAGGTTTGAATTCAATATCTCAAACGGTTTTCAAGATATGTGTGTGTATATAAGGTTATATTATAATTCAATTAACATAACGTTATATATCCCTGTATCTCTGCCACTGTAAAAATACCTCAATTCCTTAGTCCAACAATCTCGGAAAATATCGCAAACTCAGTATTTATAGGCCCGACACATTAGACAAACAAGGTACACGGCGTGCCAACCCGAAACCGCATTTGAATTGGAAATGCATTTGTCGGAGGTTGGGGGTCGGCTCGTGTTTTGTACCTTCCGGAGGTCAGCAATTGACTCGGTATAGTGACCCATAGGAATTAAAACGTTATGAAAACTAAACCTCCTAAATTGCCCCATTGAACATTGTAAGAGAACAAGGCGAACACATGTACCCTTTGTGCTCGCGAGCGAAAGTTACGATTCTCTTCTTCGCATAATTCGCATTAAATGTTTAAAATGGTACAATGGGAGCGCACAATTTAATGTAAACACGGCCCGAAACTTTCCGCGTAAATCCCGTCCGATGTTTACGACTTTTGGACCCCAGCGAAATTCCTCCGGCCTGTGGTGTGGTGTTTTTTTTCAGGTCGCGTATCGTAGATCTTTGGGCCTCTTTGATGGGTTTTTATGGGGCTTTTGTTTCGTATGTGACGACCATTTTTAAGTTGGTTCGTTTTAATTAACACTATACAACTTATGCAGAAAATAATTCAATTTAACCAAAATCTTCACCATATGGTAGAGGTTGATTTATTGGACACAGTTGTTTGCCAGGGTTCCACCTAATGTCTCTTCGCTAGACTTATTTCTGTTTTGCAACACGTAAATAGATTTTTACTTTGTGCCAAGTCATCATTCAATTAGCCCAGGCCAGTAATCAAATAATCAACTTAAATTGGATTATTATTTCAAGAGGCTTGTTACAAGAAAAAAAAAAAAGTAAATTGATTTTTGACAGAGAAGAATTAAGGAATATTGGGCATTATTACAATAATAATTCAGTAATTATTATTACCAGGACTAGGACCACCCAGTGGTCCGGTTATATAAATTATTCTTTTGTCACCTTATTTCACCCAAATGAACAAGGCCCTACCGTTTCCCTTTTTCCTATAATCAGATCGATGATTAATGCTATGTCAAAACATATAACCACTGCGGACAATTTTCAATTATCTATGCGACAAAATCTATATATCTAGTGGGAAATTTCAATTATGCATTAATAATAGATAATTATTGCAAATTGGATTTTTTGTGTGTGTGTGTTGGGTTTGGACCTCTTTGATCTTTGACCCTCTCTGGAAACTCTGGCGACAGATGCGTCGGTATCCATAATTTATCAGCCCCATAATTTGCGAAATGTACCTTTCGGTGCGAAATTAAAATATGCAAACGCCAGGCGACGATGGACCCCGAATTATGCCTTCAGGAAATTTGCATGTTTACTTGTCGGATCAAACGAAAATATTTCTCGTTATCAAGGTATCATGATTATGCCGTACAATTGTTTTTTGTAAATTAATGGGAATACTCCGTTTAATAACCTGTCGTTGCTTCTAGAATTGTCTAGATAATTGGATTCCGTTGCAATTCACTCATTAACAAGCCCTTAATTGAGATAAGATTCAGTGAAAGTGTCAGCTTTCTATCTATAATAGAAAAAAAGTTATGACCTGTCAAAGTTTTCCAAAATCTAAATCATAAGGTTCCTTATGATTTAGGTTTATGATTAGGTTTCCTTATGATTATGACCTTCTTACTAAAACGATGAAATTTCAAAATTTTTTTTGTCGAGATTTTGTATCCTAATGGTCAATCAACATCCTCCAAACTCCATACACTAAATTATTCTCAGATTTGAAGCCGAAATCCACGAAAAAAGGCACTCAGAAAAATTGAAAAATTGATAAATCACCCCAAATTGCTTAACACGATTTTATCTCAGGAACTACAAGTGCAAATGAGCTGAAATTTTCAGGGATTGTAGTCCTTTGAAAGGGATAAAATTCAGTGAAAGTTTCAGCTTTCTATCTATAATAGAAAAAAAGTTATGACCTGTCAAAATTTTCCAAAATCTAAATCATAAGGTAGGTACCTTCTTACTAAAACGATGAAATTTCAAATTTTTTTTTGTCGAGATTTTGTATCCTAATGGTCAATCACCATCCCCCAAACTCCATACACTAAATTATTCTCAGATTTGAAGCCGAAATCCATGAAAAAAGGCACTCAGAAAAATTGAAAAATTGATAAATCACCCCAAATTGCTTAACACGATTTTATCTCAGGAACTACAAGTGCAAATGAGCTGAAATTTTCAGGGATTGTAGTCCTTTGAAAGGGATAAAATTCAGTGAAAGTTTCAGCTTTCTATCTATAATAGAAAAAAAGTTATGACCTGTCAAAGTTTTCCAAAATCTAAATCATAAGGTAGGTACCTACCTTCTTACTAAAACGATGAAATTTCAAATTTTTTTTTGTCGAGATTTTGTATCCTAATGGTCAATCAACATCCTCCAAACTCCATACACTAAATTATTCTCAGATTTGAAGCCGAAATCCATGAAAAAAGGCACTCAGAAAAATTGAAAAATTGATAAATCACCCCAAATTGCTTAACACGATTTTATCTCAGGAACTACAAGTGCAAATGAGCTGAAATTTTCAGGGATTGTAGTCCTTTGAAAGGGATAAAATTCAGTGAAAGTTTCAGCTTTCTATCTATAATAGAAAAAAAGTTATGACCTGTCAAAGTTTTCCAAAATCTAAATCATAAGGTAGGTACCTTCTTACTAAAACGATGAAATTTCAAATTTTTTTTTGTCGAGATTTTGTATCCTAATGGTCAATCAACATCCTCCAAACTCCATACACTAAATTATTCTCAGATTTGAAGCCGAAATCCATGAAAAAAGGCACTCAGAAAAATTGAAAAATTGATAAATCACCCCAAATTGCTTAACACGATTTTATCTCAGGAACTACAAGTGCAAATGAGCTGAAATTTTCAGGGATTGTAGTCCTTTGAAAGGGATAAAATTCAGTGAAAGTTTCAGCTTTCTATCTATAAGAGAAAAAAAGTTATGACCTGTCAAAGTTTTCCAAAATCTAAATCATAAGGTAGGTACCTTCTTACTAAAACGATGAAATTTCAAATTTTTTTTTGTCGAGATTTTGTATCCTAATGGTCAATCAACATCCTCCAAACTCCATACACTAAATTATTCTCAGATTTGAAGCCGAAATCCATGAAAAAAGGCACTCAGAAAAATTGAAAAATTGATAAATCACCCCAAATTGCTTAACACGATTTTATCTCAGGAACTACAAGTGCAAATGAGCTGAAATTTTCAGGGATTGTAGTCCTTTGAAAGGGATAAAATTCAGTGAAAGTTTCAGCTTTCTATCTATAATAGAAAAAAAGTTATGACCTGTCAAAGTTTTCCAAAATCTAAATCATAAGGTAGGTACCTTCTTACTAAAACGATGAAATTTCAAATTTTTTTTTGTCGAGATTTTGTATCCTAATGGTCAATCAACATCCTCCAAACTCCATACACTAAATTATTCTCAGATTTGAAGCCGAAATCCATGAAAAAAGGCACTCAGAAAAATTGAAAAATTGATAAATCACCCCAAATTGCTTAACACGATTTTATCTCAGGAACTACAAGTGCAAATGAGCTGAAATTTTCAGGGATTGTAGTCCTTTGAAAGGGATAAAATTCAGTGAAAGTTTCAGCTTTCTATCTATAATAGAAAAAAAGTTATGACCTGTCAAAGTTTTCCAAAATCTAAATCATAAGGTAGGCACCTTCTTACTAAAACGATGAAATTTCAAATTTTTTTTTGTCGAGATTTTGTATCCTAATGGTCAATCAACATCCTCCAAACTCCATACACTAAATTATTCTCAGATTTGAAGCCGAAATCCATCAAAAAAGGCACTCAGAAAAATTGAAAAATTGATAAATCACCCCAAATTGCTTAACACGATTTTATCTCAGGAACTACAAGTGCAAATGAGCTGAAATTTTCAGGGATTGTAGTCCTTTGAAAGGGATAAAATTCAGTGAAAGTTTCAGCTTTCTATCTATAATAGAAAAAAAGTTATGACCTGTCAAAGTTTTCCAAAATCTAAATCATAAGGTAGGTACCTTCTTACTAAAACGATGAAATTTCAAATTTTTTTTTGTCGAGATTTTGTATCCTAATGGTCAATCAACATCCTCCAAACTCCATACACTAAATTATTCTCAGATTTGAAGCCGAAATCCATCAAAAAAGGCACTCAGAAAAATTGAAAAATTGATAAATCACCCCAAATTGCTTAACACGATTTTATCTCAGGAACTACAAGTGCAAATGAGCTGAAATTTTCAGGGATTGTAGTCCTTTGAAAGGGATAAAATTCAGTGAAAGTTTCAGCTTTCTATCTATAATAGAAAAAAAGTTATGACCTGTCAAAGTTTTCCAAAATCTAAATCATAAGGTAGGTACCTTCTTACTAAAACGATGAAATTTCAAATTTTTTTTTGTCGAGATTTTGTATCCTAATGGTCAATCAACATCCTCCAAACTCCATACACTAAATTATTCTCAGATTTGAAGCCGAAATCCATCAAAAAAGGCACTCAGAAAAATTGAAAAATTGATAAATCACCCCAAATTGCTTAACACGATTTTATCTCAGGAACTACAAGTGCAAATGAGCTGAAATTTTCAGGGATTGTAGTCCTTTGAAAGGGATAAAATTCAGTGAAAGTTTCAGCTTTCTATCTATAATAGAAAAAAAGTTATGACCTGTCAAAGTTTTCCAAAATCTAAATCATAAGGTAGGTACCTTCTTACTAAAACGATGAAATTTCAAATTTTTTTTTGTCGAGATTTTGTATCCTAATGGTCAATCACCATCCCCCAAACTCCATACACTAAATTATTCTCAGATTTGAAGTCGAAATCCATGAAAAAAGGCACTCAGAAAAATTGAAAAATTGATAAATTACCCCAAATTGCTTAACACGATTTTATCTCAGGAACTACAAGTGCAAATGAGCTGAAATTTTCAGGGATTGTAGTCCTTTGAAAGGGATAAAATTCAGTGAAAGTTTCAGCTTTCTATCTATAATAGAAAAAAAGTTATGACCTGTCAAAGTTTTCCAAAATCTAAATCATAAGGTAGGTACCTTCTTACTAAAACGATGAAATTTCAAATTTTTTTTTGTCGAGATTTTGTATCCTAATGGTCAATCAACATCCTCCAAACTCCATACACTAAATTATTCTCAGATTTGAAGCCGAAATCCATGAAAAAAGGCACTCAGAAAAATTGAAAAATTGATAAATCACCCCAAATTGCTTAACACGATTTTATCTCAGGAACTACAAGTGCAAATGAGCTGAAATTTTCAGGGATTGTAGTCCTTTGAAAGGGATAAAATTCAGTGAAAGTTTCAGCTTTCTATCTATAATAGAAAAAAAGTTATGACCTGTCAAAGTTTTCCAAAATCTAAATCATAAGGTAGGTACCTTCTTACTAAAACGATGAAATTTCAAATTTTTTTTTGTCGAGATTTTGTATCCTAATGGTCAATCAACATCCTCCAAACTCCATACACTAAATTATTCTCAGATTTGAAGCCGAAATCCATGAAAAAAGGCACTCAGAAAAATTGAAAAATTGATAAATCACCCCAAATTGCTTAACACGATTTTATCTCAGGAACTACAAGTGCAAATGAGCTGAAATTTTCAGGGATTGTAGTCCTTTGAAAGGGATAAAATTCAGTGAAAGTTTCAGCTTTCTATCTATAATAGAAAAAAAGTTATGACCTGTCAAAGTTTTCCAAAATCTAAATCATAAGGTAGGTACCTTCTTACTAAAACGATGAAATTTCAAATTTTTTTTTGTCGAGATTTTGTATCCTAATGGTCAATCAACATCCTCCAAACTCCATACACTAAATTATTCTCAGATTTGAAGCCGAAATCCATGAAAAAAGGCACTCAGAAAAATTGAAAAATTGATAAATCACCCCAAATTGCTTAACACGATTTTATCTCAGGAACTACAAGTGCAAATGAGCTGAAATTTTCAGGGATTGTAGTCCTTTGAAAGGGATAAAATTCAGTGAAAGTTTCAGCTTTCTATCTATAATAGAAAAAAAGTTATGACCTGTCAAAATTTTCCAAAATCTAAATCATAAGGTAGGTACCTTCTTACTAAAACGATGAAATTTCAAATTTTTTTTTGTCGAGATTTTGTATCCTAATGGTCAATCAACATCCTCCAAACTCCATACACTAAATTATTCTCAGATTTGAAGCCGAAATCCATGAAAAAAGGCACTCAGAAAAATTGAAAAATTGATAAATCACCCCAAATTGCTTAACACGATTTTATCTCAGGAACTACAAGTGCAAATGAGCTGAAATTTTCAGGGATTGTAGTCCTTTGAAAGGGATAAAATTCAGTGAAAGTTTCAGCTTTCTATCTATAATAGAAAAAAAGTTATGACCTGTCAAAGTTTTCCAAAATCTAAATCATAAGGTAGGTACCTTCTTACTAAAACGATGAAATTTCAAATTTTTTTTTGTCGAGATTTTGTATCCTAATGGTCAATCAACATCCTCCAAACTCCATACACTAAATTATTCTCAGATTTGAAGCCGAAATCCATGAAAAAAGGCACTCAGAAAAATTGAAAAATTGATAAATCACCCCAAATTGCTTAACACGATTTTATCTCAGGAACTACAAGTGCAAATGAGCTGAAATTTTCAGGGATTGTAGTCCTTTGAAAGGGATAAAATTCAGTGAAAGTTTCAGCTTTCTATCTATAATAGAAAAAAAGTTATGACCTGTCAAAATTTTCCAAAATCTAAATCATAAGGTAGGTACCTTCTTACTAAAACGATGAAATTTCAAATTTTTTTTTGTCGAGATTTTGTATCCTAATGGTCAATCAACATCCTCCAAACTCCATACACTAAATTATTCTCAGATTTGAAGCCGAAATCCATGAAAAAAGGCACTCAGAAAAATTGAAAAATTGATAAATCACCCCAAATTGCTTAACACGATTTTATCTCAGGAACTACAAGTGCAAATGAGCTGAAATTTTCAGGGATTGTAGTCCTTTGAAAGGGATAAAATTCAGTGAAAGTTTCAGCTTTCTATCTATAATAGAAAAAAAGTTATGACCTGTCAAAGTTTTCCAAAATCTAAATCATAAGGTAGGTACCTTCTTACTAAAACGATGAAATTTCAAATTTTTTTTTGTCGAGATTTTGTATCCTAATGGTCAATCAACATCCTCCAAACTCCATACACTAAATTATTCTCAGATTTGAAGCCGAAATCCATCAAAAAAGGCACTCAGAAAAATTGAAAAATTGATAAATCACCCCAAATTGCTTAACACGATTTTATCTCAGGAACTACAAGTGCAAATGAGCTGAAATTTTCAGGGATTGTAGTCCTTTGAAAGGGATAAAATTCAGTGAAAGTTTCAGCTTTCTATCTATAATAGAAAAAAAGTTATGACCTGTTAAAGTTTTCCAAAATCTAAATCATAAGGTAGGTACCTTCTTACTAAAACGATGAAATTTCAAATTTTTTTTTGTCGAGATTTTGTATCCTAATGGTCAATCAACATCCTCCAAACTCCATACACTAAATTATTCTCAGATTTGAAGCCGAAATCCATGAAAAAAGGCACTCAGAAAAATTGAAAAATTGATAAATCACCCCAAATTGCTTAACACGATTTTATCTCAGGAACTACAAGTGCAAATGAGCTGAAATTTTCAGGGATTGTAGTCCTTTGAAAGGGATAAAATTCAGTGAAAGTTTCAGCTTTCTATCTATAATAGAAAAAAAGTTATGACCTGTTAAAGTTTTCCAAAATCTAAATCCTAAGGTAGGTACCTTCTTACTAAAACGATGAAATTTCAAATTTTTTTTTGTCGAGATTTTGTATCCTAATGGTCAATCAACATCCTCCAAACTCCATACACTAAATTATTCTCAGATTTGAAGCCGAAATCCATGAAAAAAGGCACTCAGAAAAATTGAAAAATTGATAAATCACCCCAAATTGCTTAACACGATTTTATCTCAGGAACTACAAGTGCAAATGAGCTGAAATTTTCAGGGATTGTAGTCCTTTGAAAGGGATAAAATTCAGTGAAAGTTTCAGCTTTCTATCTATAATAGAAAAAAAGTTATGACCTGTTAAAGTTTTCCAAAATCTAAATCATAAGGTAGGTACCTTCTTACTAAAACGATGAAATTTCAAATTTTTTTTTGTCGAGATTTTGTATCCTAATGGTCAATCAACATCCTCCAAACTCCATACACTAAATTATTCTCAGATTTGAAGCCGAAATCCATGAAAAAAGGCACTCAGAAAAATTGAAAAATTGATAAATCACCCCAAATTGCTTAACACGATTTTATCTCAGGAACTACAAGTGCAAATGAGCTGAAATTTTCAGGGATTGTAGTCCTTTGAAAGGGATAAAATTCAGTGAAAGTTTCAGCTTTCTATCTATAATAGAAAAAAAGTTATGACCTGTCAAAGTTTTCCAAAATCTAAATCATAAGGTACCTTCTTACTAAAACGATGAAATTTCAAATTTTTTTTTGTCGAGATTTTGTATCCTAATGGTCAATCAACATCCTCCAAACTCCATACACTTAATTATTCTCAGATTTGAAGCCGAAATCCATGAAAAAAGGCACTCAGAAAAATTGAAAAATTGATAAATCACCCCAAATTGCTTAACACGATTTTATCTCAGGAACTACAAGTGCAAATGAGCTGAAATTTTCAGGGATTGTAGTCCTTTGAAAGGGATAAAATTCAGTGAAAGTTTCAGCTTTCTATCTATAATAGAAAAAAAGTTATGACCTGTTAAAGTTTTCCAAAATCTAAATCATAAGGTAGGTACCTTCTTACTAAAACGATGAAATTTCAAATTTTTTTTTGTCGAGATTTTGTATCCTAATGGTCAATCAACATCCTCCAAACTCCATACACTAAATTATTCTCAGATTTGAAGCCGAAATCCATGAAAAAAGGCACTCAGAAAAATTGAAAAATTGATAAATCACCCCAAATTGCTTAACACGATTTTATCTCAGGAACTACAAGTGCAAATGAGCTGAAATTTTCAGGGATTGTAGTCCTTTGAAAGGGATAAAATTCAGTGAAAGTTTCAGCTTTCTATCTATAATAGAAAAAAAGTTATGACCTGTTAAAGTTTTCCAAAATCTAAATCATAAGGTAGGTACCTTCTTACTAAAACGATGAAATTTCAAATTTTTTTTTGTCGAGATTTTGTATCCTAATGGTCAATCAACATCCTCCAAACTCCATACACTAAATTATTCTCAGATTTGAAGCCGAAATCCATGAAAAAAGGCACTCAGAAAAATTGAAAAATTGATAAATCACCCCAAATTGCTTAACACGATTTTATCTCAGGAACTACAAGTGCAAATGAGCTGAAATTTTCAGGGATTGTAGTCCTTTGAAAGGGATAAAATTCAGTGAAAGTTTCAGCTTTCTATCTATAATAGAAAAAAAGTTATGACCTGTTAAAGTTTTCCAAAATCTAAATCATAAGGTAGGTACCTTCTTACTAAAACGATGAAATTTCAAATTTTTTTTTGTCGAGATTTTGTATCCTAATGGTCAATCAACATCCTCCAAACTCCATACACTAAATTATTCTCAGATTTGAAGCCGAAATCCATGAAAAAAGGCACTCAGAAAAATTGAAAAATTGATAAATCACCCCAAATTGCTTAACACGATTTTATCTCAGGAACTACAAGTGCAAATGAGCTGAAATTTTCAGGGATTGTAGTCCTTTGAAAGGGATAAAATTCAGTGAAAGTTTCAGCTTTCTATCTATAATAGAAAAAAAGTTATGACCTGTTAAAGTTTTCCAAAATCTAAATCATAAGGTAGGTACCTTCTTACTAAAACGATGAAATTTCAAATTTTTTTTTGTCGAGATTTTGTATCCTAATGGTCAATCAACATCCTCCAAACTCCATACACTAAATTATTCTCAGATTTGAAGCCGAAATCCATCAAAAAAGGCACTCAGAAAAATTGAAAAATTGATAAATCACCCCAAATTGCTTAACACGATTTTATCTCAGGAACTACAAGTGCAAATGAGCTGAAATTTTCAGGGATTGTAGTCCTTTGAAAGGGATAAAATTCAGTGAACGTTTCAGCTTTCTATCTATAATAGAAAAAAAGTTATGACCTGTCAAAGTTTTCCAAAATCTAAATCATAAGGTAGGTACCTTCTTACTAAAACGATGAAATTTCAAATTTTTTTTTGTCGAGATTTTGTATCCTAATGGTCAATCAACATCCTCCAAACTCCATACACTAAATTATTCTCAGATTTGAAGCCGAAATCCATGAAAAAAGGCACTCAGAAAAATTGAAAAATTGATAAATCACCCCAAATTGCTTAACACGATTTTATCTCAGGAACTACAAGTGCAAATGAGCTGAAATTTTCAGGGATTGTAGTCCTTTGAAAGGGATAAAATTCAGTGAAAGTTTCAGCTTTCTATCTATAATAGAAAAAAAGTTATGACCTGTTAAAGTTTTCCAAAATCTAAATCATAAGGTAGGTACCTTCTTACTAAAACGATGAAATTTCAAATTTTTTTTTGTCGAGATTTTGTATCCTAATGGTCAATCAACATCCTCCAAACTCCATACACTAAATTATTCTCAGATTTGAAGCCGAAATCCATCAAAAAAGGCACTCAGAAAAATTGAAAAATTGATAAATCACCCCAAATTGCTTAACACGATTTTATCTCAGGAACTACAAGTGCAAATGAGCTGAAATTTTCAGGGATTGTAGTCCTTTGAAAGGGATAAAATTCAGTGAACGTTTCAGCTTTCTATCTATAATAGAAAAAAAGTTATGACCTGTCAAAGTTTTCCAAAATCTAAATCATAAGGTAGGTACCTTCTTACTAAAACGATGAAATTTCAAATTTTTTTTTGTCGAGATTTTGTATCCTAATGGTCAATCAACATCCTCCAAACTCCATACACTAAATTATTCTCAGATTTGAAGCCGAAATCCATGAAAAAAGCCACTCTGAAAAATTGAAAAATTGATAAATCACCCCAAATTGCTTAACACGATTTTATCTCAGGAACTACAAGTGCAAATGAGCTGAAATTTTCAGGGATTGTAGTCCTTTAAAAGGGATAAAATTCAGTGAAAGTTTCAGCTTTCTATCTATAATAGAAAAAAAGTTATGACCTGTCAAAGTTTTCCAAAATCTAAATCATAAGGTAGGTACCTTCTTACTAAAACGATGAAATTTCAATTTTTTTTTTGTCGAGATTTTGTATCCTAATGGTCAATCAACATCCCCCAAATTCTATACACTAAATTAATTACATCTTTGTCCCACACTTTAAACTTTCATCCCTCTATATTTTCAATTTAGATTTTGCCAACAAGATTCTTATAATTTTTCAAACGATTTTGTCTTGAGTAGGTCTGATCTTTTAATATATACAAAAACATCTCGAATGATTTCCCTCAAGACTCGACAGTTTTCCTGGAGGAAAATTGGGTCAAAGTTGCAACGAGAGAGAGGCCAAGTAAAACTTATTCCGAAAGCATGTTTAATTTAGATAATATATGCGGCCGAGGCTCCGAGAAACCCTGGACAAATATAATTTAGCAAGTGGCTCCCAGGAGACCTCGTTTTACTTATTTGCTCGTACTGATTTGTTGCTGTTAATCAACAAAATGTCATTCGTAAATAGTTTATAAAGAGGATTGTCTAAATATTTAGGAAATGGTAATATGGACGATACATTAAAATACAAGCTTTCCACTCTATAATATATGCTGTCGCAATTTTATAGTCTTTTTACTCCAGCAGGAAACATCACCTGAACCTAAAGATGAACACATTGATCAAGATATCATATATTTAGACCAGTGCTGTATTAAATCTTAAGTTAATACTTCGCTGAAATACATCTGGGGCAGTTGCTAATCCAAATGGCATTCGTGTATACTCATAAATTATATAGACACTTATTTCTAAGAAATAGTGGGAGAGGAATTTAGGTCAACGTATCGAAATCATGCAATTTCTGATCTTATACATTCAAAATCTCAAATATCAATACTAAAATCGTTTTCCTCTTGTTTCAGTTCCTAAATGGAGGACTTCGTAAGGACTCTTGTCTGCAAGGACCCGATTGTTTCATGGTAAGTTGCTGTCCAAAAAGTCTCTGGTGCCGTAACCACTCCGAATTATTATTACGAGAAAATCTTTTATAGTTGTTTTGGGTTCATCTTTATATAAAGGGAGTTTTACAAGTTGCCCACGCGTAAAATGCAAATTATAAATTTCAATATTTAATTACTATCGATGAAGCGGAGAAGTTGCCCGAGCCAACGTCGATTTACGAGTGGAATTTTAAGGATTAAAATTTTTGACGTTTATTATCGTTGATATATGGACATTTGAAGGTTATTAATTGGTGAAATTGCGATGTTTTCATGTTGGATTTATGGCTATTAAAAGTCAATGCATAATTATTAAATGTTTTATGTAATAAGTTGGAGAAATTGGGTGCAATCTTGCAACATTGCCTGATGACTGCAACATTTGCAAAGAAAATGTTTCTGAAATGGAAAGTACCTGGAGCGTTTTTCAAACCAAAAAGGAATCACTAGAAATTTTCTCTAGAACAACAACTAGAATGTTTAAAAAAAAAATCACACACACACACACACACATGATTCATTCTATTCCCTCAGGATGTTTGAATCATTTCCACTATCCGCCCCGCTTATCAAACACGCCTGATCCCGTCGAGAATAGCATGTCGTGCCTTGAAACATCCCCATCTGTGTATATGCGTAATAAATGACTGTAAATAAATTTGCGGGGTTGTTGTCACCCCCTTCAAGCAAAAAAACCAGTTTTAATTGACCTCTCGCGTTGCCGAAATTAATTAGAGGCGAGTCGTTAACTGTCTCGAAGAAAATACAATAAAGAAAGTTAATTAATTGTTTGACGGTGAAACAACGGAACGTTGCCACGCTATGGGAAAGCGACAATGAAGTCCAGATGTTGCTTCTCCAAAAATTGTTTTCCAATATAGAGACAATTTATCAAAACTCTTGCTACAAGTAATTAAATGTAGAATTTTATACAAAACGCCTATTTGTCACGTCGGATTAGAGGCATTTTTCCTCTCGGTAAGAAGATTTGCGTCATATTTCTTTGATATTTGACAGGGTTTTTTTTTTTTTTTCTGGAGGATTATACCGTTAATGGACCACGCAAGGAAAAAAGGGGTCCAAAACGATTAGGATCGTGACATATTTACAAATTCGGGCTCATTTTTACCTGCCCCCGGTCACGTTTAGCGAATAATAATTTTATAAAACATCTTCTAGGAAATCGAAATAACCCAGGTGTCGTGGGCATTTTACCATTGTTGGGTCAAATTCTTTGTTAAAAGTGACAAATTTTGATCGACAATAGCTAAAGCTGTTAGGGCAAATACCTTTTTGTAGCAGTATTGACATGAAAACAGCTTTTTAGTAAGGAATCTCGTGAACTTGCCGCCTGAAAGAGGATTATTTAAATTTCTTAAAATTCCTTTCGGATTAATTAATGCACCTGCTACTTTTCAACTTTCAATTACAGCCTAAAGTGAATGATATAATTTTAACTAGCGAAACTTTTGAATTTGTATTAAATTTATTAGATTTCTAGCATCGATAGATTGTCTATAAGATTATAAAATTACCAACTATAGACACAATCGATTTGTTATTCCGCCGTATAAATACCGGAGTAATTTATTTCCTATTTAGAAAAATATTCATGAAAAACAGTAGGAAACTTTAAATCCATTAGCTATGCTCAGCGTGCGGTGAATTTCCTTGTTTGACTTACTAATCCTTCATGCCGTAAAGATTGATGGCATTCAAATTTCACACTAAAAATCTAAACATGCGGCTGAATATAAGTACGCCCAGGTGTTAGGGATAAGCTTGCCTTTTACAATAATAGAGTCGGATTTAAGGGACAAATTTTTACCTTTGAGTAGGTTTTAGGCTCAATAGATTCCATCAGGGATTATAGTTGTATAATATTGACCAGAATTTACCATGAAATACCACCCCTAGTTCGGTATTCGATTTATTCTTAGCTCTAAATTTTTTTTTGAGTGAGGTTTGTTTAATAATAGTAATAATTTCGTCTCTTGAGGAATAATAATCAGAATCTCTATAACGATTTACGATTCAAGAGTCAAGAGTAATCAAAATTTGAACTATTCTCGGCTCTTGATTTCGTTTGGTGATTCAAGGGCAAATTTCAACTTTAAAGCTGACTATTCTGAAAATTCCAAAATATACAAAAACCAATTTTACACAGGCTTATAGAGATTTTAATGCTCTTTCCAATGATGTATAATTATAGGAAATTGGCTCAAATATATTCGAAGGAATGAGCAATTATTCATGAGCATGTCAAAAAATGTTCAGTCAAAAATTAGATTTTCTTTTGGATTTTCTTTCTCATGAGATTTTTCAAATGTAATTGTAGCTCTTGATAAGGGCTTTTAGATGGTTTTTAATTGAAATCGCTACCATTTATAGTTTTTGAGAAAATCGAGCTTGAAGTTTTAGACAAAATGTAGACTAAATTTCAACTTTGAGACTCAATATCTCTAAAAATCCACAAGCTACAAAACCCAATTTTACACCGGTTTATAGAGAATTTAATGCTCTTTCCAATGATGTATAGTTATTACTAAATTATTCAAATATAATTGAAGATATAGGCAATTATTCATGAACGTGTCAAGATTCCAAAAAAATTTCAGAGCCAAAAATGAGATTTTCTTTTGGATTTTTTTCCTAATCGAAATTTCCAAATGTTATTGATGTGAAAGTTGTTTCTAACTAATTTAGACTCGTTCTATCGATTTCTGAAGTTAACATAGAGAAAAATCGAAAAACAGAAATTTTCAATTTTTTGCACTTTTTCTAAGGCTTACCCCTTTGGAATTTTATTTACAAATCTTCAAACCTCGATATCTTGGTAACCAAAAGCGGTACCGGGACAAAATTTTCAGGAATTGTAGCTTTTGATAAGGGCTTTTAGATGGTATTTAATTGAAATCGCTACTATTTATAATTTTTGAGAAAATCGAGTTTGAAGTTTTAGACAAAATGTAGACTAAATTTCAACTTTGATGCTCAATATCTCTAAAAATCCACAAGCTACAAAATCCAATTTTACACAGGTTTATAGAGAATTTAATGCTCTTTCCAATGATGTATAGTTATTACTAAATTATTCAAATATAATTGAAGATATAGGCAATTATTCATGAGTGTGTCAAGATTCCAAAAAATTTTCAGAGCCAAAAATGAGATTTTCTTTTGGATTTTTTTCCTAATCGAAATTTCCAAATGTTATTGATGTGAAAGTTGTTTCTAACTAATTTAGACTCGTTCTATCGATTTCTGAAGTTAACATAGAGAAAAATCGAAAAACAGAAATTTTCAATTTTTTGCACTTTTTCTAAGGGTTACCCCTTTGGAATTTTATTTACAAATCTTCAAACCTCGATATCTTGGTAACCAAAAGCGGTACCGGGACAAAATTTTCAGGAATTGTAGCTTTTGATAAGGGCTTTTAGATGGTATTTAATTGAAATCGCTACTATTTATAGTTTTTGAGAAAATCGAGTTTGAAGTTTTGGACAAAATGTAGACTAAATTTCAACTTTGATGCTCAATATCTCTAAAAATCCACAAGCTACAAAACCCAATTTTACACCGGTTTATAGAGAATTTAATGCTCTTTCCAATGATGTATAGTTATTACTAAATTATTCAAATATAATTGAAGATATAGGCAATTATTCATGAGTGTGTCAAGATTCCAAAAAATTTTCAGAGCCAAAAATGAGATTTTCTTTTGGATTTTTTTCCTAATCGAAATTTCCAAATGTTATTGATGTGAAAGTTGTTTCTAACTAATTTAGACTCGTTCTATCGATTTCTGAAGTTAACATAGAGAAAAATCGAAAAACAGAAATTTTCAATTTTTTGCACTTTTTCTAAGGGTTTACCCCTTTGGAATTTTATTTACAAATCTTCAAACCTCGATATCTTGGTAACCAAAAGCGGTACCGGGACAAAATTTTCAGGAATTGTAGCTTTTGATAAGGGCTTTTAGATGGTATTTAATTGAAATCGCTACTATTTATAGTTTTTGAAAAAATCGAGTTTGAAGTTTTGGACAAAATGTAGACTAAATTTCAACTTTGATGCTCAATATCTCTAAAAATCCACAAGCTACAAAACCCAATTTTACACCGGTTTATAGAGAATTTAATGCTCTTTCCAATGATGTATAGTTATTACTAAATTATTCAAATATAATTGAAGATATAGGCAATTATTCATGAGTGTGTCAAGATTCCAAAAAATTTTCAGAGCCAAAAATGAGATTTTCTTTTGGATTTTTTTCCTAATCGAAATTTCCAAATGTTATTGATGTGAAAGTTGTTTCTAACTAATTTAGACTCGCTTTATCGATTTCTGAAGTTAAAATAGAGAAAAATCGAAAAACAGAAATTTTCAATTTTTTGCACTTTTTCTAAGGGTTACCCCTTTGGAATTTTATTTACAAATCTTCAAACCTCGATATCTTGGTAACCAAAAGCGGTACCGGGACAAAATTTTCAGGAATTGTAGCTTTTGATAAGGGCTTTTAGATGGTATTTAATTGAAATCGCTACTATTTATAGTTTTTGAGAAAATCGAGTTTGAAGTTTTGGACAAAATGTAGACTAAATTTCAACTTTGATGCTCAATATCTCTAAAAATCCACAAGCTACAAAATCCAATTTTACACAGGTTTATAGAGAATTTAATGCTCTTTCCAATGATGTATAGTTATTACTAAATTATTCAAATATAATTGAAGATATAGGCAATTATTCATGAGTGTGTCAAGATTCCAAAAAATTTTCAGAGCCAAAAATGAGATTTTCTTTTGGATTTTTTTCCTAATCGAAATTTCCAAATGTTATTGATGTGAAAGTTGTTTCTAACTAATTTAGACTCGTTCTATCGATTTCTGAAGTTAACATAGAGAAAAATCGAAAAACAGAAATTTTCAATTTTTTGCACTTTTTCTAAGGGTTTACCCCTTTGGAATTTTATTTACAAATCTTCAAACCTCGATATCTTGGTAACCAAAAGCGGTACCGGGACAAAATTTTCAGGAATTGTAGCTTTTGATAAGGGCTTTTAGATGGTATTTAATTGAAATCGCTACTATTTATAGTTTTTGAGAAAATCGAGTTTGAAGTTTTGGACAAAATGTAGACTAAATTTCAACTTTGATGCTCAATATCTCTAAAAATCCACAAGCTACAAAACCCAATTTTACACCGGTTTATAGAGAATTTAATGCTCTTTCCAATGATGTATAGTTATTACTAAATTATTCAAATATAATTGAAGATATAGGCAATTATTCATGAGTGTGTCAAGATTCCAAAAAATTTTCAGAGCCAAAAATGAGATTTTCTTTTGGATTTTTTTCCTAATCGAAATTTCCAAATGTTATTGATGTGAAAGTTATTTCTAACTAATTTAGACTCGTTCTATCGATTTCTGAAGTTAACATAGAGAAAAATCGAAAAACAGAAATTTTCAATTTTTTGCACTTTTTCTAAGGGTTTACCCCTTTGGAATTTTATTTACAAATCTTCAAACCTCGATATCTTGGTAACCAAAAGCGGTACCGGGACAAAATTTTCAGGAATTGTAGCTTTTGATAAGGGCTTTTAGATGGTATTTAATTGAAATCGCTACTATTTATAGTTTTTGAGAAAATCGAGTTTGAAGTTTTGGACAAAATGTAGACTAAATTTCAACTTTGATGCTCAATATCTCTAAAAATCCACAAGCTACAAAATCCAATTTTACACAGGTTTATAGAGAATTTAATGCTCTTTCCAATGATGTATAGTTATTACTAAATTATTCAAATATAATTGAAGATATAGGCAATTATTCATGAGTGTGTCAAGATTCCAAAAAATTTTCAGAGCCAAAAATGAGATTTTCTTTTGGATTTTTTTCCTAATCGAAATTTCCAAATGTTATTGATGTGAAAGTTGTTTCTAACTAATTTAGACTCGTTCTATCGATTTCTGAAGTTAACATAGAGAAAAATCGAAAAACAGAAATTTTCAATTTTTTGCACTTTTTCTAAGGGTTTACCCCTTTGGAATTTTATTTACAAATCTTCAAACCTCGATATCTTGGTAACCAAAAGCGGTACCGGGACAAAATTTTCAGGAATTGTAGCTTTTGATAAGGGCTTTTAGATGGTATTTAATTGAAATCGCTACTATTTATAGTTTTTGAGAAAATCGAGTTTGAAGTTTTGGACAAAATGTAGACTAAATTTCAACTTTGATGCTCAATATCTCTAAAAATCCACAAGCTACAAAACCCAATTTTACACCGGTTTATAGAGAATTTAATGCTCTTTCCAATGATGTATAGTTATTACTAAATTATTCAAATATAATTGAAGATATAGGCAATTATTCATGAGTGTGTCAAGATTCCAAAAAATTTTCAGAGCCAAAAATGAGATTTTCTTTTGGATTTTTTTCCTAATCGAAATTTCCAAATGTTATTGATGTGAAAGTTGTTTCTAACTAATTTAGACTCGCTTTATCGATTTCTGAAGTTAAAATAGAGAAAAATCGAAAAACAGAAATTTTCAATTTTTTGCACTTTTTCTAAGGGTTACCCCTTTGGAATTTTATTTACAAATCTTCAAACCTCGATATCTTGGTAACCAAAAGCGGTACCGGGACAAAATTTTCAGGAATTGTAGCTTTTGATAAGGGCTTTTAGATGGTATTTAATTGAAATCGCTACTATTTATAGTTTTTGAGAAAATCGAGTTTGAAGTTTTGGACAAAATGTAGACTAAATTTCAACTTTGATGCTCAATATCTCTAAAAATCCACAAGCTACAAAATCCAATTTTACACAGGTTTATAGAGAATTTAATGCTCTTTCCAATGATGTATAGTTATTACTAAATTATTCAAATATAATTGAAGATATAGGCAATTATTCATGAGTGTGTCAAGATTCCAAAAAATTTTCAGAGCCAAAAATGAGATTTTCTTTTGGATTTTTTTCCTAATCGAAATTTCCAAATGTTATTGATGTGAAAGTTGTTTCTAACTAATTTAGACTCGTTCTATCGATTTCTGAAGTTAACATAGAGAAAAATCGAAAAACAGAAATTTTCAATTTTTTGCACTTTTTCTAAGGGTTTACCCCTTTGGAATTTTATTTACAAATCTTCAAACCTCGATATCTTGGTAACCAAAAGCGGTACCGGGACAAAATTTTCAGGAATTGTAGCTTTTGATAAGAGCTTTTAGATGGTATTTAATTGAAATCGCTACTATTTATAGTTTTTGAGAAAATCGAGTTTGAAGTTTTGGACAAAATGTAGACTAAATTTCAACTTTGATGCTCAATATCTCTAAAAATCCACAAGCTACAAAACCCAATTTTACACCGGTTTATAGAGAATTTAATGCTCTTTCCAATGATGTATAGTTATTACTAAATTATTCAAATATAATTGAAGATATAGGCAATTATTCATGAGTGTGTCAAGATTCCAAAAAATTTTCAGAGCCAAAAATGAGATTTTCTTTTGGATTTTTTTCCTAATCGAAATTTCCAAATGTTATTGATGTGAAAGTTGTTTCTAACTAATTTAGACTCGTTCTATCGATTTCTGAAGTTAACATAGAGAAAAATCGAAAAACAGAAATTTTCAATTTTTTGCACTTTTTCTAAGAGTTACCCCTTTGGAATTTTATTTACAAATCTTCAAACCTCGATATCTTGGTAACCAAAAGCGGTACCGGGACAAAATTTTCAGGAATTGTAGCTTTTGATAAGGGCTTTTAGATGGTATTTAATTGAAATCGCTACTATTTATAGTTTTTGAGAAAATCGAGTTTGAAGTTTTGGACAAAATGTAGACTAAATTTCAACTTTGATGCTCAATATCTCTAAAAATCCACAAGCTACAAAACCCAATTTTACACCGGTTTATAGAGAATTTAATGCTCTTTCCAATGATGTATAGTTATTACTAAATTATTCAAATATAATTGAAGATATAGGCAATTATTCATGAGTGTGTCAAGATTCCAAAAAATTTTCAGAGCCAAAAATGAGATTTTCTTTTGGATTTTTTTCCTAATCGAAATTTCCAAATGTTATTGATGTGAAAGTTGTTTCTAACTAATTTAGACTCGCTTTATCGATTTCTGAAGTTAAAATAGAGAAAAATCGAAAAACAGAAATTTTCAATTTTTTGCACTTTTTCTAAGGGTTTACCCCTTTGGAATTTTATTTACAAATCTTCAAACCTCGATATCTTGGTAACCAAAAGCGGTACCGGGACAAAATTTTCAGGAATTGTAGCTTTTGATAAGGGCTTTTAGATGGTATTTAATTGAAATCGCTACTATTTATAGTTTTTGAAAAAATCGAGTTTGAAGTTTTGGACAAAATGTAGACTAAATTTCAACTTTGATGCTCAATATCTCTAAAAATCCACAAGCTACAAAACCCAATTTTATACCGGTTTATAGAGAATTTAATGCTCTTTCCAATGATGTATAGTTATTACTAAATTATTCAAATATAATTGAAGATATAGGCAATTATTCATGAACGTGTCAAGATTCCAAAAAAATTTCAGAGCCAAAAATGAGATTTTTTTGTGGATTTTTTTTCTAAACGAAATTTCCAAATGTTATTGATGTGAAAGTTGTTTCTAACTAATTTAGACTCGTTCTATCGATTTCTGAAGTTAACATAGAGAAAAATCGAAAAACAGAAATTTTCAATTTTTTGCACTTTTTCTAAGGGTTACCCCTTTGGAATTTTATTTACAAATCTTCAAACCTCGATATCTTGGTAACCAAAAGCGGTACCGGGACAAAATTTTCAGGAATTGTAGCTTTTGATAAGGGCTTTTAGATGGTATTTAATTGAAATCGCTACTATTTATAGTTTTTGAGAAAATCGAGTTTGAAGTTTTGGACAAAATGTAGACTAAATTTCAACTTTGATGCTCAATATCTCTAAAAATCCACAAGCTACAAAATCCAATTTTACACAGGTTTATAGAGAATTTAATGCTCTTTCCAATGATGTATAGTTATTACTAAATTATTCAAATATAATTGAAGATATAGGCAATTATTCATGAACGTGTCAAGATTCCAAAAAAATTTCAGAGCCAAAAATGAGATTTTTTTGTGGATTTTTTTTCTAATCGAAATTTCCAAATGTTATTGATGTGAAAGTTGTTTCTAACTAATTTAGACTCGCTTTATCGATTTCTGAAGTTAAAATATAGAAAAATCGAAAAACAGAAATTTTCAATTTTTTGCACTTTTTCCATTTGGAATTTTATTTACAAATCTTCAAACCTCGATATCTTGATAACCAAGAGCGGTATGGGGACAATTTTTGTTACAAAATGTAGCTTTTGGTAAGGGCTTTTAGATAGTATTTAGCTGAAATCGCTAGCACTGGTAGTTTTTGAGAAAATCGAGTTTGAAGTTTTGGACAAAATATAAGCTGAATATCTTGAAAATTCCAAAAGATACGAGAACCAATTTTTTACAGGCTTATAGAGAATTTAATGCTCTTTCGAATTTTATTAGGAAGAAAGACATCATCCATGTATACCAACGCTTTTCCATGCCTCATATTACCCAGCACCTTGTTGATCATTCTTTGGAATACTGCTGGTCCATTAGATACACCAAATGGCATCCGAACGTATTCGAAATTTTTATCCGGAGTCACAAATGCTGCCTCAGAAATCGATTTTGGATCCATCTTGATTTAGTGGTAACCACTTGCTAAATACAGGTTACTAATAGTAAAGTAACAGCAGTTCTTGAGCCTCTCCAAAAAGTCATCAACACGGGGCAGATGAAATCTATCTTTGACAGTTTTTGAGTTTAACGCCCGATAGTCTACTACTCAATTCTTCGAGAATCCGACTCTTGGATAATGTGATTTTCCATAAGATCGGTTACTTTTCGCTGTGAGAAAGTTTTTAAGGTCTGTACACAACTAGTTTGTCGTCCGAGAAGTTTATTTTCATTTTTAAAACATCAGTTGCCAAGATCCTAACTGCATTGTGCAAAACAACCTTGAAGCTTGTTTAACAAATTAATAAGCTTAGGTACCTGTTCTGAAGTAATTTCTCATCGTAGAAAATATTGCTTGTAGTAATCAATTCTTTGTTGAATGCTTTTTCTGTAGTAAATACTCCAGCCCTTCTAGAAAATTCATTTTCAGAAAATAATCAGATAGCTACTCCAGTTTACAGTGCGTGTAATTATGCATTGTCAGGCTGAGTTTTGCTCGCTACCGCTCTAGTTGGTTTATAGAGCTCTACTCGATAACGGTTCCATGTCAAACTTGATTACCAATCACTTTGCCAAGAAATTGAAAACTCCTCAACATAAAATAAACTTTGCAGTAAAAGGTATAGGTAATTCAGAGTCACATTTGTAACATTAACGTTCAATCCTTTGATTCGAAATTCACTGTACCACTTCATTGTTTAATAATTCCAGGAATCACTGATAAAATTCCAATGGCATATTCTTTCAATATTCCCAATTATGTTCGACTTGCAGATCGAGAATTCTTTAAACCATGTATGTGTAATAGGCGTGGACACTTTTTGGAGGTTAATAGAAAGATATTGCAAATCCGCCTTAATAAGGCTGAAACCTTATAGGTCATTTCCTTATTTCGAAGGAGAAGTTTAGATATTGCAAATTTTCAGTTGATGCCTTTTTTTTAACCTGAAAATCTTGAATTTTTCTGAATGTTTACTTTTTCAGTTTGAACTTAAAAGTTGAAGTGTTATGCTATTTTGAAAATTAGAAATTATTTGTTCAAAATATTTAAATAGTAGCTACGTGTTAAAATCTTAGAACAGTGGAAGGTATATGGAAGAAATATAAGAGACTATATGTTTGAAAAATACGAAAGATGGTGATGTTGAAAATGCCATTCTGCTTAATATACCTATTGGTTGATAGGGATGGTGTAGTGGAGCAGTCTCCGCGAAAATTTTTGATCCGTTCAGGCCAGTAATTGTAGTGGAAAAATTATGTTACAATCATATCATAGGACCAAGGCTTACTTCCAATCTCTTCCAATAATACCGTAATTTCAATTCAAAGTTTTGTATCCTGTCAAGGTTTTTTCGATGAAATGTCATGGGTTTTCAGACGCTTCACAGAAGGTTCACGGAACTTGTATCTATCTCCGAGTAACCAATTCTAATTAGACTGTCCATGTTAACTTTTAAAAAATCGTATAGCGCCAGTTAAGTCCCTCACAAAACACAAATTGGAACTTGGTGCAGCACTTCTTCTGGCTAAAACACTTTCAAAGGTGTTAAGTTCCTTCACCATGAAAATTGACAATAATTATTGCTTTATATGGAGTGATTCCACTACTGTTCTTTAGTGGATTCGAACACTCCCGCATACATTGCAAATCTTTGTTGGAAACCGAGTAGTACAAATTCAGTCTTTAACAGATTTTGAAAATTGGCATTACGTAACAACAGATTCAAATCCAGCTGATTGTCTTTCTCGGGGTTTATAATCAAAGCAACTTTTACTCTCAAACATTTGGTTTAACGGACCTTCCTGGTTGAAACAATATTTCAAGATTAAATTAAATCCCTTATGACAAACTCCTAGAAACAAGTTAAATGTTTCATCCTAGTCAATATGCAACAGTGGTTTCCGTTCGAAAAATTCTCATCTTTACCCAAAATCAAAAGAACAGTAGCATTTATTCTCAGGTTCATACATAATATTCGAAAACCCAAAACAAAAAAAAATTTGGGACCCCAACCTTGTATGAATTGGCTCGATCTATGAACGCATTGGTTGAGATAGCTCAACAAGAGTATTTCCCTTAAGAGCTGCAAAAACTCGAAAGGTCACAATGTTTTAACACCTTCCCATTTCTTGATAGAGCGATCAGTCCAATCTATTCCTTTGCGTTCATTCACAAAACAACCACAAAATGCACTTTAAAAAGCTTTAAATTCCATACTCTCATATACGGGATAATGAACTTCCGCCCACAGCGCACTTTACGTACGGTTTGTAATTGTGTTATGAAGTCATAACCTGAATCCATAAGACCACTGTTTTGTTATAAGTCTCATGACATAACTCAAATACTAGAAAAGTGGTTGTGTAAAAACGTCATTACCACCCGAAAACGTCAGAAAGCAAAAACTTAAGGGTTCTTTTTTGTTGAAATTAAATGATTATTGAGGTCCGTCCTTAGACAAATCAAATCAATTGCAATTCCTTGAAAAGTTGCATCATCACCTATCATTTAAATCTTGAAAATTTCATTGAAATCGCTAAAAGCGTTTTAAATACAGAGAAAAAAATTCCATGTTTTTGTATTTTGGAAAGGACGCACTTCCGACCATCGGTGTCCTATCTCAAACTACTTCTTTATGGATTCTCTAATTTTAGCATTTTTGACCAGTTGAACGGGAACACCCTGTATAGTATTCAGGTTAATCAAGTAGAAGATGACGCAGACCAAAAGTAAATATTGTAAATACGACGCTAGAAACAAGAAAATACAAAAATTCAGTTACGGTTGTGGTGGGTAGAGACACCGATTTAATAATTTTATCATTACACAAAAATACACAAGAAGATGTTTATTTGTTAAGGCTTGAAGAAAACAGTCCAGCAAGGTTTATACGGCTTTGGACGAAAAGATAATAAATAAATTTTGGGTTCAGGGGGACACATTTTATTGGTATTTCGACCCCTAAGCCGGAGTGATAGATACCCCCAAAATTTCAAAAGAAAAGGGGGGTCGAGTGATACTTATGGCATTTAATAGCTGTTTTCATTAGGATTATATCCCCGAAATTTTAAGTTGTTACTATTCACGTTGTCAAAATGGCGGCATGTCAAAGTTAGGATTCGATGATCTAAAATAGTTTTTACCTGCTACACCTATATGCGGAAGTAACAGGTAAAAACCAAACAGCATTTTGCCTAACTTTGACAAGCCGTCATTTCGGCAGGGTAAATAGTAGCAACTCAAAACTTCGGCTTAGGAGTTGACAAGTAAAGGAATGGACTTCCCTGAAAACATAATTCTACGGGTCCGAAAGTTTTTTATTTATCTTTTCGTCCAAAACCGTAAACTTCGCTGGACTGTTTTTTCTAGGACTGAAGTCAGAAAGTAATATACCAATAATTAATTATCTAGTGCTTTCAGGTTTTGCTCGCTTGCTTGTACGCCACTGGATACACTAGCATCGTATAACATATCAATTTGTAGGCAATTTTATTTTCTTCAAGTACCTTCTCTTGAAAATTTCCAGAAAAATGGACCGCTAGGGAGCTATTGGTAAGAAACAAACAAAACTCACTTTTAGGGGTCGGTTGAGGATGTTCCACCAAGTGGAGAGTATGGTAAATAGAATAACAAATATGACACAAATCCGCGACTTTTAGTCTTAGGTTTTTTTTCCATATTTCAAATAAATGTCCTTCAAAAATGGTATTTGACTGAAACCAGTAGCATTTAAAGTTTTTGAGAAAATTGAATTTGAAGTTTTGGACAAAATATCAACTTTGAAGCTCGATATCTTGGAAACTCTACAAGCAATTTAGCATAGGCTTATAGAGAATTTAATGCTCTTTCCAATGATGCATAATTATAGACAATTTGCTCAAATATAGTCGGAGGACTGAGCCATCAATCATGTGCATGTCAAGATTTCAAAAAGTTTCCAGAGCCAAAAATGGAATTTCTTTTTGTATTTTTCTAATGCAATATCTCTAAAACTCTACAAGCTACAAAACCCAATTTTACACAGGTTTATAGAGAATTTAATGCTCTTTCCAATGATGTATATTTATTACTAATTTATACAAATATAATTAAAGTTATAGGCAATTATTCATGAACGTGTCAAGATTCCAAAAAATTTTTAGAGCCAAAATGAGATTTCCTTTTGGATTTTTTTTCTAATCGAAATTTCCGAATGTAATTGATGTGAAAGTTGTTTTTGACTAATTTAGACTCGCTCTATCGATTTCTGAAGTTAAAATAGAGAAAAATCAAAAAACAGAAATTTTCAATTTTTTGCACTTTTTCCTAAGGGTTACCCCTTTGGAATTTTATTTGCAAATCTTCAAACGTCAATATCTTGGTAACCAAAAGCAGTACTGGGACAACATTTTCAGGAATTGTAGCCCTTGATAAGGGCTTTTAGATGGTATTTAACTGAAATCGCTACCATTTATAGTTTTTGAGAAAATCGAGTTTGAAGTTTTAGACAAAATGTAGACTAAATTTCAAGTTTGAGACTCAATATATCTAAAACTCTACAAGCTACAAAACCCAATTTGACACAGGTTTATAGAGAATTTAATGCTCTTTCCAATGTTGTATATTTATTACTAATTTATACAAATATAATTAAAGTTATAGGCAATTATTCATGAACGTGTCAAGATTCCAAAAAATTTTTAGAGCCAAAATAAAATTTCCTTTTGGATTTTTTTTCTAATCGAAATTTCCGAATGTAATTGATGTGAAAGTTGTTTTTGACTAATTTAGACTCGCTCTATCGATTTCTGAAGTTAAAATAGAGAAAAATCAAAAAACAGAAATTTTCAATTTTTTGCACTTTTTCCTAAGGGTTACCCCTTTGGAATTTTATTTGCAAATCTTCAAACGTCAATATCTTGGTAACCAAAAGCAGTACTGGGAAAAAAATTTCAGGAATTGTAGCCCTTGATAAGGGCTTTTAGATGGTATTTAACTGAAATCGCTACCATTTATAGTTTTTGAGAAAATCGAGTTTGAAGTTTTAGACAAAATGTAGACTAAATTTCAAGTTTGAGACTCAATATATCTAAAACTCTACAAGCTACAAAACCCAATTTGACACAGGTTTATAGAGAATTTAATGCTCTTTCCAATGTTGTATATTTATTACTAATTTATACAAATATAATTAAAGTTATAGGCAATTATTCATGAACGTGTCAAGATTCCAAAAAATTTTTAGAGCCAAAATGAGATTTCCTTTTGGATTTTTTTTCTAATCGAAATTTCCGAATGTAATTGATGTGAAAGTTGTTTTTGACTAATTTAGACTCGCTCTATCGATTTCTGAAGTTAAAATAAAGAAAAATCAAAAAACAGAAATTTTCAATTTTTTGCACTTTTTCCTAAGGGTTACCCCTTTGGAATTTTATTTGCAAATCTTCAAACGTCAATATCTTGGTAACCAAAAGCAGTACTGGGACAACATTTTCAGGAATTGTAGTTCCTGATAAGGGCTTTTAGATGGTATTTAACTGAAATCGCTACCATTTATAGTTTTTGAGAAAATCGAGTTTGAAGTTTTAGACAAAATGTAGACTAAATTTCAACTTTGAGTCTCAATATCTCTAAAACTCTACAAGCTACAAAACCCAATTTTACACAGGTTTATAGAGAATTTAATGCTCTTTCCAATGATGTATATTTATTACTAATTTATGCAAATATAATTAAAGTTATAGGCAATTATTCATGAACGTGTCAAGATTCCAAAAAATTTTTAGAGCCAAAATGAGATTTCCTTTTGGATTTTTTTTCTAATCGAAATTTCCGAATGTAATTGATGTGAAAGTTGTTTTTGACTAATTTAGACTCGCTCTATCGATTTCTGAAGTTAAAATAGAGAAAAATCAAAAAACAGAAATTTTCAATTTTTTGCACTTTTTCCTAAGGGTTACCCCTTTGGAATTTTATTTGCAAATCTTCAAACGTCAATATCTTGGTAACCAAAAGCAGTACTGGGACAACATTTTCAGGAATTGTAGCCCTTGATAAGGGCTTTTAGATGGTATTTAACTGAAATCGCTACCATTTATAGTTTTTGAGAAAATCGAGTTTGAAGTTTTAGACAAAATGTAGACTAAATTTCAAGTTTGAGACTCAATATATCTAAAACTCTACAAGCTACAAAACCCAATTTGACACAGGTTTATAGAGAATTTAATGCTCTTTCCAATGTTGTATATTTATTACTAATTTATACAAATATAATTAAAGTTATAGGCAATTATTCATGAACGTGTCAAGATTCCAAAAAATTTTTAGAGCCAAAATAAAATTTCCTTTTGGATTTTTTTTCTAATCGAAATTTCCGAATGTAATTGATGTGAAAGTTGTTTTTGACTAATTTAGACTCGCTCTATCGATTTCTGAAGTTAAAATAAAGAAAAATCAAAAAACAGAAATTTTCAATTTTTTGCACTTTTTCCTAAGGGTTACCCCTTTGGAATTTTATTTGCAAATCTTCAAACGTCAATATCTCGGTAACCAAAAGCAGTACTGGGACAACATTTTCAGGAATTGTAGTTCCTGATAAGGGCTTTTAGATGGTATTTAACTGAAATCGCTACCATTTATAGTTTTTGAGAAAATCGAGTTTGAAGTTTTAGACAAAATGTAGACTAAATTTCAACTTTGAGTCTCAATATCTCTAAAACTCTATAAGCTACAAAACCCAATTTTACACAGGTTTATAGAGAATTTAATGCTCTTTCCAATGATGTATATTTATTACTAATTTATGCAAATATAATTAAAGTTATAGGCAATTATTCATGAACGTGTCAAGATTCCGAAAAATTTTTAGAGCCAAAATGAGATTTCCTTTTGGATTTTTTTTCTAATTGAAATTTCCGAATGAAAAATCAAAAAACAGAAATTTTCAATTTTTTGCACTTTTTCCTAAGGGTTACCCCTTTGGAATTTTATTTGCAAATCTTCAAACGTCAATATCTTGGTAACCAAAAGCAGTACTGGGACAAAATTTTCAGGAATTGTAGTTCTTGATAAGGGCTTTTAGATGGTTTTTAATTGAAATCGCTACCATTTATAGTTTTTGAGAAAATCGAGTTTGAAGTTTTAGACAAAATGTAGACTAAATTTCAAGTTTGAGACTCAATATATCTAAAACTCTACAAGCTACAAAACCCAATTTGACACAGGTTTATAGAGAATTTAATGCTCTTTCCAATGATGTATAGTTATTACAAAATTATTTAAATATAATTGAAGATATAGGCAATTATTCATGAGCGTGTCCAGAGTCAAAAATGAGATTTCCTTTTGGATTTTTTTTTTTTTTTTTTCATGTAATGCAGAAATGAACATAATTAAAACAATTCTATAACTAAGTAAGACAGAATGATTGTAGGATTATGCATATTAAAATTAAAAGTTGTTAGCATTGAGTAGAATATTGCTAGTGGATTTGGAATTGCTCTAAGTCAAAATTATCCATGTATTCTATTCTGTAATCCTACTAATACATTGCCCATTACTTTTTGGAAATTTGCAGGCGCCTTCTTTAATCCAAAAGGCATTTTGTTAAATACATAAATGTCCATTTTCAAAACATCAAATTAGAAAAATCTAGCAAAATTTGAATACCTGAACAATTTCTCTAGATTAAACAAATCACCTACAAAGAGTAGTACCGTGTAAGTAGGTACTGTCGGCTACCGAAAAAGATAAAAATCTCGGTCCGATTGTTTCCCTATCGGCGTCATTTATCTAATTGCCCGCTAATTCTCCATGTTAGTATCAACACACTTTACCTTTCTATTAAGTAAAATATAACCCTCGTTGTTTTGTTGGAAAAACTTGAATTCTTAAGAGAAACACCGTATACTTATAATTTTCCCTTTTTTCTCAGTTTCTTCGTCTGAGGTTCACACCTTCTCAAATTACCGACATAATATAATGTAAGGTTTTTTACTTACCTACTGCAACACTCTACATGCTTATTATGCTTACAAATACTCGCTTATTTTATCTCGTTTTACATTTTAAATGATAGTACCACCGAAATCGCCCCAAGATAGTTATAAAGCTGACATTCGTCATTTGCTTTGTGTAACTTCAAGTCTCATCCTTATAGTAAGGTTGTTTTGTTTCAGGTCAGCTCGTATTTGCTTTTGACGGTTTCAACCATAAAACCTTAGTTTATGCCGGTTTTTACGATTCCTTTCAGACACTGGTAGCTATAAGGTTTCGCTCATAAAAAGTTTGTACATAAACTTCGAAAATTTTTATAAAAATGCTCGAGGAGTCATTGAAAAGGCGCGGAACCGTTTTATAAAAATAAAACCGCACGAAAACGGTTCATTCTTAATGCTCGCCAGCCATGAAAACGTTTAAAACGAATTCTGCTTATGATAATAGTTTAGACTTAATAGAACGGGCTCACTCTATCTTGGGAATAGAATACGGCACTAAAAAGGTATAGAGAGGCTTTTGCCTTTCGGAATAAAACGCTCCAGGAAAAATTTATTAATATTGAATAGGATTTTTGCGTTACGAGCGCATTATTGCATCGTCTGTCTTTGTATATAGTTTTCAATGGCTCCGACAGATTATTATTTAACATTTTAATTCTGTTTTGGAGAACACGCTTTTTCAACTCAAGGCGTTTGATTTTTCTTATTTGATGTTTTGAAAATGGACATTATGTATTTAACAGAATGCCTTTTGGATTAAAGAATGCGCCTGCAAGTTTCCAAAAAGTAATGGGCAATGTATTACTAGGATTAGAGAATAGAATATGTCTAGTATACATGGATGATAATACGATAATTTTGACTTAGAGCAGTGCAAGATATGAAAATCTTAAGAATCTAAAGGGTCTTCTCATAGGAGAACCAAAGTCGTAATGACTTGGGATTAGAATCTATAGAGTTACAATGCCCAAAACCAATCAACCAAAAACTTACCTTTTTGAATACACAAAATCCCCAAGATTCTTCTGTTGTTCATCTGAAAAGCAAAAATAAACCGATAAATCATCTAAAACTTTTCCTCTCTATACCACTACTATACAATAACCGGCAATATAAATAATATTTCCAATTCCAATTTTGTTTCCCAAGCCGGTGCCATACACCAAAGGACTTTATCGTCCTTTTTCGTATTATATAGCATCTGTTGTCGATGATGGAGAATTTGTTTTTGGACACAACACAATGTGGTGTTTTATTAAAAAAAATTATTAAAAAATAAAAATTTAATTCAAAGTTTCTTTTGTAAAAAGAAAAGTTAACTTTCCGGTGCCGCATCACAATAATTTTCGTTTTAGCCGCAACTAAACCGTAAAAGAGGCTACTTTACGAGGCACTCGAACAAATCACCTTGTTTTGTAAGTGACCAAGTGAAATTGTTATTCACCGACCGTAAATTTGTACGTACGGTGGCTTAAAGTGATAAAAATTTGTTGCGCACTCGACTCTCCGGTGGAATGGAAATTTATGATTTAATAAATTGAATGGTTTATTTTTGGTGTTGGAACTTTATCTATTTCCTCACTAATTTTGGCTGGAAATTAGTCACACACCCACCGGATATTAAATTGCAAAATTAATAGAGTAAATGTGAATCCTGGATAATTACACATCAGCCACTTCAATTTATGAATTTTTCTAAGGAACAAATTACTATTACCTTTCAAAACATTACACCAACAACCACTTCAATTTATGAATTTTTGGATTCTATATGCTTCCTCAATGATAATAGAAATGAAAGAAAAATTCCATGGTTTTCTACCAACATAAAAACCAATAGATTTAATTTATTCAAATCTAAACATTTATTTATACATATTTTGCAACCGAACACGATTTATTAAGGCCGATTTATACTTATCTAATAACTGGCGACAATTCCAGTGGCATGCTAGTTCTTGGTTGGACCTACGTCGTCTATACGTGTCCATAGTCAATCGTTAGTTACATACAATACAACAACATTTTCAAACTTCAGTAACTGTCAAAATAATTTATTTTGACAGGCAATAATTTTTTTTACAAACTCACTGAACATATTTTTATTGAAATCAACTTTGACAGCCGTCAAAATTTCCTAATTAAAGAGCTACGATTTGTCAGTTTTTGAGAAAACCATTAGAATGTGATATCATGTATTTTATATTTTAATTAATTTAATTTTCAGGAATTTTTCCTGTGGTTGTTTTCTACTGGATTAATTTGAAATTTCAGTATGATGAGCTTCTAGTCTTTCTTTTTCTACTCCAGAAGTTTCAAAGTTTTTCCCTTATCAGTTTTTGAGCAAACCATTAAAATGTGAGTTCATGTATTTTATATTTTATTTAATTTTTCAAAGATAATTTCCAGGAATTCTTCCTGTGGTTGTTTTCTACTGGATTAATTTTATTTTAAAATAATCGGAATGGAGATGCTTCTTCATACATTAAAATAGACAATATGTTACTAGAGGATTAGTGCAAATATGTTTTTCTTTGTGTGTCTAGTTTAGGTTGGGGTGTTCCCAGGTGTCTTTCCTCTATTCTAGTAAATCCAGTTTTGTGCTGTGAATTCTACAAATTCCAATGCAAAAACTTATGGCTCCGTCAAGTTAGCCCCCCACATTCGAATTTTCTAAAAAAATTGCAACCACTTACTGTGCTCGAAGTGTGCTTTACTGTGCCGATGATATTTTGAACTGTGCCGTTTCGATAACAAAGTTATAGGAAAAAATAGATGAGAGGCTAACTTGACGTTCAGCCCCCCCAAAATTTTGGAAATCAGATGAAACCAAAAAGGATTCTTATCCAATCTAGAGTGTGCTGAACTGTGCTGTATCAGGTTTTTCTCAAAATTTCCATATTCGGTCATTTTCCGACAAAATCCTACTGGGGGGCTAACTTGACGCTCAGCCCCCCCAAAATTTTGGAAATCAGATTAAACAAAATTGAATTCTTATCCAATCTGAAGTGTGCTGAACTGTGCTGAATCAGGTTTTTCTCAAAATTTTCATATTCGGTTATTTTCCGACAAAATAATCATACTAGGGAGCGGGGAGCCAATTTAAAGCTCAACCCCCCAAAATTTTGAAAATCAGATTAAACAAAATTGAATTCTTTTCCAATCTGAAGTGTGCTGAACTGTGCTGTATCAGGCTTTTCTCAAAATTTCCATATTCGGTCATTTTCCGACAAAATCCTACTGGGGGGCTAACTTGACGCTCAGCCCCCCCAAAATTTTGGAAATCAGATTAAACAAAATTGAATTCTTATCCAATCTGAAGTGTGCTGAACTGTGCTGAATCAGGTTTTTCTCAAAATTTTCATATTCGGTTATTTTCCGACAAAATAATCATACTAGGGAGCGGGGAGCCAATTTAAAGCTCAACCCCCCAAAATTTTGAAAATCAGATTAAACAAAATTGAATTCTTTTCCAATCTGAAGTGTGCTGAACTGTGCTGTATCAGGCTTTTCTCAAAATTTCCATATTCGGTCATTTTCCGACAAAATCCTACTGGAGAGATAACTTGACGCTCAGCCCCCCAAAAATTTCGAAAATCAGTTTGAACAAAATTGTATTCTTATCCAATCTGAAGTGTACTTGAACTCTGCTGTATCAGGTTTTCTCAAAATTTACATACTTATTCGGTTATTTTCTGACAAAATCCTACTAGCTAAACTTGACGTTCAGCTCTGAGAATTTACATACATACCATCCATTAGGTTTATATCGGGAAATGGCCAAACATGGAAACTTGGAATAACCTGATCAGGCACAATTCAGCTCACTTCAAATTTATAATAAGAATAAGAGTCCGTTTTTCTTTGATCCGATTTCTAAAATTTGGCATCAACTTAGCTCCCTCTTTAGTTTTTTGAGGGAAAATGACCGAGTATGGAAATTTCGAGAAAAACCTGGTACAGCACAGTTCAGCACACTCCAGATTGAATGAGAATTCAATTTTGTGCAAACTAATTTTCGAAATTTTGGGGGGCTGAGCGTTAAGTTAGCCCCCCAGTAGGATTTTATCGGAAAATGACCGAATATGGAAATTTTGAGAAAAACCTGATACAGCCCACTGTAGATTGGATAAGAATTCAATTCTGTTTATTCTGATTTCCAACATTTTGGGGGGGCTGAGCGTCAAGTTAGCCCCCCAGTAGGATTTTGTCGGAAAATAACCGAATATGGAAATTTTGAGAAAAACCTGATACGGCACAGTTCAGCACACTTCAGATTGGATAAGAATTCAATTTTGTTTCATCTGATTTCCAAAATTTTGGGGGGGCTGAGCGTCAAGTTAGCCCCTCATCTATTTTTTCCTAAAACTTTGTTATCGAAACGGCACAGTTCAAAATATCATCGGCACAGTAAAGCACACTTCGAGCACAGTAAGTGGTTGCAATTTTTTTAGAAAATTCGAATGTGGGGGGCTAACTTGACGCAGCTAAAACTTATCAAAAAATCTTATTTTTGTCCTTATAATTCTCTAGATTCAAATCCAATGTAACCATCATGTGGGTAGAAACAATCACTGACAACTAATTCAATTAACGAAGATTTTAGCTTCAATTCCGTATCGTGTCATTTATCATTATTGATACGAATTATTGTCGCTCGTCTAATAAAGTTCTTAATAGAGGCGGCAATATGGCATGCCCTTCCTGAAACTTTGGGGGTACAGATAATATAGGAAACGCATTCGTTTAATTACACAGATGGTCGGATATCGACACTCCTTGGCTTGGGTATTAAGAATAAGGGCGAAGTTGAAGGGATTGATGTATTGTTATTATGATTAAAAGAATTATATATACAAAATATATAGAGCGGTTTTGCTCAAGATGCACTTATACAATGTGGAAGCTTATTAAGAAGTTTTTATATTAAATTTTTAAACTTTGTAAACCTTAGTTTCAAAGTAACTTATCTATGCCTTCCTCTCTAGGAAGTTTCTAATTATGAAAACTTACTCTAGGGCGGATTTAGAAGGAGAGCTCAACTATTTTTGGCCCTCGTTATTTCATAGTTTGTAATGTCCGGAAATTAAGGCCAATTTACACGACGTATCCAGTAGTTAATGCCAGATTCTTTGATATCACATCACATAACTTTTGATAGGGGAACAAAGGGCCAAACGGGACTCTGAAGTGACACAACACTGATAGGAAACTGATGTGTGTAAACAGGCCTTAAAAGCTTTGTTTGTCTTCCCATCGCAAATAAGGTTATGCGTGTAAGAACGTCAGCCCGTTATTCGTAGCTCTTTTAAATAGGGAATTTTTGACAGGTGTCAAAGTTGAAGTCAATGAAAAGATGTTCAGTGAGTTTGTAAAAAAATTATTACCTGTCAAAATAAAATTCTATTGATGGTTACATTCACAGATGATTATGTTAATGAACTTTTGTCAATTTCATTGAAATAAAATCGTAGCTCTTTTAACAGAAAATTTTTGACAGGTGTCATAGTTGAATTCAATGGAAATATGTTCAGTGATATTGTAAAAAAATTATTACCTGTCAAAATAAAATTCTCTTGATGGTTACAGCCACCGGTGATTATGTTAATGAACTTTTGTCATATTCATTGAAGTTCGTAACTCTTTGAACAGGGAATTTTTGACAGGTGTCAAAGTTGAATTCAATGAAAAGATGTTCAGTGAGGTTGTAAAAAAATTATTACCTGTCAAAATAAAATTCTATTGATGGTTACAGCCACAAATGATTATGTTAATGAACTTTTGTTAATAATAATTGAAATAAAATCGTAGCTCTTTTAATAGGAAATTTTTGACAGGTGTCATAGTTGAATTCAATGAAAAGATGTTTAGTGAGGTTGTAAACAAATTACTACCTTTTAAAATAAAATTCTATTGATGGTTACAGTCACATATGATTATGTTAATGAACTTTTGTCATATTCATTGAAATAAAATCGTAGCTCTTTTAATAGCAAATTTTTGACAGGTGTCAAAGTTGAATTCAATGAAAAGATGTTCAGTGAGGTTGTAAAAAAATTATTACCTGTCAAAATAAAATTCTATTGATGGTTACAGTCACATATGATTATGTTAATGAACTTTTGTCATATTCATTAAAATAAAATCGTAGCTCTTTTAACAGGAAATTTTTGACAGGTGTCATAGTTGAATTCAATGAAAAGATGTTTAGTGAGGTTGTAAACAAATTACTACCTGTCAAAATAAAATTCTATTGATGGTTACATTCACAGATGATTATGTTAATGAACTTTTGTCAATTTCATTGAAATAAAATCGTAGCTCTTTTAACAGAAAATTTTTGACAGGTGTCATAGTTGAATTCAATGGAAATATGTTCAGTGATATTGTAAAAAAATTATTACCTGTCAAAATAAAATTCTCTTGATGGTTACAGCCACCGGTAATTATGTTAATGAACTTTTGTCATATTCATTGAAATAAAATCGTAACTCTTTGAACAGGGAATTTTTGACAGGTGTCAAAGTTGAATTCAATGGAAATATGTTCAGTGATATTGTAAAAAAATTATTACCTGTCAAAATAAAATTCTATTGATGGTTACAGCCACAGATGATTATGTTAATGAACTTTTGTTAATAATAATTGAAATAAAATCGTAGCTCTTTTAATAGGAAATTTTTGACAGGTGTCAAAGCTGAATTCAATGAAAAGATGTTCAGTGAGGTTATAAAAAAATTATTACCTGTCAAAATAAAATTCTATTGATGGTTACAGTCACAGGTGATTATGTTAATGAACTTTTGTCATATTCATTGAAATAAAATCGTAGCTCTTTGAACAGGGAATTTTTGACAGGTGTCAAAGTTGAATTCAATGAAAAGATGTTCAGTGAGGTTATAAAAAAATTATTACCTGTCAAAATAAAATTCTATTGATGGTTACAATCACAAATGATTATGTTAATGAACTTTTGTTAATAATAGTTGAAATAAAATCGTAGCTCTTTTAATAGGAAATTTTTGACAGGTGTCATAGTTGAATTCAATGAAAAGATGTTCAGTGAGGTTATAAAAAAATTATTACCTGTCAAAATAAAATTCTATTGATGGTTACAATCACAAATGATTATGTTAATGAACTTTTGTTAATAATAATTGAAATAAAATCGTAGCTCTTTTAATAGGAAATTTTTGACAGGTGTCATAGTTGAATTCAATGAAAAGATGTTCAGTGAGTTTGTAAAAAAATTATTACCTGTCAAAATAAAATTCTATTGATGGTTACAGTCACAGGTGATTATGTTAATGAACTTTTGTCATATTCATTGAAATAAAATCGTAGCTCTTTGAACAGGGAATTTTTGACAGGTGTCAAAGTTGAATTCAATGAAAAGATGTTCAGTGAGGTTATAAAAAAATTATTACCTGTCAAAATAAAATTCTATTGATGGTTACAATCACAAATGATTATGTTAATGAACTTTTGTTAATAATAATTGAAATAAAATCGTAGCTCTTTTAATAGGAAATTTTTGACAGGTGTCAAAGTTGAATTCAATGAAAAGATGTTCAGTGAGGTTATAAAAAAATTATTACCTGTCAAAATAAAATTCTATTGATGGTTACAGTCACAGGTGATTATGTTAATGAACTGTTGTCATATTCATTGAAATAAAATCGTAGCTCTTTGAACAGGGAATTTTTGACAGGTGTCAAAGTTGAATTCAATGAAAAGATGTTCAGTGAGGTTATAAAAAAATTATTACCTGTCAAAATAAAATTCTATTGATGGTTACAGTCACAGGTGATTATGTTAATGAACTTTTGTCATATTCATTGAAATAAAATCGTAGCTCTTTGAACAGGGAATTTTTGACAGGTGTCAAAGTTGAATTCAATGAAAAGATGTTCAGTGAGGTTATAAAAAAATTATTACCTGTCAAAATAAAATTCTATTGATGGTTACAGTCACAGGTGATTATGTTAATGAACTTTTGTCATATTCATTGAAATAAAATCGTAGCTCTTTTAACAGGAAATTTTTGACAGGTGTCATAGTTGAATTCAATGAAAAGATGTTTAATGAGGTTGTAAACAAATTACTACCTGTCAAAATAAAATTCTATTGATGGTTACAGTTACAGATGATTATGTTAATAAACTCATTGAAATAAAATCATAGCTCTTTTAACAGGAAATTTTTGACAGGTGTCATAGTTGAATTCAATGGAAATATGTTCAGTGATATTGTAAAAAAATTATTACCTGTCAAAATAAAATTCTATTGATGGTTACAGTCACAAATGATTATGTTAATGAACTTTTGACATATTCATTGAAATAAAATCGTAGCTCTTTGAACAGGGAATTTTTGACAGGTGTCAAAGTTGAATTCAATGAAAAGATGTTCAGTGAGGTGGTAAAAAAAATATTACCTGTCAAAATAAAATTCTATTGATGGTTACAGTCACAGATGATTATGTAAATGGACTATTGGTATATTCACTGAAATGAAATCGCAGCTCTTTGAACAGGAAATTTTTGACAGGTGTCAAATTTGAATTCAGTAAAAGGATGTTTAGCGTGTTTGTAAAAAAATTATTACCTGCACACAATAGTCACTCTACCAGTCTTGAAACTCACTGTGGCCCCACGTTGGGCGCCAATTTGTAAGATAATTATCAGGAAAGTTGAGTACACGGAAAGAATTAAACGAGAACCGATAAAGAAAAGTGATAACTAAATATTGGTCATGTATTATTTAAAAATTCTCGAGTAGAGAGAAAAATTCTAGAACTCAATATAACTTTTATAAATCATTAAAAACAATATTTACGTACCTTGCCTATTCTCTAATCTAACTTTCCAATTTCTCCCAACGTCATAACAGCTCAAGATTCTTAACCAAACCTTAAATAAACATCATTCCTAATGAACCAACAACAACAACAGTCACACTCCATTGTCTGGCCTTATCTTAAGAGTTTATTCTGATGATTAAATCAGTCCTTTAAAAACCAGTTTAATTTTGTTTGTTTTCTTTCAAAACATTGAACAGAATATTTTGATTTAGGCCCGGTTTAAACATCTTACTGGTAACTGTCTATAAGATAAAGTGAATAAACCAACAAAAACTAATGAATAATTTTCTTGTTACAGTGTTGGGAAAATTGCGAACTGCTCCAGTCGAACTTCCAAGTCTGGGGCGAGATGTGCGAAGAGAAAGAAATTTGCGTAAGTATTCACTTTAAAATTCCGACACTCCTTTTTCATTCAATTATTGTCGAATCCGTCATTCTCCGAATAATGTCTATACAGTAACAAAACTAATCTACAATTCTGTTGTATATGGAAGAAAATATTCGACACTTGACTGTTGTTTTTTGACTATAGAGTATGCAATTAGCTGGTAGTTTTTCTAAACGTTTATAATGGAAATTTCATAAGCGATTTAGAGGATTTTGTCAATAATCTGAAATCTTTGAGTCAAAATCTATTAGAGTTAGAATAAGTACAGGATTTCCTAATTGATGATGTAACAATCAAAATCTTTCACTTTGCCCACTCTAAGACTAATTCCCAAACACTTTAAAACCTTCCACCAGAGAGACAGAGAGAGAAATCGTCTAATTCTCTAAAAGCGAAAAATTACTTTGCGAAAACGACAAGGAAAAATTCGCGGCTCAACGCTACACGACAAACCTTTTAGAGACAGAGCGCGCCTCTATTCCGATGAGCCTCAATTCGAAATAAAGAAATTGTGTGATTAGTTATTTCTAGACTAAAAATGCTAATTTACCAGCCATTATTTTAATCAAAATTTGAAATTTTGAAGACTTTTTCCTTAAGGTTCAATGTAACCATATTCTAGAGTTCAGAACAATTTGAACAGTTCATTTTCAAACCTGTCCTGAACTGGACAAATTTGGAATCCTATCCTTGAGTGTTCTAGAGCTAGAAAAGCATTAAAATTCTGTTATAGAGCACTACTTTTAGAATCCCAATTGAGTCAGAGCAGCTTTGAAAAGTTCTTAAGATGATGCAAAGTTTATATTTTATTTTTATTTCAGTTCCCTGGCTGTCAACAAGCGTGCAAATTCCACCAACAAGCCTTCCTAACCACTCAACCAGTAACCCACACAAAAGGTGAAGCAGTCATCCAGGTTTCCGATGCCAGAGCCCAATGGCCAGCTCCCACCAATCCCCAAACCCCAATAGTTTATGTGGTAATGCGCAAAAGCCAATCTGGACCTTGGAGGCAAATAATCCAGACCCTGGATTCATCTACTAGAGTCCCAATGGATCAAGGCAATGCTTTATTAAGAGTCCTTGTAGTTGACCCACAAGGATTGTTAACAATTTACAGTCCTATAGATTCAAAGAAATCAGGCAAAAAAACCAAAAAAATCAACACTGAAATAATCAAAACAACTACAAGGAGTAGTAATGAAGATGCATGGGTACTAAAAGAAATATCTTTGATTCACCAAAAAGTCTTAGTAATAGGAGAAATCGCTTGGGAACCAAAAAGCCTTAGAGGAGTTTACTTGGTCACATGGGAAGTAGATGGAGGAGGTCTTAAAGGCAACCTCTTTACTGATTCAACTTGTGTCACTCTATCCTTATGGCCAGATACAATATACCACATCCAAGTTGAACTAGTATCCAGAATTCCTGGTGTTGAAAACCTCAAGTCGCAAATGATGGATTTGGACACTAGCAGGGCGCAAAAAGTATCCACAGAAAGTCAACAAGAAGAACTAAAGTCGCCGCTTTTGTCGGTACTATTTAGTGCGGTACGTGGTGAAAAGATTGATAAAAGTGCGCAGTACTACAAGGACATTGCAGCTGCGTTGGTTGAGTGTTTTGGAATGTTGATTGTGCTGATTTTTGTGTTTGTAACGTTGAGGAAGTGCCGGAATATGTATGTAAGGAGGAGGATGGACAGGCGGAAGCTGCGAGAGGATTATTCGGCATCTTATCCAGGTAATAATGATAATTTTTAAATTCAGATTTTTATTATTAATGGTCCTTGAAATGTTAGAGGAAATCAAAAGTCAGATTCTGGTTATTATTGGATGTTGTTTTTGGATACTTTTCTGGGTAATATTTTGATTATTACCGGCGCTTGAATCGCCGTAGTATGAATTTTTAGTAGGTTTTACCTCAAACCTTCAAGAATAGAGCCTCAAAGTTCCATCTATAAACCCTCAATAGTTTTTGAGGTGAAAATTCCAAAATAGAGGCTTGTCAATGTATTAATTTTTGCCTAATTTAGAAAGTTCGTAACTTCAATATTAGTGGGTTGATCAGCCTGAATTTTTAGTATGTTTTACCTCAAACCTTCAAGAATAGAGCCTCAAAGTTTCATCTCTAAGCCCCGGATAGTTTTTGAGGTAAAAATTCCAAAATAGAGGCTTGTCAATGTATTCATTTTTGCCTAATTTAGAAAATTCGTAACTTTATTATTAGTGGGTTGATCAACCTGAATTTTTAGTATGTTTTACCTCAAGCCTTCAAGAATAAAGCTTCAAAGTTTCAATGCTGCACCCTCAATAGTTTTTGAGGTGAAAATTCCCAAATAGAGGCTTGTCAATGTATTCATTTTTGCCTAATTTAGAAAGTTCGTAACTTCAATATTAGTGGGATGATCAGCCTGAATTTTTAGTATGTTTTACCTCAAACCATCAAGAATAGAGCCTCAAAGTTTCATCTCTAAGCCCCGGATAGTTTTTGAGGTAAAAATTCCAAAATAGAGGCTTGTCAATGTATTCATTTTTGCCTTATTTAGAAAATTCGTAACTTTATTATTAGTGGGTTGATCAGCCTGAATTTTTAGTATGTTTTACCTCAAACCTTCAAGAATAGAGCTTCAAGGTTTCATGTCTGCACCCTCAATAATTTTTGAGGTGAAAATTCTAAAATAGTCAATAGTTTTTGAGGTGAAAATTCTAAAATAGAGGCTTGTCAATGTATTCATTTTTGCTTAATTTAGAAAATTCGTAACTTTATTATTAATGGGTTAATCAGCCTGAATTTTTAGTATATTTTACCTCAAACCTTCAAGAATAGAGCCTCAAAGTTTTATCTATACGAAACAGTGCTTGAATCCTCTCAAAGAAAACTTTTCCAGATGAAATCAAAAGAAGGGAATATTTCAAAATTTGAAACCTTACTGGGTGTTAGTTTCCTTTAGAGAAATTTCCTAGTGATTCAAGAACTAGTAATGATCAACATTTGAACTTTTCCCGGCTCTTGATTTCATCTGGAAATATTTCTTTGTGATGATTCATGCGCTATTCTGGAATTTTTACCTCAAAAACTATCGGGGACATATAGATGAAACTTTGAGGCTCTATTCTTGAAGGTTTGAGGTAAAACATACTAAAAATTCAGGCTGATCAACCCACTAATAATAAAGTTACGAATTTTCTAAATTAGGCAAAAATGAATACATTGACAAGCCTCTATTTTGGAATTTTCACCTCAAAAACTATCGAAGGCGCAGAGATGAAACTTTGAGGCTCTATTCTTGCAGGTTTGAGGTAAAACATACTAAAAATTCAGGCTGATCAACCCACTAATAATAAAGTTAGGAATTTTCTAAATTAGGCAAAAATGAATACATTGACAAGCCTCTATTTTGGAATTTTCACCTCAAAAACTATCGGGGGCATATAGATGAAACTTTGAGGCTCTATTCTTGAAGGTTTGAGGTAAAACATACTAAAAATTCAGGCAGATCAACCCACTAATAATAAAGTTAAGAATTTTCTAAATTAGGCAAAAATGAATACATTGACAAACCTCTATTTGGGAATTTTCACCTCAAAAACTATTGAGGGTGCAGACATGAAACTTTGAGGCTCTATTCTTGAAGGTTTGAGGTAAAACATACTAAAAATTCAGGCTTATCAACCCATTAATAATAAAGTTACGAATTTTCTAAATTAGGCAAAAATGAATACATTGACAAGCCTCTATTTTGGAATTTTCACCTCAAAAACTATTGAGGGTGCAGACATGAAACTTTGAAGCTCTATTCTTGAAGGTTTGAGGTAAAACATACTGAAAATTCAGGCCGATCAACCCACTCATAATAAAGTTTTTCTAAATTAGGCAAAAATGAATACATTGACAAGCCTCTATTTTGGAATTTTAACCTCAAAAACTATTGAGGGTGCAGACATGAAACTTTGGATCTCTATTCTTGAAGGTTTGAGGTAAAACATACTAAAAATTCAGGCTGATCAATCCACTAATAATAAAGTTACGAATTTTCTAAATTAGGCAAAAATGAATACATTGACAAGCCTCTATTTTGGAATTTTCACCTCAAAAACTATTGAGGGTGCAGAGATGAAACTTTGAAGCTCTATTCTTGAAGGTTTAAGGTATAACATACTAAAAATTAAGGTTGATCAACCCACTAATAATAAAGTTACGAATTTTCTAAATTAGGCAAAAATGAATACATTGACAAGCCTCTATTTTGGAATTTTCACCTCAAAAACTATTGAGGGTGCAGAGATGAAACTTTGAAGCTCTATTCTTGAAGGTTTGAGGTATAACATACTAAAAATTCAGGCTGATCAACCCACTAATTATAAAGTTACGAATTTTCAAATCTAGGCAAAAATGAATACATTGGCAAGCCTCTATTTTGGAATTTTAACCTCAAAAACTATTGAGGGTGCAGACATGAAACTTTGGATCTCTATTCTTGAAGGTTTGAGGTAAAACATACTAAAAATTCAGGTTGATCAACCCACTAATAATAAAGTTACGAATTTTCTAAATTAGGCAAAAATGAATACATTGACAACCTGTATTTTGGAATTGTCACCTCAAAAACTATTGAGGGTGCAGAGATGAAACTTTGGAGCTCTATTCTTGAAGGTTTGAGGTAAAACATACTCAAAATTCAGGATGATCAACCCACTAATTATAAAGTTACGAATTTTCAAATCTAGGCAAAAATGAATACATTGGCAAGCCTCTATTTTGGAATTTTCACCTCAAAAACTATTGAGGGTGCAGACATGAAACTTTGAAGCTCTATTCTTGAAGGTTTGAGGTAAAACATACTAAAAATTCAGGCTGATCAACCCACTAATAATAAAGTTACGAATTTTCTAAATTAGGCAAAAATGAATACATTGACAACCTGTATTTTGGAATTGTTACCTCAAAAACTATTGAGGGTGCAGAGATGAAACTTTGGAGCTCTATTCTTGAAGGTTTGAGGTAAAACATACTCAAAATTCAGGATGATCAACCCACTAATTATAAAGTTACGAATTTTCAAATCTAGGCAAAAATGAATACATTGGCAAGCCTCTATTTTGGAATTTTAACCTCAAAAACTATTGAGGGTGCAGACATGAAACTTTGAAGCTCTATTCTTGAAGGTTTGAGGTAAAACATACTAAAAATTCAGGCTGATCAACCCACTAATAATAAAGTTACGAATTTTCTAAATTAGGCAAAAATGAATACATTGACAACCTGTATTTTGGAATTGTTACCTCAAAAACTATTGAGGGTGCAGAGATGAAACTTTGGAGCTCTATTCTTGAAGGTTTGAGGTAAAACATACTCAAAATTCAGGATGATCAACCCACTAATTATAAAGTTACGAATTTTCAAATCTAGGCAAAAATGAATACATTGGCAAGCCTCTATTTTGGAATTTTAACCTCAAAAACTATTGAGGGTGCAGACATGAAACTTTGGATCTCTATTCTTGAAGGTTTGAGGTAAAACATACTAAAAATTCAGGCTGATCAACCCACTAATAATAAAGTTACGAATTTTCTAAATTAGGCAAAAATGAATACATTGACAACCTGTATTTTGGAATTGTCACCTCAAAAACTATTGAGGGTGCAGAGATGAAACTTTGGAGCTCTATTCTTGAAGGTTTGAGGTAAAACATACTCAAAATTCAGGCTGATCAATCCACTAATTATAAAGTTACGAATTTTCAAATCTAGGCAAAAATGAATACATTGGCAAGCCTCTATTTTGGAATTTTAACCTCAAAAACTATTGAGGGTGCAGACATGAAACTTTGAAGCTCTATTCTTGAAGGTTTGAGGTAAAACATACTAAAAATTCAGGCTGATCAACCCACTAATAATAAAGTTACGAATTTTCTAAATTAGGCAAAAATGAATACATTGACAAGCCTCTATTTTGGAATTGTCACCTCAAAAACTATTGAGGGTGCAGAGATGAAATTTTGGAGCTCTATTCTTGAAGGTTTGAGGTAAAACATACTCAAAATTCAGGATGATCAACCCACTAATTATAAAGTTACGAATTTTCAAATCTAGGCAAAAATGAATACATTGGCAAGCCTCTATTTTGGAATTTTAACCTCAAAAACTATTGAGGGTGCAGACATGAAACTTTGAAGCTCTATTCTTGAAGGATTGAGGTAAAACATACTAAAAATTCAGGCTGATCAACCCACTAATAATAAAGTTACGAATTTTCTAAATTAGGCAAAAATGAAAACATTGGCAAGCCTCTATTTTGGAATTTTAACCTCAAAAACTATTGAGGGTGCAGACATGAAACTTTGGATCTCTATTCTTGAAGGTTTGAGGTAAAACATACTAAAAATTCAGGTTGATCAACCCACTAATAATAAAGTTACGAATTTTCTAAATTAGGCAAAAATGAATACATTGACAAGCCTCTATTTTGGAATTTTCACCTCAAAAACTATTGAGGGTGCAGAAATGAAACTTTGAAGCTCTATTTTTGAAGGTTTGAGGTAAAAGATACTAAAAATTCAGGCTGATCAACCCACTAATAATAAAGTTATGAATTTCCTAAATTAGGCAAAAATTAATACATTGACAAGCCTCTATTTTGGAATGTTTACCTCAAAAACTATTGAGGGTGCAGACATGAAACTTTGAGGCTCTATTCTTGAAGATCACATCACAAAGAAAACTTTTCCAGATGAAATCAAGAGCCGGGAATAGTTCAAATTTTGATCATTACTGGTTCTTGAACCACTAGAAAATTTCTCTGAAGGAAATCAAAACCCAGTAATAGTTCAGATTTGAATTATCAATGGCTGGTACATTTAAAACTTTAAGGGCCAAATTATGGACCAACTGGTAAGTGTCTGGTTGTTTTTTAGCAGGTACTTTCTATTATCTAGAGCATAGAAGATACCTGCTAGGTAACAACCAGACGTTTACCTGCTAGTCCATAATTTGGCCCTAAGATCAACAGAAAATTTAAATCAAGAGCCTGGAATAGTTCAAATTTTGTCATCTTAAATCACCAGAAAACTTTTTCAAATAAAATCAATTTTGTTCCAGATCGTCCGCCAATCGTAACCGTCCTCGAACCGCCGCCATTTCCGCCCTGCTGCGACCAATCGCAGCCCAGCTTGTCACACGTTTGACGTTAATTTGACGTTTTAGTGCAACAGACGCTTTCAAAGTTCCTAAGTGTATCGGTGTCCGCGTAGTGTAAATAGGCATTTAATTAATTTTGTAAATAATCGTGTAAAGGCTTTTTGGCGCTAAGTACACAGGGTTAAATATAAGATATAGGAAAGTTTAATTGAAAAACTAGTCATTCTTTGAAAAAACAACATTTTTTGTCTTCCTTTCTAGATAATTAATTAATTAAGCTAAAAAAAGAATGGCTTATATATGGCAATTTGTATATAATAGCCTAATAATTGTGTATTATATTTTTGTGTAAATATTTATTAACTTATTATAAATAATTCTTGTCTGTGTTATATAGTTTTTAATTTATTTAAATTATTGTAAATACAGCTTTAGTTGTATGACTGTTAAATCAAAAAATACTTTATTATCTGCTTCCATTTTTCGGTTGTGTGAACTATTTTTCTATTACTATAGGGGGAGCGAGTGAGAGGAAGAGTAAATATTAGAAATAATATAATAATTGTAAATATCAAAAAGAGCAATTAAATTAAAATTAAAATCAAATATGCGTTTTAATTGAAACTAAGCCAATGTAGTTTAACTAGGGCCCTTAAGGGTTAACCGATTTACGTGGTCGGCGTTAAGACCCCCATTGCCTGAGGGATTTTCTACTACATACACCGTAATGTATCTGGATTGGATTGGATTGTTCCTATTAAATGAGAGGAGATTTGAAGCAGGAATCTTTGAATTCCGGTCATAATAAGATTATTATTGAGAGATTTACCCTCTTCAAGAAAAATAGATTACATTTACAAGTTGAGAATTATATTTTACTACTCTCTAGCGGGAAAAATAATATGTTCCTGCAACAGCTTGTATAGTTCCATCCCTCTCTAGTTTGTATAAGGGTGGCGCAGGCTGCTAGAACATTTTCCCTTTTATTTCAACATCTCTCTGCATATACACCATCACTCCGATTAATGAAAAATCTCTTTGATATTTACAGGCAAAGTTATGACTAATAAAAAACAAGTATTTTTGGTACCACACACAGAGAGCCTCAAAGTCAAAGGATCAGGTTGCATTATAGAAAATTCGTGTAATATGTAAATTAATTCTCATATGAAAAGAATTCTTTATGTCACTTTGTTGGGGCCTAATTCGAATATAATCGGTACTACCATACTAATGACGTCCAACAAAAGTCTTTTGTACCACACTACAGTATAATTATTTATTTCCCAGTAGGTACTTTGCCCCCCTTAATGGCCATAATTAGCGAGCAGAGAAGTTCTTTTTTATGGTACCTTCTTCTTCTCCGAGGAAGAATTTTTGTGCGGCGTACCAGTTGAGTCATTTAAGACATCTTTGTATTTCAACAGATTTCTTGGATTCAAATTTCAAGCTAAAGATTTGAAGAAATTGTTCTTTGACAGGCTGTCCAAAATAGGCCAATTTTTTGTGCAACTTCAAACTTTCAGAAATCATAATTTGAAGTTTTCCCAATAAAATGAAACAAATTTGAGGTCGATATTTGGTTCAGAAGCAAAGTTATGAGATTTTTTCTAATTCAACTTGGAAAGTTTTATGAAAAATTGGCTGTCAAAAATAGGCCAATTTTTTGTGCAACTTCAAACTTTCAAAAATCATAATTTGAAGTTTTCCCAAAAAGATAAAACAAATTTGAAGTCGATATTTGGTTCAGAAGCAAAGTAATGACATTTCTTCTAATTTAACTTGGAAAATTTGATAAAAAATTGTTTTGACAGGCTGTCAAAAATAGACCAATTTTTTGTGCAACTTCAAACTTTCAAAAATCATAATTTGAAGTTTTCCCAATAAGATAAAACAAATTTGAAGTCAATATTTGGTTCAGAAGCAAAGTTATGACATTTTTTCTACTTCAACTTGGAAAATTTTATGAAAAACTGTTTTGACAGGCTGTCAAAAATAGGCCAATTTTTTGTGCAACTTCAAACTTTCAAAAATCATAATTTGAAGTTTTCCCAATAAGATAAAAGAAATTTGAAGTCGATATTTGGTTCAGTAGCAAAGTTATGACATTTTTTCTAATTCAACTTGGAAAATTTTATGAAAAATTGTTTTGACAGGCTGTCAAAAATAGGCCAATTTTTTGTGCAACTTTAAACTTTCAAAAATCATAATTTGAAGTCTTTCTAATAAGACAAAGCAAATTTGAAGTCGATATTTGGTTTAGAAGCAAAGTAATGACATTTTTTCCAATTTAACTTGGAAAATTTGATGAAAAATTGTTTTGACAGGCTGTCAAAAATAGGCCAATCTTTTGTGCAACTTCAAACTTTCAAAAATCATAATTTGAAGTTTTCCCAATAAGATAAAATAAATTTGAAGTCAATATTTGGTTCAGAAGCAAAGTTATGACATTTTTTCTACTTCAACTTGGAAAATTTTATGAAAAACTGTTTTGACAGCTGTCAAAAATATGCCAATTTTTTGTGCAGCTTTAAACTTTCAAAAATCATAATTTGAAGTTTTCCCAATAGGATAAAACAAATTTGAAGTCGATATTTGGTTTGGAAGCAAAGTTATGACATTTTTTCTAATTCAACTTGGAAAATTCTATGCAAAATTGTTTTGACAAGCTGTCAAAAATAGGCCAATTTTTTGTGCAACTTCAAACTTTCAAAAATCATAATTTGAAGTTTTCCCAATAAGATAAAACAAATTTGAAGTCGATATTTGGTTCAAAAGCAAAGTAATGACATTTTTTCCAATTTAACTTGGAAAATTTGATGAAAAATTGTTTTGACAGGCTGTCAAAAATAGGCCAATTTTTTGTGCAACTTCAAACTTTCAAAAATCATAATTTGAAGTTTTCCCAATAAGATAAAATAAATTTGAAGTCAATATTTGGTTCAGAAGCAAAGTTATGACATTTTTTCTACTTCAACTTGGAAAATTTTATGAAAAACTGTTTTGACAGCTGTCAAAAATAGGCCAATTTTTTGTGCAGCTTTAAACTTTCAAAAATCATAATTTGAAGTTTTCCCAATAGGATAAAACAAATTTGAAGTCGATATTTGGTTTGGAAGCAAAGTTATGACATTTTTTCCAATTTAACTTGGAAAATTTTATGAAAAATTGTTTTGACAGGCTGTCAAAAATAGGCCAATTTTTTGTGCAACTTCAAACTTTCAAAAATCATAACTTGAAGTCTTTCTAATAAGACAAAGCAAATTTGAAGTCGATATTTGTTTCAGAAGCAAAGTTATGACATTTTTTCTAATTCAACTTGGAAAATTTTATGAAAAATTGTTTTGACAGGCTGTCAAAAATAGGCCAATTTTTTGTGCAACTTCAAATTTTCAAAAATCATAATTTGAAGTTTTCACAATAAGATAAAACAAATTTGAAGTCGATATTTGGTTCAGAAGCAAAGTTATGACATTTTTTTAAATTCAACTTGGAAATTTTTTTGACAGGCTGTCAAAAATAGGCCATTTTTTTGTGCAACTTCAAACTTTTAAAAATCATGATTTAAAGTTTTTCCAATAAGATAAAACAAATTTGAAGTCGATTTTTGGCTCAGAAGCAAAGTTATGACATTTTTTCAAATTCAACTTGGAAAATTTTATGAAAAACTGTTTTGACAGGCTGTCAAAAATAGGCCAATTTTTTGAGCAACTTCAAACTTTTAAAAATCATAATTTGAAGTTTTCCCATTAAGATAAAACAAATTTGAAGTCGATATTTGGTTCAGAAGCAAAGTTATGAGATTTTTTCTAATTCAACTTGGAAAGTTTTATGAAAAATTGGCTGTCAAAAATAGGCCAATTTTTTGTGCAACTTCAAACTTTCAAAAATCATAATTTGAAGTTTTCCCAATAAGATAAAACAAATTTGAAGTCGATATTTGGTTCAGAAGCAAAATTATGACATTTTTTCTAATTCAACTTGGAAAATTTTATGAAAAATTGTTTTGACAGGCTGTCAAAAATAGGCCAATTTTTTGTGCAACTTTAAACTTTCAAAAATCATAACTTGAAGTCTTTCTAATAAGACAAAGCAAATTTGAAGTCGATATTTGTTTCAGAAGCAAAGTTATGACATTTTTTCTAATTCAACTTGGAAAATTTTATGAAAAACTGTTTTGACAGGCTGTCAAAAATAGGCCAATTTTTTGTGCAACTTCAAACTTTTAAAAATCATAATTTGAAGTTTTTCCAATAAGATAAAACAAATTTGAAGTCGATATTTGGTTTAGAAGCAAAGTTATGACATTTTTTTCTAATTCAACTTGGAAAATTTTATGAAAAATTGTTTTGACAAGCTGTCAAAAATAGGCCAATTTTTTGTGCAACTTCAAACTCTCGAAAATCATAATTTGAAGTTTTCCCATTAAGATAAAACAAATTTGAAGTCGATATTTGTTTCAGAAGCAAAGTTATGACATTTTTTCAAATTCAACTTGGAAAATTTTATGAAAAATTGTTTTGACAGGTTGTCAAAAATAGGCAATTTTGTTGTACAACTTCAAACTTTCAGAAATCATAACTTGAAGTTTTCCCAATAAGATAAAACAAATTTGAAGTCGATATTTGGTTCAAAAGCAAAGTTATGACATTTTTTCTAATTCAACTTGGAGAATTTTATGAAAAACTGTTTTGACAGGCTGTCAAAAATAGGCCAATTTTTTTGTGTTTCGTCGAACAACTACACAACAATCGCGATCGGCACACAATAATCATTCTACCAGTCTTGAAACTCACCGTGGCCTCACGTTGGGCGCCAATTTGTAAGATAATTCTCAGGGAAGTTGAGTACACGGAAAAAATTAAACGAGAACTGATAGAGAAAACTGATTACTGTATATTGGTCTTTGTATTAACAAAGAAAACGAAATGAAAATTTGCGTCTTTGCACTAAAAACGTTGACATCTCGTATTTGACAGGCCGTATATCAGGTTGACATCATACAGGGAACCAGCCGATCAATGGCGTGGGGATTAGGGAATTTTGTTACAACCAAAATTATTTTGACAGGCTGTCAAAAATAGGCCAATTTTTTTGTGTTTCGTCGAACAACTACACAACAATCGCGATCGGCACACAATAATCACTCTATCAGTCTTGAAACTCACCGTGGCCCCACGTTGGGCGCCAATTTGTAAGATAATTCTTAGGGAAGTTGAGTACACGGAAAGAATTAAACGAGAACTGATAGAGAAAACTGATTACTGTATATTGGTCTTTGTATTAACAAAGAAAACGAAATGAAAATTTGCGTTATTGCACTATAATAACGTTGATATTTCGCCCGTGACAGGCCGTATATCAGGTTGACATCATACAGGGAACCAGCCAAAAATAGGCCTATTTTAAACTTTCAAAAATCATAATTTGAAGTTTTTCCAATAAGATAAAACAAATTTGAAGTAGGTGAAAAATTGTTGCCACTACAAAAACCAATATTCCTAGGGGCAAAAGAATTCCAATTAAAAATTCATTCCGCAGCCAACAAAAGATGGAATCGATATAAAAGGAATCGTGAATAATAAATTTCCTTCCTCATCCCGACCGATTTTGAGTTCTTAATAAATATTACCCTTTCCTTGTATTAAATCCTTAGAAATTTGCATCTTTTTAATTAAAAAAAAAAAAGAAGAAAACTGCTGAGATATTCAAAAAAAAAAAATAAAGAAAGTCATTACTCCTCTTGGGCCTTGGCTTGATGAAAGGGACTTTTCTTTTTTACTTTTTAAGTTTTACAACCGGAAAATGAGGTCGCCTTTTTTGGGGAAAAAAATCTAGTTTTATATGCTTCTAAGGACCCTAGAAAAACGATTAATGTCAACAGCAAAATCCAATTCTAATAAGAATATGTACACAAGCAGACTTATATAAAGTAAATTCATCCCCCGTATATATAGACACTCCGTTTTAAACTTCCGATTCCAATTCCCTGAAACTTCCAATTGATTTTCATGCATAACCGATATTACTGGGATATTTACTTTGAGAACTTCTCTTTCGCATAATAAAGTTATGCCCGAGGATCGATATAATATATTTTCATGGAAAACTTGCCCAGTTTGTTAATGACCGCACCTCGATTGCCATTAAACTGCAAATGGCCAACTGATTAGCTGTCATTAAGGATTATCTCCATGTGTGTTCCGGGACTGGTGGTGTCATTTGGGAAACCGATACATGAACGTGCACTGATGTGCAGAATATATTGACTAAGGAATTGTTTGTAGTTGAAGGAGGAAGAAATTTGGAGTTTCTTACGCACCTCATGGTAAAGTAAGTGATACTTATGAGCTTTCTAGATTAACCTGTAGCTCTAAAATAATCACATTTTGTTAACTTTGAGGCTCAATATTTCAAATAATTTTTAATTGAAGTTCCCCTAGGAGAGGGTTATTTATTCACCCAAATTGCATATTGGTTTTTGTAGCGGCAAATTAGCTCCCCTCAATAATATAATAAGTCAACAATTTTTGCTCCCAGACTATTGTCCGTAGGTATAGAGGACGAGTGGCATTCTTTCTACTTCATTACGCACCTGGACGGCGAACCTGATTAGGAATTAAACGAGCGCGTTATTGTTACACGGTGGTGCTTCTCGCTAAAAACTTCATTGTTTATTATTTTTATATAGAAATGCACCTCAATTTTTACGACTGCAAGTCTTCAGACGGTTTTAATGGGTTTTGAGAAGAAATGAATAATACCATTTGGCCTAGAAAACTCACCCGCTACTTTCCTATGCCTCAATCAAAATTTTATATATAAAATTTTGCCTGATGTTCATTTTCCCATAAGAAATGGCAAAATTAAATAAACAACTCCGAGAAAATTCCTCTCAAAGAAGGAATAAGCAATAATAATCCGGCCAATTGTCATCATTTAACACTCTATAATTGACTCTTCATAATAGATGTTTGACTCTATATATTTCAGGCTCTATTTAATCTCAAATGAACAAGCCTAATTAAACCCTTTTCATATCTAAAACTTTTTTTTTCCATCATCTATAAAAAGTCTCCGGTCTCATTAATAGGGACTTTAGAGCCTCGCTCAAAATCCGTAAGGCAAACAAGAAGACTAATGAGGGTGCGAGGGTTGAAAACAATACAGAAAAAAAGGGGATGCGATACGAGCCAATAAAAATGCGTAAGTTGCCTATTGGTCTGAAAGGGGTTTTTTTAGAATTCTTGACCCGGCAACCAGATCTCGCGGATAAGGTAGATTAGTATGCAAACTGAAAAAAATAATTCCCAAAATTTGGTTTAAAATTCAAGTCTTTTCTCGACTTGTTAGGGGCGCCATTACACTTTTAAATATTATTATTGTAATATTGTGTTGTCACAGATCCTAAAAAAGTCAATTTATACAATAGGCACGTTTGAAACAAAGTATCAACTTTAGGGCCTCATATCTAAGAAACTATTTTAAATATAGAAATGAATCTTGTTTTATCCTGTAGAGCATTCAATTCTGATTCAGAATCATTAATTGTACATTGGAATTTGTGAAATATTGCCAGAGTTTTAAGTATAACCCCTTTGGATTTTTATTTCCAAATATTCAAACCACGATATCTTGGTAACCAAAAGCGGTATAGGGACAATTTTTTTATAAAATGCAGCTCTTGATAAGGGCTTTCAGATAGTATTTAGTTGAAATCGCTAGCATTTATAGTTTTTGAGAAAATCGAGTTTAAAGTTTTACACAAAATATCGACTAAGTTTCAACTTTGAAGCTCAATATCTCGGAAATTTCAAAAGCTACAAAAACCAATTTTGCATGGGCTTATAGAGAATTTAATGCTGTTTCCAATGATATATAATTGTGGGTTAATTTCTCGGATGGTATCGATAATATGAGCCTTTATTCATGAGCATGTCAAGATTTCAAGGAATTTCTTGAGCCAAAAATGAGATTTCCTTTTGGATTTTTTTTTCTGGTTGAAATTTCCAAATGTAGCTGATGTAAGAGTTGTTTCTGACTAATGTGAACTCACTCTATCCATTTCTGAAGTCAAAATTAGGAAAAATCCAAAAATAGAAATTTTTGATTTTTTGAACTTTCTTCTAATCCCTTTGGATTTTTGTTTCCAAATCTTCAAACGTCAATATCTTAGTAACCAAAAGTGGTCTAAGGATAAAATTTGCATAAAATGTAGCTCTTGATAAGGGCTTTCAGATGGTATTTGGCTGAAATCGCTAGCATTTATAGTTTTTGAGAAAATCGAGTTTAAAGTTTTGCACAAAATATCGACTAAATTTCAACTTTGAGGCTCAATATTTCGAAAATTTCAAAAGCTACAGAAACCAATTTTGCATGGGCTTATAGAGAATTTAATGCTCTTTCCAACGGTATATAATTGTGAGCTATTTTCTCGAATGTCCTTGATGACATGAGTCTTTATTCATGAGCATGTCAAGATTTCAAGACATTTCTAGAGCCAAAAATGAGATTTCCTTTTGGATTTTTTTTCTCCTTGAAATTTCCAAATGTAACTGATGTAAGAGTTGTTTCTAACCAATTTGGACTCGCTCTACCCATTTCTGAAGTCAAAATTAGGAAAAAACGGAAAATAAAAATTTTCAATTTTTTGCACTTTTTCCTAAGGATAACCCCTTTGGATTTTTATTTCCAAATATTCAAACCTCAATATCTTAGTAACCAAAAGTGGTATAAGGATAAAATTTTCATAAAATGTAGCTCTTGATAAGGGCTTTCAGATGGTATTTGGCTGAAATCGCTAGCATTTATAGTTTTTGAGAAAATCGAGTTTAAAATTTTGCACAAAATATCGACTAAATTTCAACTTTGAGGCTCAATATTTCGAAAATTTCGAAAGCTACAGAAACCAATTTTGCATGGGCTTATAGAGAATTTAATGCTCTTTCCAATGGTATATAATTGTGAGCTATTTTCTCGAATGTCCTTGATAATATGAGCCTTTATTTATGAGCATGTCAAGATTTCCAGGAATTTCTTGAGCCAAAAATGAGATTTCCTTTTGGATTTTTTTTCTCGTTAAAATTTCTAAATGTAACTGATGTAAGAGTTGTTTCTGACTAATTTGAACTGGCTCTATCCATTCCTGAAGTCAAAATTAGGAAAAATCCAAAAATAGAAATTTTCAATTTTTTGAACTTTTTTCTAAAGGTAACCCCTTTGGACTTGTATTTGCAAATCTTCAAACCTCAATATCTCGGTAACCAATAGCGGTACTGGGACAAGATTTCCAGGAATTGTAGCCCTTGATAACGTGAGCTTAGAATGGTCATTTGCTACTATTTAACAAGTTCTAAACGTTCAAGGCTTCCTTAAGGTCTGAGGAAACCTCAAAGAGCGACTATAAAATAATTCAGCCCTACAAGTGTTGAAATTTATCAAAAATTAAAGGGTTTTCTTTTTATTTTTTAACGCATTCTCAGTTACGTCATCTCACTTCCATTGAGGAAACAAACAACGCGTTTCAAGGACTTGACCTGAGCGAAATCTTTCAACAAACCTTTGAAAAGTTGCGGGTGCTGTTCTCAATCCAAAAGGCATAGCATTGTATCGAAAAGGACCAAAAGGAGTAATAAAAGAAGTCTTATCTCGGTCTTTCTTCTTTACTGGTATCTGATGTAACAAAAATGGTAAATCGAGAGCCCTAGATGTTCCAAATGTAGAAAGTATCCATTGAAAATAAAACCAAAGGAGATGGCCACCGAAAAAAATAGTGCATTCACTGCAGTTTCTATGAATGCAATGGACACTACAACAACACAGATTGGATTCAGGGATTCAGGTACCAGTTTACATATAACATTGAAAAACGACTGGTCAGAAAATACAGGCTCGGCGGGACTACAAGAAATCATGAATGCAGACAATTCAAATTTCAAAGGAACCAGTAAAAAGATGTGAGTGAAGTTAATATCCAAACAATTGTTAATGCCAGAAAACGAGACATAGTAATAGAAAATATACATTATGTTCCTGATATCACCACAAACCTGCTATCTGTCAGGTCATTAAAAGTGGTAACAACGTGTTTTTTGATGGCAGTAATTATGAAATTTACAGGATGAACTAGTGGCAGTAGCCGAGTTAAATGATAATAGCTGTTCACGGAAACTATGATCTAGGTTGAGTTCAATCGGTAACAGCTGATTTAACATTGGTAATTGATCGGAGTGGATTTTGCTTAGTTTCCGGACAGTCGAAATGCGTCAGAAAACATAACCTCTTTTCGTCAAAATTTTGGTTTCTGTTGTTTTTCTTAGAATTTTCTTACTTATCTATCAGAGGGGTAAAAATTGATAACGTGTTTATTCGTCTGAAATTTGCAGCAATTTCAGTGTTTGAAACTTTTGGTATAGGCGTACCTAACTGTACTAGATTTTGCGCTGATTTGGAAATACACCAGACTTTATTGAAGTATTAATAATATAATATTCCTCAGTTCAGAAAATGTTATTTCTCTAAAGCTAGCTAAGGTACACAAAACTGGTTCATAGCCAGTTGGGTCGTGGAAATACTGGTAGAAATGGCAACAATGTTAGTAATAAAGTACCGATTGAAAGAATTTGCAATATCTCTGATTATCAATAAAAAATTCTATTTTGTTAAACAGTTGTTTCTGTGGTGTTGCCAGTTGGTCCTCTATCCTCAATTTCTTTCAGCACTTTCGAGAATTTAACTCTTACCGCATGCAATGCTGGGATGCTCAAGATCTATATTGGACATAGTCTATTCTTAAATTATGTTCCAATATCGGAGACATATTTTTCCTTGAAGATCTTTGAGGACATTAACCATGACCCTTTGGAAGGTTGCCGGTGCATTTTTTAGACCAAATGGCATTCTGATATATTCGAAATATCCATTTTGGCTGTTTTTGAAATAGAATTTGGATCCATTTCGATCTGATGAAACCCTGAAACCAAATCCAGGGTTGTGAAATATTGACTTCTGCCAAGTTTGTCTAGTGTGTTGGAGATGTTGGGAATTGTGTGGTGATCGCCTTTTAACAGGAATTAGTAATGCTATTCTACCAAACTAGTAACATAATGTGACAAGTTATTCAAGTGCAAATGAGTGAATTGTTGCGGAACTTATGGGTGGACCTCTGCGGAACGAGCGCAGCGAGTTCCGCAGCCATCCATTCATCAATATGTTATTTACTTACGATACTAACCTGACTCACTCAAATGTGAGTTATTCTCATTAGTTTAAAAACTACATGTTTCAAGTGAGTGTCTTATTTGAACAATTCAACAGTATATTGGTGAGTAGATGGCTGCGGAACTCGCTGCGCTCGTCCCGCAGAGGTCCACCCATAAGTTCCGCAATAACCCACTTATTTGTACTTGAACAATAACTTACATAATATCAGAATTTGTAAGATTATCCACTTTTTATCAATTCGCCTTTCAATAGGAATCAGTAATGTTATTTTACCAAACTAGTAATATATTGTGACAAGTTATTCGAGTACAAACAAGTGAATTGTTGCGGAATTTATGGGTGGATCCAGCCATCTATTCACCAATATGTTGTTCAATTACAATACTAACCTGATTCACTCAGTTATGAATTTTTCTCATTAGTTTAAAAACTACACGTTTCGAGTGAGTGTCTTATTTGAACAGTTCAACAATATATTGGTGAGTAGATGGCTGCGGAACTCGCTGCGCTCGTCCCGCAGAGGTTCACCCATAAGTTCCGCAATAATCCACTTATTTGTACAGGGTGTTTTTTTATATATTGACAATCCACCTACCTTCTTTAGCTTTACAGGTAGAAAAAAAGTGTAAATACAAAAGTTGTACAATTTTGGCTGAATTTTTAGAAACCATGGTCAGAAACAAAATTTGAATGTCAAAAATGTCAAGTTTTGCAAGCTTCCAGCTTTTTCAAATGTGATTCCCTATATTTCATTCTATATTCTTGAAGAGCACAATATCCCGATTCCAAAAATATATAGTTTTTCTATATTTGATTGAACAGTCTCTCATATATTCGGCACTCTAAGTTGTGAACCATTCTACCTGCATAGGTGAAAGCTGCAGGTAAAATTTGAGGTAGGTACTTGGTTTCTCTGATGGTATTTTAAAATTTTTTAGAACCAAATATAGGTAGTGCATATTTAAAAGGAATACCTCATGTGTCTTAATAAACTATTTCTCATAAGTATTATTGGTGTTTGATTTTCTAAGGTAAGTTTTCATAGCCTAATACACAGTCTAATGAATTAATAATTTGAAAAAACGTAGTTAAGATAATTAATTGAGTATACCCCAATGGTTTACCCCTTTAACAAGGCCTGTCTACTGATTTCTACTGATATTTAGACTGGTAATCTACTGGCAACACTGTTTATAAGTCCATTCTTAAATTCTGTTCCAATATCGGAGACATATTTTTCCTTGAAGATCTTTGAGGACATTATCTATGACCTTTTGAAAGATTGCCGGTGAATTTTTTAGACCAAATGGCATTCTGATATACACGAAATATCCATTTTCGACGTTGAAAGCTGTTTTTGGAATAGAATTTGAATCCATTGAAGCCAAATCGAGGATTGTAAAATATTGACTTCTGCCAAGTTTGTCTAGTATGTTTGGAGAGATTGGGAATTGTGTAGTATTCCATGATGAGACATGAAGGTTAGGGCATTAAGAAAATTCACTGAATATGATCCCTGTATGGGGTAGGCTTGTCCATATTTTCAGAAGGAATCAATAATTGTGGAAAACAACAAGGGCTTTCTGTGAATGCAACCGCGGTTCAGTTTTTTACAGAAAAGAAACGAAAACAAGTTTCCTTTTCCTGATATCTCTGATCAGTCGACTGTCATACAAGAAAATATTGTGATTTTGTTACCAAGTCCAATATCAATGGGAGGAAATATAAGGGTTCAACGATTCCATCAGTTTCCCAAAGACCTTTATTATGATTATTCAACGAGATTTTGCATTAAAAATATTTCTCACAAAGGATTATTTTCTGGCCACTGTACCTTTTATTTTTGACCACTGTACCATACTAGTTGTTACGGTGGCCACAAAACAAAAATTGTTTGTCCAGTTCAATTTTCTTTTTTTCATATATTTCGGCTTCAAATGGAGATGATGACGTGAAGAAAACAAAACGACAACAGTAAAGTTACAACGAATTCCATGTAAATATTTCAAATTCCCTCAACGTAAAACCTACAACTACACAATAGTCGCTTGCCATCATTTTCCCCCACAAAAAAAAAAAGATAATATATATAGAAGACACATCCTTAAAGAAAACCTGCAAAACTGTCTTTTTCCCAAAAGAAACCCAAAGGGAAACGACGCCCTCTGTTTAGCATTTGAATCGTTCAATTTGAATATATCGGCGCTAAACACGAAAAACGACGAAGGCCCGATACAATATTTCTAATGTAAATAAAACAAGGCAAGAATTTACATATTCTTTCGCTAAGGAATATATAGCTTGGAGCAATTTTCTTAATCAAAAATGTTTCGAGTGCTTGAGATTGGGAGAGCAAGTTTTATCATTATGTACCTACTTTGACTTTTTGAGAGAGAATTAACTGAATTTTTAAGATTTTACAATATCTTTTGAGGTGTATAGGTAAAGAGAGAAACTTTTTCAATAAACCCTTCTTTATCTTCTTATGAGTTTGTCATAGTGTTAGTGCAAAACACTAGACCGCAGCAATATCGCGATATGGAGCTAATATCTTATTCATCATGCGTTGGAAAACTGCTGGAGCATTGCAAAGTCCAAATGGCATTCTGTTATACTCATATTGTCCCTCTGGTGTTACAAATGATGTTAAGTGTTTACTTCCTTCAACTATCAGTATTTGGTGATATCCCCGAACTGAGATCCAAACTTGGAAAATATGGAACATCCCTTCAATTTGTCAAATTCTGGGCAAGGTAAATCGATCTTTTATAGTTTTGAGATTAAGTTTTCGGTAGTCAATACCATTTCTCCTTCAAAAGCACTGGGAAAGCGTATGAAGAACTTGACTCGCAAATTATTCCAGCTTCTAGGAGTTCGAATACAATGGATCTTACTTTTTCGGCCATTCTATAAGGTCTGTATATAAAGGATTTTTCTTCCAGAAGTTTGATTTCCATTTGAGCTGAAGCCGCTTCACCAAGTTTTTCAGTTACAGTTCCGAAAAGGTCTCTATATTCCTGAAGAAGGGACGCTAATTTTTTCCTTAGAGATGGGTCAGTGGTTCCAATGTTTATATCCTCCTCGTTAATCAATGGTAGATTATCCAGATCCAGACGAAATTAGTAGATATTTATCACTCAAATCGAATAAATATTTGTTTCAGGCAAAATACTACGTGGTTACTCAATAGTCTTGATTAAAATTATAAGAAAATCAAGAGCCGAGAATAAGTTCTCATTTAAAAACAAATACAAATTTGCACTGATGGGAAAAAAGTCTCTTCTTTTCAAATGGCAGACACATAAAAGCTATAAGCACAAGAGGGGTCTTTCATTGAAAAAGAAGGGTACATACAACACACTCGGATGGATGACTCAAAGTTCCGCCCATCTACTTCCGGCTAATTAGCTCTGGGGCTCTTAAAAAACAATGGATCGGGCCCCTGGTTGGTTGAATAATTATTTAGCAACATGGCGGATACTTAAGCCTACTAAATCAGTCTTTAACGTAGCCTTGACTATATCTGCGCCTATATCTAATCAGCCCGAGCTCATCACCCCGGTGTCCCATTCAATCTCAGATAAGGAATCTTCTCGAACTACGAAGCTTCTAGTTTATTTTCGAGCTGTCTCAATAAATAGTCTAGCTGTCCATCGATAAACTATTAAATAAGTGAAGCCTTTTAAACGTTGTTTAAACTTCAAATAAAATTACTATGGGAGGTCGCAGCAGGTATTGTTATTGTCAAATATTGCTTATAAATAATAAACAAATTTGATATGACATCTCTAGTGAACAATAATCGAAAAGCTTAAGCATTTCGGAAATTAGCCACCCAAATTCTTAGATTTTTATCTAGCTTGGATATCAAATTACATTGAAAATTCCAAACAAGCGACGTCTCTCTTTTGAATTTGGAGATTTATTGAATAAGTGTCTTTGAGGCTAATTAAGTGTTAAAGGTATTAAGTTACCATGTAACATCGGCTCAAATTTTGTCTATTGAATAGAAATAGTGAGAAAATAATGTTTTTCTTTGAGCTATAATTGTAATATGCAAATGAGAATAAATGTAATTTTGATGCTAACACTTAGAAGTTAGAATTCTGATTATTACCGGCTCTCATTACATTACATTACAGACTCTCAGCCTTCTGAATCATTTGAAACATTGATATTTGTTCTCTATTCTACATAAAAAATTAGTATCGATATGCTCTTTCATCGAAGATATATCGATATGCACCTTAATTGAAAGTGTGAGTCGATATGCACCTTCATCAAAAGTGTATCGTTTCTTAATTTTCCCTGCTCAATTTTTGTTTATTATCGGCTCTTGAAATAAGGAACCGTCAAGAGCCTGGAATAGAGAAAATATGAAAGTGATGGGACTCTGTCTATAACAAATAGAGATATTTTCTCTATCGACTCTATTTCTATTGGCATTCCCTCTCTATGAATTCCGATAAGAGAGATAACAAGTGCCACAGCCCATAGCGAAAAGGATAAAGATCTCTATCCATTACGTTACAGACTCCCAACCTTAGAGCCTTCAAGTCTTATGAATCATTTAAAACTGAGGAAAACTACCTATTTAAAATATTATTTCTTTGAATCTTAACTTTTTAAAAAACGTTTACTGAATAAAAGTAAATGTTGCAACCATGGAGGGATCAAATTCAGTGAATGTTCTTAATGTCCTCCTAACCTTCATGTCTCATCATGGAATACCACACAATTCCCAATATCTCCATTCATACTAGACATACTTAGCAGAAGTCAATACTTTACAACACTTGATTTGGCTTCAATGGATCCAAAATCTATTCAAAAAACATCCTTCAATGTCGAAAATGGACATTTCGAGTATTTAAAAATGCCATTTGGTCTAAAAAATGCACCGGCAACCTTCCAAAAGGTCATGGATAATGTCCTCAAAGATCTTCAAAGTAAAATATGTCTCCGATATTGGAACAGAATTTAAGAATGAACTTACAGTGTTGCCAGGTCATATTTTGTTTTGTCAGTAGATTACCAGTAGAGGTGGGCCAACCTGCGATTTCAATGGAGCTGTGACAAGACGTGACTGCTCCAGTCGTGTCATTGTGACAAATTGCAGTGATTTTTTGGAGCAGTTTACCTTAGTTGGCGGCCGAACTGCTAATATTATGTTAATGCTAAATCTCAAAATAGCATAATCGCAGTCCGCAGTCACGGCCGAGGGAGATGTTCCAGTTTCCAGCCTGCCCTCTGCAGTAGCAGTTTCTATTTGGCGGGACCGCGATGCGATTTATAATATAATATTGCATTTGCATCACTTAGCTCGAGTTTTGTCTGCGCTGCATCGGTCGGAGCTTGAAGCGGGCCAGTGACAAAATGTCACTGCTACTTGACTGGGACTGGAGCAGACTGTGACTGTGACAGACGAGTAGCAGTGACAAAGTCACAGTTTCTGGAATCGCAACCCACCTCTAATTACCAGTCTAAATATCAGTAGAAATCAGTAGGCAGATAAGTTGCCTTGGGGTAAACCACTACGTTTTTTCAAATAATTAAATCATAAGACTGTGTATTAGACTATGAAAACTTACATTAGAAAATCAAACATCAATACTACTTATGAGAAATAGTTTATTCAGATTAAGACACATGAGATATTCCTATTAAATATGCACTACCTATATTGGGTTCCATATTCTTGAAGAGTACAATTTCTCGATTCCAAAACTATATAGTTTGTCTATATTTGGTTGAGTCGGCTCCAACATATTTGGTTCTAAAAATTTTAAAAATACTATCAGAGAAACCAAGTACCTACCTCAGATTTTACCTGCAGCTTTCACCTGTACAGGTAGAATGGTTCACAACTTAGAACGCCGAATATATGCGAGACTGTTCAATCAAATCTAGACAAACTATATATTTTTGGAATCGGGGCATTGTGCTCTTCAAGAATATAGAATGAAATCTAGGGCATCTTATTTGAAAAAAACTGGAAGCATGCAAAATTTGACATTTCTGATATTCAAATTTTGTTTCTGACTATGGTTTTTAAAAATTCAGCCAAAACTGTACAGTATCGTAATTAAACAACATATTGATGAATAGATGGCTGCGGAACTCGCTGCGCTCGTCCCGCAGAGGTCCACCGATAAGTTCCGCAACAATTTACTCATTTGTACTTGAATAACTTGTCACAATATATTACTAGTTTGGTGAAGTAACATTACTAATTCCTGTTGGAAGGCGAATTGACAAAAAGTAGATAATCTTACAAATTTTGACATTATATAATAAGTTATTGTTCAAGTACAAATAAGTGGGTTATTGCGGAACTTATGGGTGGACCTCTGCGGGACGAGCGCAGCGAGTTCCGCAGCCATCTATTCACCAATATACTGCTAAACTGTTCAAGTAAGACATTCACCTGAACCATGTAGTTTTTAAACTAATGAGAATAACTCACATTTGAGTGAGTCACATTAATATCGTAATTAAACAACATATTGATGAATAGATGGCTGCGGAACTCGCTGCGCTCGTCCCGCAGAGGTCCACCGATAAGTTCCGCAACAATTTACTCATTTGTACTTGAATAACTTGTCACAATATATTACTAGTTTGGTGAAGTAACATTACTAATTCCTGTTGGAAGGCGAATTGACAAAAAGTAGATAATCTTACAAATTTTGACATTATATAATAAGTTATTGTTCAAGTACAAATAAGTGGGTTATTGCGGAACTTATGGGTGGACCTCTGCGGGACGAGCGCAGCGAGTTCCGCAGCCATCTATTCACCAATATACTGCTAAACTGTTCAAGTAAGACATTCACCTGAACCATGTAGTTTTTAAACTAATGAGAATAACTCACATTTGAGTGAGTCACATTAATATCGTAATTAAACAACATATTGATGAATAGATGGCTGCGGAACTCGCTGCGCTCGTCCCGCAGAGGTCCACCGATAAGTTCCGCAACAATTTACTTATTTGTACTTGAATAACTTGTCACAATATATTACTAGTTTGGTGAAGTAACATTACTAATTCCTGTTGGAAGGCGAATTGACAAAAAGTAGATAATCTTACAAATTTTGACATTATATAATAAGTTATTGTTCAAGTACAAATAAGTGGGTTATTGCGGAACTTATGGGTGGACCTCTGCGGGACGAGCGCAGCGAGTTCCGCAGCCATCTATTCACCAATATACTGCTAAACTGTTCAAGTAAGACATTCACCTGAACCATGTAGTTTTTAAACTAATGAGAATAACTCACATTTGAGTGAGTCACATTAATATCGTAATTAAACAACATATTGATGAATAGATGGCTGCGGAACTCGCTGCGCTCGTCCCGCAGAGGTCCACCCATAAGTTCCGCAACAATTTACTCACTTGTACTTGAATAACTTGTCACAATATATTACTAGTTTGATTAGTAACATTACTAATTCCTATTGAAAGGCGAACACCACACAATTCCCAACATCTCCGACACACTAGACAAACTTGGCAGAAGTTAATATTTCACAACCCTCGATTTGGCTTCAGGGTTCCATCAGATCGAAATGGATCCAAATTCTATTTCAAAAACAGCCAAAATGGACATTTCAAATATATCAGAATGCCATTTGGTCTAAAAAATGCACCGGCAACCTTCCAAAGGGTCATGGATAAAGTCCTCAAAGATCTTCAAGGAAAAATATGTCTTCGATATTGGAACAGAATTTAAGAATGGACTTATGCACACTGTTGCCAGATCATATTTTGTTTTGTCAGTAGATTACCAGTCTAAATATTAGTATAAATCAGTAGACAGATAAGTTGCCTTGTTAAGGGCCAAATTATGGACCAACTGGTAAGTGTCTGATTGTTACCTAGCAGGTACTTTCTATTCTCTAGTGTATAGAAAGTACCTGCTAGGTAACAACCAGATCTTACCAGTTGGTCCATAATTTGGCCCTTAAGGGGTAAACCATCGGGGATTCAAGAATATACAATGAAATATAGGGCATCCCATTTGAAAAAAGTTGGAAGCATGCAAAATTTGACATTTCTGACATTCAAATTTTGTTTCTGACTATGGTTTCTAAAAATACAGCCAAAACTGTACAACTTTTGTATTTACACCTTTTTTCTACCTGTAAAGGTAAAGGAGGTAGGTGAAGTGTCCATATATAAAAAAAACAACTTATACAAATAAGTTGATTATTGCGGAACTTATGGGTGAACCTCTGCGGGACGAGCGCAACGAGTTTCGCAGCCATCTACTCACCAATATCCTGTTGAATTGTTCAAATAAGACATTCACCTGAAACATGTAGTTTTTAAACTAATGAGAATAACTCAAATTTGAGTGAGTCAGGTTAGTATCGTAATTAAACAACATATTGATGAATAGATGGCTGCGGAACTCGCTGCGCTCGTCCCGCAGAGGTCCACCCATAAGTTCCGCAACAATTCACTCATTTGTACTTGAATAACTTGTTACAGTATGTTACTAGTTTGGTAAAATAACATTACTAATTTCTGTTGAAAGGCGAACACCACACAATTCCCAACATCTCCGATACACTAGACAAACTTGGCAGAAGTCAATATTTCACAACCCTCGATTTGACTTTAAAGTTCCATCAGATCGAAATGGATCCAAATTCTATTTCAAAAACAACCAAAATGGACATTTCGAATATATCAGAATACCATTTGATCTAAAAAATACACCGGCAACCTTCCAAAGGGTCATGGATAATATCTTCAAAGATCTTCAAGGAAAAATATGTCTCCGATATTGGAACAGAATTTAAGAATGGACTTATACATTATACAGGAATTTGTAGATACATAAAAGATATCCATCCATTATACTACCCCTGATAACCCACAATCCAACGGGATGATAGAAAGATTCCACTCCACCATTAGCGAACACCTGAGAATACTTCGAGAAAATAAAAAATCCTTAAGTTTTAAAGAACAAATGCCATATGTACTTCTCGGATATAATAATTTTATTCATTCAATAAGAAACATGCGACCAATGGATATATCGACTGATGGTCACCACGCATCCAAGTGATAATTGATGACCTGAAAATAAATGTGGTCCTGGGACAAAAATAAAAATTTGGAAATTTACACGCAACTCTCCGATATGTCAATGCGAATTTGGAATTAATGGTTGGTAACATATTTGGTTCTAAAAATTTTAAAAATACTATCAGAGAATCAAGTTCCTAACTCAAATTTTACCTGCAGCTTTAACCTGTACAGGTAGAATGGTTCACAACTTAGAGCGCCGAATATATGAGAGACTGTTCAATCAAATATAGACAAACTATATATTTTTGGAATCGGAGCATTGTGCTCTTCAAGAATATAGAATGAAATATAGGGCATCACATTTGAAAAAAGCTGGAAGCATGCAAAATTTGACATTTCTGACATTCAAATTTTGTTGTTGTTCTAAAAATTAAGCCAAAACTGTACAACTTTTGTATTTACACCTTTTTTCTACCTGTAAAGGTAAAGGAGGTAGGTGAAGTGTCAATTTATAAAAAAATACCCTATACAAATAAGTGGATTATTGCGGAACTTATGGGTGAACTTCTGCGGGACGAGCGCAGCGAGTTCCGCAGCCATCTACTCACCAATATACTGTTAACTGTTCAAGTAAGACATTTACCTAAACCATGTAGTTTTTAAACTAATGAGAATAACTCACATTCGAGTGAGTCAGGTTAGTATCGTAATTAAACAACATATTGATGAATAAATGGCTGCGGAACTCGCTGCGCTCGTCCCGCAGAGGTCCACCCATAAGTTCCGCAACAATTCACTCATTTGTACTTGAATAACTTGTTACATTATGTTACTAATTTAGTAAAGTAACATTACTAATTCCTGTTGGAAGGCAAACATCACACAATTCCCAACATCTCCGACACACTAGACAAACTTGGAAGAAGTCAATATTTCACAACCCTCGATTTGGCTTCAGGGTTCCATCAGATCGAAATGGATCCAAATTCTATTTCAAAAACAACCAAAATGGACATTTCGAATATATCAGAATACCATTTGGTCTAAAAAATGCACCGGCAACCTTCCAAAAGGTCATGGATAATGTTCTCAAAAATCTTCAAGAAAAAATATGTCTCCGATATTGCAACAGAATTTAAGAATGGACTTTACAATACAGGAATTTGTAGATACATTTATCCATTATACTACCCCTGACAACCCACAATCCAACGGGATGATAGAAAGATTCCACTTCACCATTATCGACCACCTGAGAATACTTCGAAAAAATAAAAAATCCTTAAGTTTCAAAGAGCAAATGCCATATGCACCTCTCGGATATAATAATTCTATTTATCCAATGAGAAACATGCGACCAATTGATATATTGACTGATGGTCACCATGCATCCAAGTGATAATTGATAAGAGAAATTCTGACCTGAAAATAAATGTAGTCCTGGGAAAAAAATAAAGAATTGAAAATTTACAGGCAACAACCAATAAGATCTTATTTTTTCAGGTCCCCGATATGTCAATGCGAATTTGGAATTCATGGTTACTAGAATTCGCCTGGGGCATTTTTCAGCCCTAAAGGCGCTTTTTAAACAAAACATCAAAACCATAAACATGTAAATTGATCATCAGTGAGGCAAAAATAAAAACATAATCAAACCCCCTTCGACTTTGTGGAGTCCTAATTAACATTTTAATTACTTATGATAAATAGTTTGTTACAAATTGCCTTTTCCTTTCAATTTGCCCGGCGTTCTTCTCTGACATATTTTATGGGGCCTTAATTACGCTTAAAACATGGAATTATTTGACAGATTTATTTTTATTTTCTACAATAATTAAGGGGCCCCTTGTTCTATCAAAATTAATCATCGTTATAAGAAACATGAAACATGGAAATAATCTATTAAACATGTAAGGACATTTAACAAATTAAATGATTATTTAATTATTAGACCAAGGGTTTTAGTATTTAGTAGTTTGTCTTTGAAGAATGTTTTTGCCTCAAGTAATTTTTCTTTTATTGTATTCTGCAATTATTGCAGTAGGTCAAAACAATTATGATTATGAAGCCGAAGTTGGTATGAATACTGTAAGTATTTGAATAATTATTTTCAATATTCTTTTGACTGAGTTTTTTGCAGCCTCAAATCTTTAGTCACAGAAAAATAGCTTACAAAACTTATCAGGTAACTACACAAGATGGCTACATACTCTCCTTATTTCAATTGCCTAGAAAAGAAAGGAGAGGAGTTGTTGTGTTGCAGCACTCTTTGAGTTTGGACTCTTCAGTGTTTTTGGTCAGCCAAAAACGATCAATTGGTAAGCAAAATTTGAAACGAAACATACAAACTGGCATTTAATGTTGAAAATGATGAACACTACATGAATTTAACAGGATACCTTTTGGATCAAAGAACGCCCCAGCAACTTTCCAAAGAGTAATTCGTTGGAAAATTTCTCTAGAGGGAATCAACAGCCTGTAATTGTTCAAATTTTATGATTGTCTAAATGTAACCGAATGCCCTTTGGATTCAAGAACGCTCCAGCAACTTTCCAAAGAGTGATCGTTAAATAATTTCTCTAGAATCAAGAGCCTATGATTGTTCAAATCTTGAATATTACCGGCATTTGATTGGCTGGATAATATTCTACAAGACGTCTTCTCATGGGTCTTCCACGTGGCCTGTAATTGTTAAAATTTTGTGATTGTCTAAATGTAACCGAATGCCCTTTGGATTCAAGAACGCTCCAGCAACTTTCCAAAGAGTGATCGTTAAAAAATTTCTCTAGAAACAAGAGCCTATGATTGTTCAAATCTTGAATATTACCGGCAAAAGGTCTCACAGCTCCCCGGGGGGAGGGGGGGGGGCTGTGAGACCTTGTTATCAAACTTATGGACATACAAGAACAAAATCTTTACATTTTCCAGCTATGGAAATCTACAATTCCGGCTACGAAGTCTGGCTACCCAACTTCAGAGGCCTACCATTATCAGACCAGCACATAAAGCCTGACATTGAAAAACTCACATACTGGGATTTTAGTTTCCACGAAATCGGCCTATACGATTTTCCAGCCATTTTGAAACTTATCGTCAACGTAACTGGGGAAAAAGTTATTGTTATTAATCATTCACTAAGTTCCACTGCTAGCTTGGTTTACGCTGCCGTCAAGCCTCAAGAAGCTGAGGCAATGGTTAAGGTTTTCGTTAATATGGCTGCTTCAGCTTTTATGAATCATACCCAGACGCCTTTTAGACATTTCATTGGATTACAATTCAATGTTTTAAAGGTAACAATTATGACGTCACATACACATAACCTTAATGGATCTTTTTCAGCCTATTATGGAATCTTTGAATATTGGAGCAGTTGGGTACGATTTCTTAGCTTCATTGCAACTATTGAAGCAATTGGCCTTGCAAATGCTTCCCAGACGTGCATTTAAATCATTTATTGAATCATTTTTGGGGTTTCTATTTGGTAAAACCAGCATGGGAATAGATGATGAAGAATTTCCTTTAGTTGTTTCGGTAGCAGTTCAAACTGTATCCAATAAGATTACTTATCATTATTGTCAACTGATGCAATCTGGTAGATTTTGCATGTACGATTATGGCCAACAAGAAAATTTAAAAAGATACAATTCTAGTCAACCTCCAGATTATCCTTTAATGAACATTACAACCCCTATATTTTTGGTTATTTCTGATTCAGACACCATGTCTGATGCTTGGGTAACTAATGCAAGCCTTTAATATATTAAATATTTATTAAATAATTAATTTTTTGTAGGGTTCAAATTTGCTTTACAATAACCTACCTCAAGCAGCAAAAATATACGGAAAATTAAACATCAAAAACGTCAATCATGCTGATTACTTGATAGGCAAAGACAGATTTGTCTATTTCAAAAGAGTTTTGAATTTTATAAAGACTATTTAATGTAAATACATAAATATAATCGATAATAATTCATGCATTATTTATTTATGCAAAGCAGTTTTTAATGGTGGATGTCTTGTGTCGCCTTGTATAGGCCGTTGCAACAAATTTTATCAAAAGCTCCTCTAACCTACTTATTGTGTATAACAAATGGGTTTTAGATAAGAAGGCGCTTGCATAAATAACAATCGTAGACAGCTACGTTTGAATATAGAATTCCTGTGCTGTGCTGACTTTGGGGTAAATAATTTCTACCCCCGTTTTCGATTCGAAAAGGGGAATAAATCGCTGAAAAATGAAACAAACAACGTCGTAAATTATCTGGAAATAAGATGGAAATTCGAAGGCCGAATATTGACCAATTGGATTTTTGATGCTAAGACTTGGAAGTTGAAATTGTGATTATTATCGGCTCTTGATTTGCGTAAGTGAATGTTTTTCCAGGAGGATCAAGAATTTTCTGCTAGACTTGCATTATTCAAACTTTGAATTCTAGATATATAAATGTGAGTCCATCTTAATATAAATGAAAAATGGATTGGTCTATTTTCACAATCCTCATGTATTTGGCTTCTAGTTGGAGACATCTGTTGTTGAAGTTGTTACTTACTCACAGGCCTAATTTTGAAGTTCAATTGTCCACTCAAACAAAAACTTTCCGGCTTTGAAATGCTCTTATGCTGTTCTTTAATGTTGACTTTACTTGTATGCCTTTTGGATTGAAAAATGCCCCTGCGACATTCCAAAAAGACACATCTGTCTCTAATTACCTACCTCTGACTCCTAATCTTGTTTTTACCCCATATATTGAAAAAAATCCTCCATCCTTGCATTACTCGTATGGCTTTTGGATTAAAAAATTCTCCTGTGACATTTCAAAAAGATACATATGTCTCCAATTACCTACCTCTGACTCTTGAATCTTGTTTTTACCTCATATATTAAAAAAGAAATCGTTCCTCCTTACACTACTCGAATGCCTTTTGGATTAAAAAATTACCCCGCGTCATTTCAAAAAGACACATCTGTTTTTAATTACCTTCCTCTGACTCTTAATCTTGTTTTTATCCCATATATTAAAAAAAAATCCTTCCTCCTTAAACTACTCGCATGCCATTTGGATTAAAAAATGCCCCTGCCACATTTCAAAAAGACACATCTGTCTCTAATTACCTTCCTCTGACTCTTAATCTTGTTTTTACCCCATATATTTTTTAAAAAAATCCTTTCTCCTTGCATTACTCGCATGCCTTTCGGATTAAAAAATGCTCCCGCGACATTTCAAAAAGAGACAACTGTCTCTCATTACCTTCCTTTGACTCCTAATCTTGTTTTCACCCCATATATTAAAAAAGAAATCCTTCCTCCTTGCACTACTCGCATGCCTTTTGGACTAAAAAATGCCCCTGCGACATTTCAAAAAAAAACATCTATCTCTAATTACCTTCCTCTGACTCTTAATCTTGCTTTTACCCCATATATTAATAAATAAATCCTTCCTCCTTGCACTACTCGCATGCCTTTCGGATTAAAAAATGTCCCTGCGCTATTTCAAAAAGACACATCTGTCTCTAATTACCTTCCTCTGACTCTTAATCTTGCTTTTACCCCATATATTAAAAAAGAAATCCTCCTTGCACTCGTTCCTATACAAGACAAAGTTTTTTCCTAGCAACAAAACGAAATTAAATCGAGCATATAAGCTTTACCCCTAGAGCCTCTATATCGAGAACTTAGCCAAAAGCATTTCCGAACCGCTTTGCAATCAATCAGGCGCCTTTGCTTATACGTCCTGTCTGCCTTTAGATACTATAGAGGATAAAATTGGATGCCTGTAAAGTTTAAACTCCACAAGGTGAATTTTAAATGAAAAATTCCCCAGGAGTTTTTTGCGGGAAGATCAACAACACACACAGTCTCAGGTGACGTCGCAAGCGGTCTATCGGATTAAAGGAATATTTCCAGGGAGGGGGGATTAACCACCAACCCCTAAAAGTCGATATAAAAGTGGACGTGACGAAAATCTTGAAGATAGAATTTGCTCCAGCGACGTATGATTGATGGAATTAGGGGGGAGAAACACAACTGTGCGGTAATGAATACAAAAGACAAAACTAAAAGTTCCTTTTCATCAAAATTGTGCAGGCCTTATTCATGGCACGCCTGGGTTAAATTCTTTAACTTTTCCTTATTAAATTCCTAAAGGCCAAATTAAGGATTATCTGATGATGGAGCAGAACTTATTATTATTGAACTTTTATTATTAGGAAATATTTTATAGATAAATTCCCCTTTTTTAAGGCTAATTGAGTTGTTCGTATGAGTGTGCGTGTCTAGGAATACTTATCTAGGGGGTGAATTTTTAACTGTAAGTGGCGCCATTTAAATTACTTTTTGCCACGTTATATACGAAATTTCTTCATTAAAAAATAGTTCAATCTTTTATTCAAAATACGTCTTGGAATTTTAAATGCTCAATTGTTTACGAGATAGAAAATGTATAGCTCTTAATTCATTATCTGGGGTCCTTATCTACTTGGGCAAGGCGCGAAGCCGGTCTATAAAGCAACTGATTGATTGCCAACTCACTCAGAAGGGCTTTGAACGGCTCTATCTCTCTGTATATATATATATATATATATATATATATATATAGAGGAGGTGCTCTAATGCAGAATTGGATTCGATTAAATGGGTGGTTTATTTCCTCTTTGGAGCCCGGAAGGAAATTGGAATTTAACTTTTGGTTAAAGAATGTTAATTGGAAAAAACCTCATATGAATGTAACAAATTGCAGCAGTCAAGATATGTCATATATTTTGCAAATAAGTCCTTTAAATATTCATGAATCGGCGTATGTAGATTGAAATCAAGGAAGACCATCCATCATTTACCCTTCGGCCCGACAAACAAGAAAGTGATTTTTACGATAAATTAAATTAACATACGTACTATATTTCGATAATATCCCAGGCGAACATGAAAATTTATATCCCGGCCAAATTCAAATGTGAACAAGAAGAGAATAAATTCCGGCATCCCCTTAATTCACACATATGCTCAACAGTTTTCAACGTATACCATAACTTAGAGCACAAGGCGAGAGACTACAAAGTTCCGTCTACATAAATCTTTTTGAACGATGTTCTAGTAATTCGCACGTGTATACCGTATTCTTCTTAAAATGTTGGGCAATTTTCGAAATAATTCGATTCCGTCCCATTAACCGTAAGTTTTGCCTTGGCATAGTGTCGCCGGCATTATTATAAATTACGTTAGTTTATGCGAAATGAACGTCTACCATTCCGGGGCATAAAACCGCAGGGTATGTACAAGCCGCGAGAGAGGCCGCAAAACTTATTATAATTCCTTTTCATAAATAAAAATGTCGCTGTTGCGCCAAAGACATAAGAAAAATATTTGCATTTTGTATACCACTCTTTACAGTATAAATTTGTTTGTTTTAAGATATATTTTCATCTTATCATATTGCCTTGTCTTCTGGTTTCATAGCTGATATATTATCACGGATTCCAGGTTCACTGAAACTTACTTCACAAATAATAACAAGAAATCTCGCGGGTTTAAACTAAAATTTTTGTACCAGGATGGTCTGAATTTCTTGCCAGGTTGGTCTGGATTTTCTAGATTCCTTTAGATTTGAAACTCCATTCTTGATTCATTTTTCCAGGGAAATCAAGAGTTCTAGAAGTTCAAATTGTGATTATTACCGGCTCTTGATTCGTTGACACCATTCAGAATACCATTCGGCTTACAAAATGCACCGTCGACGTTCCAAAGGCTGATTGACAGATTCCATTCTGGCCTTCAGGATCTGAACAAACTTGCATATCTTGATGATCATTCCTTTCGAATCGAAAGTAGCGAGGGCGTTGAAGAGTCCAAAAGGCATTACCTAGAATTGGTATGGAGAGATGGTGAAACTACTCAAGTGGATGCTTATGTATTTTGTGTCAGAATCGCATTGGAAGGCAAAGTTCATCACACCATTCCTGAACATATCAACAGTAGGACCCTTCTAGGCACTGATTTTCTAAAATCTGCCACTATAGTGCTGGATACACCGAATGACTTATGGTTTTAAGGCGATGCTCCTGATCAAAAATATAAGTTGCTCGCACAGGAAATTAATAAAGAGTGTGAATTTCCTATATAATAAGGCTGACAGTGGACTACCGCAAGCTAAATGCTAAAACACGCCCACATCGATACCCATTGCCTAGGATCGATGCAGCAACGAGAACTTAGTACATGACAACCTTAGATTTGAGATCCGGTTATCACCAGATAACTGTTAAGCCTAGTGATAGAGACAAAACCAGTTTCATTTGTCCTTTTGGGAAGTTTCGTTACACACGAATACCATTCGGCTTACAAAATGCACCGTCGACGTTCCAAAGGTGGATTGACAGATTCCGTTCTGGCCTTCAGGATCTGAACATACTTGCATATCTTGATGATCATTCCTTTCGAATCGAAAGTAGCGAGGGCGTTAAAGAGTCCAAAAGGCATTACCTAGAATTGGTATGTGAAGATGATAATGATCAAATTTGACAATTAGAATATAATTCTGTTATCATTCCAAACTCAGTATCCAGAGAACATCCCTTTACGTCCGCGGATTCCGGGTTCACTTATTTAAACATACACAACAAATCTCGAATTTTAACTGAAACAAAACTTATTATTAGGTTGAGTAAACCATTTTCGAGTGCCAGGGAGTCCCATTGAGTCCACAACGTCTTAAAGGTGATATTTCTTACCAAGTTGCTCTGTATTTTCCGGATTCATTTAGATTTGAAACTGGCTTGATGTTACTATCTTGTAACTGGTCACTTCTAAACTCCATTCTTGATTCATTTTTCCACGGAAATCAAGAACTTTAGATGTTCAAATTGTGATTATTACCGGCTCTTGATTCATTGGGAATTTCAGGAAATGTTTCAAAAATTAATTTTCAATTTGGAGAGGAGTGAATTTAGTTAGTGATAGAGACAAAACCACTTTCATCTGTACTTTTGGGACGTTTCGTTACACACGATTCCACTGGTATTTTCCTGTTTCTGACTATTTCCTCAACCTTTCCATGTTAGTATGAATTTAATCATATGTACAGTTTTTCGTATGATTATCCATTCGTTCATAGGTCGCCACAGTTACGAATGCCGTTCGGCTTACGAAATACACCCTCGACTTTCCAAAAGCGGATTGACAGATTCCGTTCGGATCTTAACATACTTGCATATCTTGATGATCTGATAAATTTGTCAGAATCATTTAAATCCCAAGCATGTACAGTAAGTATTTGACCATTTACGAATGTAGCTTTCCCTGTATTTCTGTTACGTACCTTGATCATGTGATCTCACCTCATGGTATCACTCCAAAAATAACTGCGCCAGTCATCATGAAAAGTGATTATCAACCGTTGAAGTGGCTGATGTCAATAATGTCATAAGTTTTAAAATGTAAACCGAACATAAATACCTAATGACTAATGGTATTCTTTATCGTCATGTTCCTGAATTAGAAGAAGAACAGACCCTACTGATCTTCCTAAAGTTCAAAGTACCACAGATATTAGCAAAGTACCATGACAATTCTTTAATTGGGCACTATGGCATTGAACGCACATATCAGCGGATCGCCATTTGGTACTTTTGGCCAGGTATGAGTCGAAGTATAGTTGACAGCAAGTGCATTGAATGTCAGCGTTATAAGGCATCCAACCTTAAAGGTCTATTCTTACTTATGCTCCAAGTATTGAAATTCAAGTCTAGTGTGTTAATTGGTCCCAAGTCTTATCTAAATCCAGCACTTCTGTCGCCATTGACCATCGTTTGTGCAAATATCAGCGAACCCGACACTACCAAGTGTCACAGCCTGATATAATTTAATGAGGAAGGAAATTTTTCCAAAAATTTAGACACAAGGATGTGAAGGATTTTTTTACTCATGAACTGTAAGAAATATCAATTTGCAATGTCGCCTGAATGAGGCATCTGTGTTATTATGCAATTCACCAAAAACCTTTCGAATTGAAAGTAGCAGGAGCGTTAAAGAGGCCAAAAGGTATTATCTAAAATTGATACGGACTTTTTGCAAGCAAACTGTCTTACTAATTACTTCTGTAATTGATATACCAAACGTCAGCCACATTACTTTTCCATACTAAATATTTGTAATTTAGTTATTATCAAACTGGGCAGACAATTAGAATATAATTCTGTTATCATTCCACAGACTCAGTATCCAGACTACTTTGATCTTTTCCCTTACCCCGCAGACAAACGGGTATTATTCCTTAAAGCCTTCCGGCGATGCACATCTGCTCTCTAATTACTTGAGTGGTGGAAACGAACCATACTCAAACATCTCTAGATTCGATAATAATATTACAAAAAAAGAAAAACTAATCCCTTCACTAACGTATCGGTGTACCTACGATTAATCATAATTTTTTAAAAATTGTCCAGGCAGCAAAAATACCCGGGCCCCGGCTTATTCTTCCAATCAATTAGCCACGTGATGTAAAAGAGTATTATTACACAATGTTTCAAACTTGTCCATAGAATTAATTGGAATCCGATTGAAAAGTACGATAAAATGTTTTTGATTTGGTATAGAATCGCAAGGACAGACTCGAAAAGTCCACATTAATTGCGGCGCGCATAAAAACCCACACGCTGTTTGGGCCGAATCGCATTCGGCCGGGATTTAACAAAAAACGTTTACTTTAAATACGCACGCAATTCGCCCGATTCTCAATCAACAAATTAAGGCCCCATAAATCGTAATCAGGAGGTTAATGAGGACGATCTTTTGAAATTAATTTCGCTATTTATCAGCCTTACAGGGGTTATAGTTTTTCGCGCCACGAACAAATAGATCTACCGAAGCGTAACCGAATGGCAGGTTATTCGAAACGGGCCTCGGAGCGAGAATAAATTTTCTCGGAGCCATATACTTTATTTATTAGACTATAGTTATCTAATTGTGCAAATATTACCTGGGTTGTTTAGTTTGATGCGGGATATATACACAATTTCAAGGGCCATTTGCGACATAAATGGGCCCTAAAAAGAATACGGAGTCTTGTTTCCGTGTGCATAATAAGATTTTTCTCGAGGGATTTGAGGAATCTACATTTATAAATCCAATGTACAAAGAAAGGCAGGTCACACCTAAATACGTATATGCATCAATTTGAACCTTTCGAATCGAAAGTAGCAGGAGCGTTGAAGAGGCCAAAAGGTATTACCTGGAGTCATTGTGCCCACTTCAGTGACATATTTCGGTTTTTTCTCTCATGGTCAAAATTCAAAAGATGTTAGACCAAGATCAACTATTGGAGTTTTTCCTTTTATTATACAAGAACTCGACAACGATGGCCATGCAAAAACATTCTATGAATATTGCTATGAAGGTAAAAGAATTCGTGAATTCTGGCCAAATTCCAGTACGCCCTGCAGAAAAAGTGTCAGTGGGTTTATCCAGATAAGGTTGGTGACTCCAAGGATTTGTTACATGTCGAGATTAGCTGGATCAGGTTGGGATTCCATACCTTTTGGATGGTTGCCGGTGCATTCTTTAGACCAAATGGCATTCTAATATACTTGAAATGTCCAATTTCGACGTTGAAGGCTGTTTTTGGAATAGAATTTGGATCCATTCCGATCTGATGGAACCTTGAAGCCAAATCGAGGGTTGTGAAATATTGACTTCTGTCAAATTTGTCTAGTGTGTCGGAGATGTTGGGAATTGTGTAGTGTGCCATGATGAGAAATGGAGATAAGGAGTGCATTACTATGAATTTGATCTCTGTATGGGCTAGGCTTGTCCATATTTTGAGAAGGAATTTGTAAGATTATCCACTTTTTGTCAATTCGCCTTCCAACAGGAAGTAGTAATGTTACCTTACGAAACTAGTAATATATTGTGACAAGTTATTCATGTACAAATGAGTAAATTGTTGCGGAACTTATGGGTGGACCTCTGCGGGACGAGCGCAGCGAGTTCCGCAGCCATCTATTCATCAATATGTTGTTTAATTATGATACTAACCTGACTCACTCAAATGTGAGTTATTCTCATTAGTTTAAAAACTACATATTTCAGGTAAATGTCTTATTTGAACAATGCAACAAGATATTAGTGAGTAGATGGCTGCGGAACTCGCTGCGCTCGTCCCGCAGTGGTCCACCCATAAGTTCCTCATTATCCCACTTATTTGTACTTGAACAATAACTTAATATATAATGTCAGAATTTGTAAGATTATCCCGTTGTATTGTGGGTTATCAGGGGTAGTATAATGGATCGATAACTTATATATATATCTACAAATTTTTGTATTCCTGTCCATTATTAAATTCTATTCCAATGTTGGAGACCTATTTTTCCTTGAAGATCTTTGAGGACATTATCCATGACCTTTTGGAAGGTTGCCGGTGCATTTTTTAGACCAAATGGCATTCTGAAATATTCGAAATGTCCATTTTGGCTGTTTTTGAAATAGAATTTGGATCCTTTTCGATCTGATGGAACCTTGAAGCCAAATCGAGAGTTGTGAAATATTGACTTCTGCCAAGTTTGTCTAGTGTATCGGAGATGTTGGGAATTATGTGGGGTTCCATGATGGGAAATGAAGATTAGGAGGGCATTAAGAACATTCACTGAATTTGATCTCTGTACGGGCTAGGCTTGTCTATATTTTGAGAAGAAATTTGTAAGATTATTCACTTTTTGTCAATTCGCCTTCCAACAGGAATTAGTAATGTTACTTTACCAAACTAGTAACATAATGTGACAAGTTATTCAAGTACAAATGAGTGAATTGTTGCGGAACTTATGAGTGGACCTCTGCGGGACGAGCGCAGCGAGTTCCGCAGCCATCTATTTATCAATATGTTGTTTAATTACGATACTAACCTGACTCACTCAAATGTGAGTTATTTTCATTAGTTTGAAAACTACATGGTTCAGGTGAATGTTTTACTTGAACAGTTTAGCAGTATATTGGTGAGTAGATGGCTGCGGAACTCGCTGCGCTCGTCCCGCAGAGGTTCACCCATAAGTTCCGCAATAATCCACTTATTTGTACAGGGTGTTTTTTTATATATTGACACTCCACCTGCCTCCTTTACCTTTACAGGTAGAAAAAAGGTGTAAATACAAAAGCTGTACAGTTTTGGTTGAATTTTTAGAAACCATGTTCAGAAACAAAATTTGAATGTCAGAAATGTCAAATTTTGCATGCTTCCAGCTTTTTTCAAATGGGATGCCCTATATTTCATTCTATATTTTTGAAGAGCACAATACCCCGATTCCAAAAATATATAGTTTGTCTATATTTGATTGAACAGTCTCTCATATATTCGGCGCTTTAAGTTGTGAACCATTCTACCTGTACAGGTGAAAGCTCCAGGTACAATTTGAGGTAGGTACTTGGTTTCTCTGATAGTATTTTTGAAATTTTTAGAACCAAATATGTTGGAGCCAACTCAACCAAATATATACAAACTATATAGTTTTGGAATCGGGAAATTCTACTCTTCAAGAATATAGAACCAAATATAGGTAGTGCATATTTAATAGGAATATCTCATGTGTCTCAATCTTAATAAACTATTTCTAATAAGTAGTATTGGTATTTGATTTTCTAATGTAAGTTTTCATAGTCTAATACACAGTCCAATGATTTTATGATTTAAAAAAACGTAGTTAAAATAATTAATTGAGTATATCCTAATAGTTTACCCCTTTAACAAGGCAACTTATCTATCTACTGATATTTAGACTGGTAATCTACTGACAAAACAAAATATGACCTGGCAACACTGTGTATAATTCCATTCTTAAATTCTGTTCCAATATTGGAGACATATTTTTCCTTGAAGATCTTTGAGGATATTATCCATAATCCTTTGGAAGGTTGCCGGTGCATTTTTTAGACCAAATGGCATTCTGATATACTCGAAATATCCATTTTTGACGTTGAAGGCTGTTTTTGGAATAGAATTTAGATCTATTGAAGCCAAATCGAGGGTTGTGAAATATTGACTTCTGCCAAGTTTGTCTAGTATGTATGAAGATATTGTGAATTGTGTGGTATTCCATGATGATAAATGAAGATTAGGAGGGCATTAAGAACATTCACTGAATTTGATCCCTCAATAATTGTTAAAAACTTTTGCCCTCCGGCTCGAAAGTTATCTAGATGAATTATTATATGTAGGAGTAATCACGAATTTAGGTTTGGACGTTTGACTGACAGGTGTCGCAAACATTTATAATATTTTCAATATACATATATTAAATCTTCTTTTAACAAAACGAAATTAAAAACAAATAGGACCTACGTTGTGGAAACTTACTCAATTTTACTTACTGGACATGCTGATATTTAGACTGGTAATCTACTGACAAAATATCACCTGGCAACACTGGTTCTATAAGCGCCGCTCGGTAATCAAGGGGCGGAGCGAGTTGAGCTGCTCTTACATACTTTTACCCTAAAGCCTCAAGACCATACCTAAAACTCTAGCAAATTTGAAAGACTTGGCACAAAATGCACGATTCTTATGAATGCTACAAAGAGAAAACTTCAGTTCATAAATCCTGAAAGTTTCAAGTCACTGTGATCATTAGAAGTATTTTGCACAAGTGATTTTTGTAGATTTTAATAATTTTTACATGCATTAACATGAGAAAAACCTTCCAAATTTTCACTGATATTAAGACAGTGTTTGTAAATAGTGATGGCATTAATAAAAGCTTCAGCATCTTCGTCTAGCTTTCCAGAAAACCTTGAGCCGCATTTAGAAAAATTAGCAGCTATACTTTGGTTCGAAGTAGATTGTGCCGTATTCTGTTGAAACATATATATCTCTCATATCAGCGAGTAATGTTTGTTCATTCATCAGAAGGCATATACAGGAAAATCCAGCTTGGAGTATGCTAAGTGATGGAAATGTAGTGTTAAGAAACAGCAAACTCGGGTAAATCCTGACAAACAGGCGACGTAGGAACCCTTTGAACAAACTTGGACGGACACACAGGAAATTGTAATGTGGGTACAAAATGGAGGATAAACTTGGACACTCGGGAAACTGTAATGTCAGCACAAAAATGGAGGACAAACTTGAACACACAGGAAACTGTAATGTCGGTTTGTGTGGAATATTCCAGAAATTGTGAGTACAATATCCAAATATGGCAAAACTCATACAATTCAGTCAATTAATGCACATTTACATAATGATAATGTCTCGCGTTCTATAGTTCCTTGATCTACAGTCACAAAATTAGTTCAAAAAGTCATTGGCCCCACGTTGGGCGCCAAATATGTAGCGGGTATCGAAGGGAACTCCAACACTGTGCACTACACATGTTTTTTAATGTTTTTATTTCGGGGAAACTGACTGACGTTCTGTGTGACTCACTGATTGATTGATTGACTGATTGATGACAATTGTCAGACATGGTAGTAGTGGCTATGGCTACCGCAACGGTAGTGGCTATGACGTTGCAAGGGTAGGCGTTACAAATTCAGGTTTAAAAATGATCAATCAATTTACTCATGAAATATACTTTCTACTCATTAGTCCAAAACTTCATTCATTTTCAGTGGAACTCCAGTAGGATTCTGTTAAAAGTGGGATTCTGGTGTACATATTTTTCAAGGTGGTTTACCTGTCGAGTCAGCACAAAAAACAATCTGGCGGAAAGTTTTTCCTGGTATTAAAAATCTAATTTTTAATCTGCATCGATTATTAAATACGCGTAAATAAATATGATATTTAATCAAATATATCGTCATATACAAACAATAATTAGTGTCCCGGTTTTTGTTTGCATAAAAGTGCTCAAAATAATAATTATTCCAAAATTCAAAAGCATATCGAAAACACGCTATATATCGTTTGTACGCGACTAATTCAATTTTTGTACACAAACAGCAATTCTATTTCCCCAGAGGCGTTTTTTTTTGTGACGTCACAGGCATACGACTCTCCAGGGAACCGTAACTTTCGATTCTTCCCCTTGTTCCCGAAAGAATGTTCCTCTCCCTACGCTAAGGAAGTTTTTACATATGCGGCCTCCGGTAAAATTAATAGAAGTTAGAAGGGGGATGCACAGCACTGTCGAGGGAAATAAATGTTTGACTTTTCCCCACTGAATAATGAGAAAGAGTCCAGATTGACCGGAAGGACATCAAAGGACGATTGAGTTTTTTTTTTTCGAATTTTCTGTTATACAACTTCCCCGCAGATTGCTAAGACCTGGAAAAAAAATTACCTTCTCTCTCTGCCATATAAATATGATTGCGTCGTTTGGATAACAAAACTGCTAGGGACGTGTACCGGGTTCGAAATGACGTAGGCCCCATTTGTATAACAATATTACATTTTTGATGGCGACAAGGGAAAATCTAAACTAACGCGCTATGAAAATTATTATATCAGATACGTGACAATGTTGCAAATTCGTAAACAGAATAATTGTTACTTTCCACCTTAATTTTTTTAAGGGGGAGAGGCACTCATTACACGCTTAATTATAATCATAAATTGAAAGTCGAGAGTCGGGGTCTTTTTAATGGTTATTCTTAATTGGTCAGCGTTTTTATTAGAAACAGAATGCCAGGTTATTAACAGCAAAAGGGTTTTTACAAAAATTAAATGGTAATTTTGTTGCCTGGTTTCTCCTATTAGAAAATCCAATATATGATAAGGCTTCCCTCCTTGACACTAGGTGAATCCGTTTACTAGAACAAATTCCTTTTAACGCGATTAAAGTGTGCGAAATTAATTAATGGCGACAAGAATATAAACGGGCGCGCGGCTCTATATCTCTAGCATCTCTCTGACGGGAGGAGAGAGAGGTGCGAAACGGAACCGGATTAGCTTTTGCTCTAAATAGATTAGCTCTTGTGGAGAGGAGGATAATATTCGTTTTATGTGCGGCGGATCTCCTCTTACAAAAGACGAATCGTTCTCAAGTACATTTCATTAATTATGGTTGTTAAGATTGAAACTATTTCATGCTTGTTTTTCAGTTTTCTATTCAAGATTCCTTTAATTTTGTTTACCTTATCCTCTATAAAATTCCAATTATAATTACAACAGTTGCAGATCCTGTAAATTTTCTAATTTCTATAGTCAAATTCTATTTTCATTTGTTACTAGTTCCTGTGATGTAATGACTATTCCTCGATTCCAATCCATAATTCCATTTCTAGTTGAACGGTTACACAAGCCTTCTGGACTGTAAATTTTTGAACCGTAAGATTGGTTGGACCATCTTAACCACAACCAGTAGCCAGGACAAATCTGGTTAATTGTACCTACTGCTACCCCCCCGGAACATTTTGTTAATTTACATTTTGTCCCTATTTTGTACGCCACAGTGATCACTGAGGTATTTCAGGGAGTCATTCAGTCGCACCAAGATGACAAGTGAAACAAAACAACAGTTATTATTAAGGGTAATTTTCTTTAATTCTGAGCTAGGGCATAATTTGCACCCTTCAGTCCGACATTGAATTTTATTTTTATTATTTTTTTTTTCTAAACTTTTTAATAAGCGAAAAAGCGTGGCAAGATCAAAATGATGTTGCCATTCAAGATGGAATTATTTAGTTACAATGTTAAAGAATCAGTATCCATAGTTGTGGCCACACTTTTCATCAAACTTTTCATTTTTCCCAGAATCTTTCTTTGTAAGCCGAAAAAGAGCAACGTGATTAATTGTTTGTTCCTAAAAGGCCAAAGTATTTTGGTAAGTGGTTTTTCTTATTCGTCTGCTCTGTGTTTCTCTATTGCCTATGTAAACGCATAGTTTTCTGTTAATTATATGGTTAAATTCCGAATATTGGACATTCCTACCTATCGCTCCACGCCCAGTTTCATAACGACCATTTGTTTCAGGCCTTATTTAGTCGTCACGCTTTAGTCCTTAACTTTGAGTAAGGAGTTAAACGTTAAGCTTGCTGTATATTTCAAGTCTTCAGCCTCCGCTAGACGATTGGAAGCTTTAGTGACTTCTGGCTACTGAACTCCAGTGCCCAGGGCCAGTTGCGTCTGGTTGTAGCCCTGATCCAGTCCCAGACCATCGCAAACACTGGAAGATATCAATCCAATCCTTCAGGTTCCCCTCGAAGGATTAGGGATTACTCAGGTTTGATAAGTGTGTTGTATTGTCTCAATATCTGGAACCTATCAAACCTTACCAACCCCTTGTTGGAATAAATCACCACAGCGACGCAGTTTTTTACTACAATATTAAAGTCCTTTAGGTTATATATTGTAGCTTCAATTTTAATTATTTATCCATATTACCTATATTATCCCATAGTCTTAAATTTGCCCTTCAGGTTACGTATTGTTACTTCAACTTTAATTAATGATCTATATCTCTCAAATATCCTATAAATACATCCTGCACTGAATACAGGAAAATACTTGTACACTGGGGTTAAATGGCCATTCACGAAGGTACTGCATTTAGTAAGCTTGTCTATTAATTTACATTTCAGGTGTTATTGCTGTTATAAGTGTTATACAATACTATCTACTTCTCTATTTAAGGACTCAAGTTGAGTGTAATTATTGTAAACACTATTTTTAGAGCGTAAGTAGTCAATTTATTTTGTTCTTGTTCTGGGTTCCAGTGTTAATAATTTTCAGTGTTCCAAGGCGTTCGGAAAACTCACTCCGAACCTACTCTAGAGTCAAACCTGTTCTGGTTCTAATTAAAAAGCCGTACCTGATTGTAGCAAAGCGTTTCACTTCTGCCCTTCCTTCTTGTTTACTTTTATGTTTCAAGTTGTGCTGCTATAGGTCCGTAGAAGTTTTCTGCTTTCGTTATATCGGTTGACTTCGTGTACTGCAGGGAAAAGCAGGTGGCGCTTTATATTTAATTATATAATTGATCCACACCCCTCTCCGCATTGGAAGCTAGTCGGCAACCCTTCACACGAAGTCCCGTTTCTAGATTTTAGCCACCGACCAACCCTCTCTTTCTATGTTTTTGTTTTAGTTACCTATTCACTGTCTCACTTCCAAAAATATTATTATTTACTTTTCAATCATGTTTTGCGGGTAAGATCTTCTTGTATTGTTAGGACAAATTCTACATTACCAAATTTTAAGATATTTGTCAAGTCAAGTGAGGTTTCCTAAACGGTATATATCGGTAATGTCTATAACTTCCAACACCATTTGTACCCGAGATTATAAAGTAGAAGTGTCCATATTTTCACAAAAACCCTTTACCGAAAAAGAATCGCATATAAATCGTTCAACAACTTTTAGACCTATCCGCGTGACGTTTTATCGGCTCGGAAAGATTGGTCCCGATACGTTCTCTCTCCAACAAAGAATTATGCGTTACAGTTGGCCTTCGCTTTGAATCATACGTCCAGTTAGGGAATTTACGGCCCTTATCCAAAGCCAATCGCGATTTCAATGTTTAAATTAAAATCGACCGGAGGGCGATAATAAGACCATAAAACCGCCCGCGATCAGTTTATTCGAGATAACAAGAACAGTTTAAGGTGGCAATTACCTTGTAAACTGATAATTGCAGATATAAAAAAAACTATATATATGAAAGGGTCAAAAGAGGCCCTTTGAAATCGGCGAGCTTTGTGAATCTTGCGCGGTCCTTTGTGGCGAATTCCTGTATAAAAGATTGGCACAATAAGGGCCCCATATTCAATTTATAACCATGCACGCGGGCCTCGTTTTCTTTGTAAAACGGCCCAGGATTGTATTCGAGTTAGTCATGCAAACATACATATACCGCCGCGCTGGAAAGGATAAAAGGCCTCTTAATTTTATTGCTTGTGTTTTATTAGCGACAACTTGTTTGAAAATGGGAGGAAATTTATAAGCGTTTCTCTTATTAAAGTAATCATAGAGGCCATTTAGCGCGATCCATCCTCTCGGAAATTCGGCCATATCGGAGAGATTTATATTGAAAGTAATTCCATTTTTCATCCCTTTTATTTCTCGGCTGGGCTGGTTGGATTGGAGGCTTATCATTTGCAGGCTGTCTCTGACTGAGAAATGTTGGATATATCAACGTTTCACTCTAAATTTTAATAGATGAGACAAACAAGAAAGAAATTCTAGGAATCAGAGAATCAGATTAACTCTTATTAATAATTTGGGTCAAATTTTATATTTTTGACTAGGCTATAAGTTGGTATTTGACAATAGATGGAAATAAGATAGAAAAAAAGATTGACGATTTGACAATAAGTAGAAAAAAGATACAGTAAATAAGATAATAAATTGACAATGGGAAATACGTAGAAACTGAAACATGTCACTATAACTAACGACTTTACACTGTAAGCACCAGAATCTGTGACCAAAACTGAATGAATCCAGAGCGACGTGGGGCGTCTTTTATTTAGCGAATTTGATGACGCTTTTAGTTTATCAGTTACAAGTCAGGCGACGTTTTCCAAGGACCCAGGGGTCAAGAGTCGTGGTTGTGAGACATAATCATCGCACTCTTTTCGAAACCGACTGATAACCCTTGGCTCTTGGTACACTTTCGTCAGAAATTTGGCAATTTAATCTAACTGCGATGTGAATTATTCTCATTAGTTTAAAAACTACATGGTTCAGGTGCATGTCTTAATTTGACAGTTCAGCAGTATATTGGTGAGTAGAAGAGAGGTCCACCCATAAGTTCCACAACAATCCACTTATTTTTACTTGAACAATAACTTGTAAGATTATGATTATTCACTTTTTGTCAATTTGCCTATCAACAGGAATTAGTAATGTTACCTTACCAAACTAGTAATATATTGTGACAAGTTTTTCAAGTACAAATGAGTGAATTGTTGCGGAACTTATGGGTGGACCTCTGCGGGACGAGCGCAGCGAGTTCCGCAGCCATCTACTCACCAATATACTGTTGAACTGTTCAAATAAGACACTCTCCTGAAACGTGTACTTTTTGAACTAATGAGAATAACTCACATTTGAGTGAATCAGATTAGTATCGTACTTGAATAACATATTGGAAAATAGATGGCTGCGGAACTCGCTACGCTCGTCCCGCAGAGGTCCACCCAGAAGTTTCGCAACAATTCACTCATTTGTACTTGAATAACTTGTCACATTATGTTACTAGTTTCTCATTTTTAGCCTTGCAAGTGTCACATTCAAATGGATAAATACCCGAATGTGTTAGTTTGTGTATCTTCAAATCGCGTTTCCGTTTAAATTTTGATTTGCAAATGTCCCATTCAAAAAAAATATCCAAGTGTATCAATATGTGTTCCTTCAAATCGCCTTCTCTTTTCGATTTTGCATTGCAAATGTTACATTTGAAATTCTCCTCATCCGAGTGTGTTAATATGTGGCTTCTCAAACTACTTTTGTGTTCAAATTTTGCATTGCATGTGTCACATTTAAAAGGATAAATATCAGACTGTGTTAGTTTGTGTCTCTTTAAACAGTCTTTCCCTTTGAATTTTGCTTTGCAAATGTCACATTCAAAAAGATAACCATCGAAGTCTGTTGATATGTGACTTTTCAAATTACCTTTTTGTTTAAATTTTCCTAATTTAAATTTTTCTTTAAATTTTGCATTGCATATGTTGCATTTTAAATTCTTCTCGTCCAAGTGTCTCTTCAAACTGCCTTTTTTTTTAAATTTTGCTTTGAAAATGTTGCATTTAAAATTCTGATTCTGCTTCTAATATGATAATTTAGACTGAAGTCCCTTTTTACGCATAAAAAATTTATTCAATTGATTTTGACCCCCCCTACATATTTTTCTGCGGGCGCCCCTGCATATGTCCAAGGAATTTCAAAGACTGTGTACCAAAGACACACTTGTCATTGTTGAGAGTAATACCCTCAGCATTAATTCGCTCTAAAACCTGGTTTAGAATCCAATCATCTTGCTCCAAAGTGGGAGCATGTATTGAAATATCATCAATATGACTGACAACGCTATTGATTCCCGACAATATTTTATTCAAGAAAATAGAAAAATACTCTGGAGCATTTGGGTACACTTTTAAAGAAAAAGCGACCGAACGGGGTAATGAAAGTAGTAAATAATTGGGATTCTTTGTTGAGTTCAATCTGATTAAAACCGGAATTTGTATCCAGGACGAGTCCCAGGCGAATTCTACTAACCATTAATTCCAAATTCGCATTGACATGTCAGGGACTTGAAAAAATAAGATCTTATCGGCCGGACATATAACCCAAGATTTTCGATTCTTTATTTTTGTCATAGGACTACATTTATTTTCAGGTCAGAATTTTTCTTATCAATTATCACTTGGATACGCGGTGACCATCAGTCAATATTTCCATTGGTAGCATGTTTCTCATTGAATGGATAGAATTATTATATCTGAGAGGTGCATATGGCATTTGCTCTTTGAAACATAAGGATTTTTTATTTTCTCGAAGTATCCTCAGGTATTCGATAATGGTGGAGTGGAATCTTTCTATCATCCCGTTGGATTGTGGGTTATCAGGGGTAGTATAATGGATGGATTTCTTATATGTATCTACAAATTCCTGTATAAAGTTCATTCTTAAATTCTGTTCCAATATCGGAGACATATTTTGGACCCTTTGGAAGGTTGCTGGTGCATTTTTTAGACCAAATGGCATTCTGATATATTCGAAATGTCTATTTTGACTGTTTTTGAAATAGAATTTGGATCCATTTCGATCTGATGGAACCCTGAAGCCAAATCGAGGGTTGTGAAATATTGACTTCTGCCAAGTTTGTCTAGTGTGTCGGAGATGTTGGGAATTATGTGGTGTTCCATGATGAGAAATGAAAATTAGGAGGGCATTGAGAACATTCACTGAATTTGATCCCTGTATGGGCTAGGCTTGTCCATATTTTGAGAAAGAATTTGTAAGATTATACACTTTTTGTCAATTCGCCTTTCAACAGGAATTAGTAATGTTACTTTACCAAACTAGTAACATAATGTGACAAGTTATTCAAGTACGAATGAGTGCATTGTTGCGGAACTTATGGGTGGACCTCTGCGGGACGAGCGCAGCGAGTTCCGCAGCCATCTATTCATCAATATGTTGTTTAATTACGATACTAACCTAACTCACTCAAATGTGAGTTATTCTCATTAGTTTAAAAACTACATGTTTCAGGTGAATGTCTTATTTGAACAATTCAACAGTATATTGGTGAGTAGATGGCTGCGGAACTCGCTGCGCTCGTCCCGCAGAGGTCCACCCATAAGTTCCGCAATAATCCACTTATTTGTACAGGGTGTTTTTTTTTATATATTGACAAACCCACCTACAGCCTTTACCTTCACAGGTAGAAGAAAGGTGTAAATACAAAAGTTGTACAATTTTGGCTGAATTTTTATAAACCATGGTCAGAAACAAAATTTGCATGTCAGAAATGTGAAATTTTGCATGCTTCCAACTTTTTTCAACTGCAAAAAATAATTATTACAGGGAAATTATAGTGGAAAAATCTGAAAACCCTACTTCCAGAAAAAAAACATGCTCTGCCAGATGAAATCAATTTCGAACAACAGGGATTAATTAAAGATGAACTGGTACCTATTGCAAATGGATATAATAAGTATTTCATTGACAGTATTTGTAGTATTGTAAACACCACAAAGTTTTTCCACAAAATCCTCGTGTTTTGGTTCCATTGCATGATGAAGTATTCTCTAGATTCAGGAATGTGAGCATGAATGAACTGAACCGATTGGTGAGAGGCATAAGGAATATGCGAGATGGTGAAAGTTTAATTTCCACTAATATTTTTAGAGATGCCTTTAATGTTGTTGATAACCGCTTTCTTGACAGGAGTGATTCATATTTTTATATTTGACGTGTCGTTGACGGTACAATAACATATAGTATGAATCCCGCTTAAGATATAGTCTGATAAGATAAGAATCAAACCTCAATGAAAAAAGTATCGATTCAAATTTTTTAAAACTAAAAACAAGCTCCATAAAATACCCATATACCCAGCGAGTCGAATTAAAACTGCTCAGAGAGGGTATCACATTACGAAAACGATAACCATAAGTTCAAGACTGAAGAGTTTTCCTTTTTCGCCGAAGACAAGCCGAGTTTCGTGTTTACACGCCTGGCGATTTGAATATCGTCACATCATCAGCATATTCTCATGAATTAATAACGCCCGGGCACTCTATAAGAAACAAAATCTTATATGCGCGATTTGATATTCCATAGGTGCGAAACGATATTGCGCATAATAGATGGGCCAGTGGAAAAACGGGCATATGTTCGAGCAAAAGTTTTATTTTTATTTAAGGCCCAAAGTTATAAATAATGCAATTTAATATGAGTCCAGTTTTTCTACGTCATAGACCACAAAAACCTGGGCATTGGTAAAAACTGCCATTTTTAAAGGCCTTTAATAAATGGGTAGTTACGGAACGGTTTAAGAATCATTTCGATTCTTGGTGCGACGTCAAAGAAAAAAGTTGAAGATAAAACAATGATGATGCCGCACAGTGGTCTCAACAATTGACCAGCTTGTTCTCATTCAACATATAAATACGATTTTAATGATAAGTATATTTGTAAGTAGCTTTTTGTTTATAGGCTAAAAACATTAACCCAAACTAAATCATACTTTTTCAGCTAGCAATTAAGCTTTAAACCTTGAAGTTTTTAAGCTTGTGATTGACAATTGAGTCCACTGGTCTTTATACGTGCGAAAAATCCGCAACATCCGAAGCGGTCTGTCCTTGTGTATCTCTCGTTTCGGCCAAACACCTAATTAGAAACACGTCGTGTGTTAAAACTTTTCGAAATATGAATTTTTTTGAGGCCCCGCGGGTGCTGTGCAGTTATGCGCGATTGTGTCGCGTCAGCCCGAAGATAAATCGAGCCTGGGTGTTAATGAGCCTCGTGGAATTTCGCTCGATAAAAATGGCAAATTAAATTAATGATGGTTTATTGTGTATGGGGTTTTTTTCATTGAGAGACTTGTTGAGATTGTACTAGTGGTCTTTTGAATCATGGAAATTGAAACGTTGAGTAGTTTTTCTCCAGAATTGAACTGGATTTGGATCTAAATTACCAGCAGTAGGAAGTTAGGCAAACATAAAATACATTGAAGTCAAAGAAAGCATCGAACAAAGGCATAAGAGAAGTGCAAGGAGGAAGAATTTCTTTTTTAATATATGGGGTAAAAACAAGAATAAGAGTCAGAGGAAGGTAATTAGATACAGTTATCTTTTTTTGAAATGTCGCGGGGGCATTTTTAAGTCCAAAAGGCATACGAGTAATATAAGGAGGAAGGATTTCTTTTTTAATATATGGGGTAAAAACAAGATTAAGAGTCCGAGCAAGGTAATTAGAGACAGATGTGTCTTTTTGAAATGTCGCTGGGGCATTTTCTAGTCCAAAAGGCATACGAGTAGTGCAAGGAGGAAGGATTTATTTTTTGATATATGGGGTAAAAACAAGATTAAGAGTCAGAGGAAGGTGATTGGAAACAGATGTGTCTTTTTGGAATGTCGCAGGGGCATTTTTTAATCCAAAAGGAATACGAGTAGTGCAAGGAGGAAGGATTTCTTTTTTAATATATGGGGTAAAAACAAGATTAAGAGTTAGAGGAAGGTAATTAGAGACAGTTGTCTCTTTTTGAAATGTTGCGGGGGCATTTTTTAGTCCAAAAGACATACGAATAGTGTAAGGAGGAAGGATTTATTTTTTGATATATGGGGTAAAAACAAGATTAAGAGTCAGAGGAAGGTGATTGGAAACAGATGTGTCTTTTAGAAATGTCGCAGGGGCATTTTTTAATCCAAAAGGAATACGAGTAGTGCAAGGAAGAAGGATTTCTTTTTTAATATATGGGGTAAAAACAAGATTACGAGTCAAAAGAAGGTAATTGGAGACAGATGCGTCTTTTTGAAATGTCGCAGGAGAATTTTTTAATCCCAAAGGCATACGACTAATTAGAGATGGAAAATTCTCGAGAATAATAAAAAAGAGAATATTCTCCAGAATATTCTTGGAAATATTCTCAATTTTCTGAGAACGTCTTTTTTAACTAATATCAACTTGATTATAGCCAATTATTACGCAACATTATGACTATCAGGTTATAAGGTCATCCAATTTTACTAGTTTTCTAATGCATTAAGTGCACAGTACGTGAAATCCAAGATTGAAATCTGAAATTACGTCTTGACCATGTCAAGATTGTCATAATTTTTAATTTTCGACCCCTAAACAAGATAGGCAAATGTTTCTTTACCTCCTGCTATGAGCGCATTCTTTTTTCCTAATGAGGCGATGGGCAGTCTATCTTTGTCTAGAATGTAAGAATTTGAAATAACTGTCTCATGTCATGAGGATATGATGAACGAACGCAAATTCAAATTCTATTCTGGTAACTAGCGAGAGTGACCCCTCTCAAGCCAAGGTCTTGAAACTTGACGTCATCATTTCTGATTTGAAAATGTGAATACAAAAAGAGTTAAGATTTGTGTCTGATTTGAAATCGCCTAAGACTAGGGCTTCAATTCTACTTTTTGTATTTGCCAGTAATTGCAAGAAAAGGTGGAATTCCTTGCCAGTAATTTTGCAAAGAGCAGTTGGCAACACTGATTTTGTGTTACGTAAACGTGACGCGGTTAGGTGGGAAAATGTTACCGTCAGAATTTTCTAGTATAGAATATTCTCGAGAATATTCTCTCAAGAATATTCTCTCCTCATATCTCTACGAGTAATGCAAGGAAGAAGACTTTTTTTTCAATATATGGGGTAAAAACAAGATTAGGAGTCAGAGGAACATAATTAGAGACAGATGTGTCTTTTTGCAACGTCGCGGGGGCATTTCTTAGTCCAAAAGGCATACGAGTAGTGTAAGGATGACGGATTTCTTTTTTAATATATGGGGTATAAACAAGAATAAAAGTCAGAGGAAGGTAATTAGAGACAGTTATCTCTTTTAGAAATGTCGCGGGGGCATTTTTTAGTCCAAGAGGCATACGAGTAATGTAAGGAGGAAGGATTTCTTTTTTAACATATAGGGTGAAAACCAGATTAAGGGTCAGAGGAAGGTAATTGGAGACACATGTGTCTTTTTGAAATGTCGCAGGGGCATTTTTAAATTCAAAAGGAATACGACTAGTGCAAGGAGGAAGGATTTCTTTTTTAATATATGGGGCAAAAACAAGATTAAGAGTCAGAGGTAGGTAATTAGAAACTGATATGTCTTTTTGAAATGTCGCAGGGGAAGTTTTTAATCCAAAAGGCATACGAGTAGTGTAAGGAGGAAGGATTTCTTTTTTAATACATGGGGTAAAAACAAGATTAGGAGTCAGAGGAAGGTAATTGGAGACAGATGTGTCTTTTTGAAATGTCGCAGGGGCATTTTTTAATCCAAAAGGAATACAAGTAGTGCAAGGAGGAAGGATTTCTTTTTTAATATAAGGGATGAAAACAAGATAAGGAGTCAGAAGAAGGTAATTGAAGACAGATATGTCTTTTTGAAAAGTCGCAGGGGCATTTTTTAATCTAAAAGGCATACGAGTAGTGCAAGGATGGAGAATTTCTTTTTTAATATATGGGGTAAAAACAAGATTAAGAGTCAGAGGAACATAATTAGAGACAGATATCTCTTTTTGAAATGTCGCTGGGGCATTTTTCAGTCCAAAAGGCATACGAGTAGTGCAAGTAGGAAGGATTTATTTTTTAATATATGGGGTAAAAACAAAATTAAGAGTCAGAGCAAGTTAATTAGAGACAGATGTATCTTTTTGAAATGTCGCGGGGGCATTTTTTAGTTCAAAAGGCATACGAGTAGTGCAAGGAGGAAGGATTTTTTTTTCAATATATGGGATAAAAACAAGATTAGAAGTCAGAGGAAGGTAATTGGAGACCGATGTGTCTTTTTGAAATGTCGCAGGGGCATTTTTTAATCCAAAAGGAATACTAGTAGTGCAAGGAGGAAGGATTTTTTTTCAATATATGGGGTAAAAACAAGATTAGAAGTCAGAGGAAGGTAATTGGAGACCGATGTGTCTTTTTGAAATGTCGCAGGGGCATTTTTTAATCCAAAAGGCATACGAGTAAAGTCAATCTTTAAGAGCAGCATAAGAGTATTTCAAAGCCGGAAAGTTTTTGTTTGAGTGGACAATTGAACTTCAAAATTAGGCCTGTAAGTAAGTAACAACTTTAACAACAGATGTCTCCAACTAGAAGCCAAATACATAAGGATTGTGAGAATAGACCAATTCGTTTTTCATTTAGCACAAAGTGCAAGGAGGAAGGATTTCTTTTTTAATATATGGGGTGAAAACAAGATAAGGAGTCAGAGGAAGGTAATTGGAGACAGATGTCTTTTTGAAATGTCGCAGGGGAATTTTTTAATCCAAAAGGCATGCAAGAAAAAAGGTTTTTTTTTTCAATATATGTGGTGAAAACAAGATTAGGAGTCAGAGGAAGGTAATTGGAGAAAGATGTGACTTTTTGAAAAGTCGCAGGGGCATTTTTTAATCCAAAAGGAATACGAGTAGTGTAAGGAGGAAGGATTTCTTTTTTAATATATGGGGTAAAAACATTGAGGTAGAATACTAAGGAGACGCTGTCATCATTTGAATAGTGCAATAGAAAATGGCATCGGTATGCGTGGCTAAGTGTCGGACCAATAGGCTACTTGAACAGAGCCGCACTGAATGGATTCTCTACAATTTTTATCTGAAAACGTGACAAAATCGAGATTACACCATGAAAGAAAAAGTTGCTACAGAAACTTCAACATACTGAAACCGGAGATCCTTCCAAGACCCAAAATAGGAATTCTAGGTCTCAAAAATTTTTCGCATTTAAAAAATCTTTGGATGGAAAATGCGGCCCTGATGCAATTTTGACGCGTTGCTATGACAAAAGTGACAGAATCCCAGACAGAAGCGTCCTAACAATATGGCGGAAGTGGATACGCTTTTTTCTCCTTATGTCGTCTCTTTATTATTCTACCTCAATGGGTAAAAACAAGATTATGAGTCAGAGGAAGGTGATTAGAGACAGATGTGTCTTTTTGAAATGTCGCAGGAGAATTTTTTAATCCAAAAGGCATACGAGTAATGCAAGGAGGAAAGATTTTTTTTCAATATATGGGATAGAAACAAGATTAGGAGTCAGAAGAAGGTAATTGGAAGCAGATGTGTCTTTTTGAAATGTCGCAGGACATTTTTTCAATCCAAAAGGCATACGAGTAATGCAAGGACGAAGGATTTTTTTTCAATATATGGGGTAAAAACATGATTAGGAGCAATGTTGCCAACTCGGTAGAATTTCCACTAGTTCTAGTGGATTTAAAAGTCGTCTAGTGGAATGGTTTTAGCAAATTCCACTATAGTGGTAATTTTAATGGAAATGTGAAAGGGATCCACGGTTTCTAGTGAATTTTTAGCTCAATGATTTTTAGTGATACTTTGTTTCTATACTTCTTTTTAAATTTCGAAATAACGTATTTTTATAGGATTCCTGTTAATTTACAGGAGGCAGCATATTTTCAAGGATAATATACACACCTACAAGATTGCTTATCGGCCTTGTTTTTGGTCAAGGTTCCTAAAGGTAATAGGTTGCCTGGTAATGGGTAACCTGATGACGCGTTTGGGGTGCCTTATGGATATTTGCAATAATTTGCATTATGTTGAGGCATCCCAGATCAGGCAACCTACCTCTATCAAACAACCTTGTTTTTGGTAATCGCCGCCATATTGGTGTGTCATAATTTCCGACGTCATAACTAAGTCGTCAGCTGGTTCGACAAATGGAAAAAGCTATAAGAAACAAAGAAAAGAAACTAATGGCGTTTTCGATTGGTAGATTCAGTGCGTACTGAGTGTATTTGCATCCTTTTAATCGACCTGTAGAAGAAAAAGACATGAATCTCGACAGGAATAGAAAAAATTGCACTAGTTCCGCACTAGATCTACCAATAGGAAACGCCATCATACAACACAACATGGTAGATGATACCTAGATTTCGTTGAATATCTATATTTTTTAGAATTATCAAACAATAAAAAGATATTAGGAGCGCTAAAAATTTCAAAAAAGAGTGGGTTTATTTAGTAGATTTTCCACTAGTCCATAATTTTTTCGCCTGCGACGCCATTTTCTTCTCCTAGTGGATTTTAGTGGATTTGAATTCCTTTTCTAGTAGACAGTCTTGGTTCGGAGTTGGCAACACTGATCAGGAGTCAGAGGAAGGTAATTGGAGACAGATGTGTCTTTTTGAAATGTCGCAGGGGCATTTTTTAACCCAAAAGGCATACGAGTAAAGTCAACCTTTAAGAGCAGCATAAGAGCATTTCAAAGCCGGAAAGTTTTTATTTGAGTGGACAATTGAACTTCAAAATTAGGCCTGTAAGCAAGTAACAACTTTAACAACAGATGTCTTCAACTAGAAGCCGAATACATAAGAATTATGAGAATAGACCAATTCATTTTTCATTCATATGAAAGTCCATTTTTAATGTCGCACCTCTTTTAAAAATCCTAAAAACAAGAATTCCATTATTCACCCAATTTCGAGCCTCTTAACTCAATAAACCGGAGACGGTGACAACGAAAGGCAATTAGCAAAAGCAGCCTTCAGAAAAGAAAAAAAAACCTTTGCTTCAGCGCCATTCCGACTAAATTAAACATCACAATCTAGCATATAATAACTTAATTACCTCCGAGGCCTAGGAAACGTGTGTGTGTGTCAAAAGTTAACCAATTATTGTGTGTGTGTAGGTATATACAAGTCTTTTGATAAAATATCTAGTTTCCTAGAGAGAGGTGCCACTACTGCGTTGTGGCTTAAATTATTCGCCAGGTTTGTTTGGGGGGATTCTAATTAATAGGGACGTTTCTGGATTATAACTAGTGTTTGTTGGCGTAAAAGGATTTTGTTTGACTAGACACAAAATATTCAATACGACAAGTTGACCAATGTTATTGGAACGATTCAAGCTAATTCATCTTATGTGTCTAGTAGGTTCAAACAAAATTACATGAAAAGCCCCCTCTATAAAACCATTATTAACTTTCGTTTGATATCTATTAGACAATTGTGTCAGTTAGAGAAGCGAAGTTAAGAGACTTTTCCTCGAGTTATTTTCATTGCTTTTACTCCACATACACACAAGCTTTTTCCATTTTGATACCTTTACAGAGAGGCATTCCTTTCGGAACGGTTCATAGAGTGAAACAAAAAAAAAAAAGGGGGCTAAACGTCACCCTTATTCGCAATCAGCGCCATGCATCAACGTCCGGTCGTGCAATGTGCCACCGCGTTGGGTTGAGAGAGGGCGGCATTAAATTCCGTGATCTCATGGCGGCACGCAATGTCGCACAATCGGATTATTTACGTGATTTGTCATTGTCTCTCGGTTTTTATTTATTTTTAAGTTCAACAACCAGAACAATCGTTGAAAAACTTCACAGCTTGAGTGAGTAAGTAAAGAGAGGTTGAGAACCATCTCCTAGTCAAGTACTTACTTCAAGTAAATTGTACTTAGAATACAGTGGATATACGGTACTTGTTAAATAGACATGTACTTGTACTTAAGTTCAAATGCCAATTGCACACTACAGAATATATAATGGCTGTTCATACACAGAAGCGTGTGTTCACACTAGCCCGAGTCTACTGTAGTGTATATGGGAAGATTAACAGTCAGAGGTAGGTAATTAGAGTATCTTTTTGAAATGTCGCGAGGGCATTTCTCAATCCGAAAGGTATACGAGTAAAGTCAACCTTAGAGACCAATTGGCATTTGAACTATGTACATATTGTTAACAGATGATATACAAATTATTGCACTTCTAGTAAAAAAACTTCTAGTACACTTGAGAAGAAAATATACTTATTTAGTAGTACTTTAATTATGTACTGACCTTATCTGCAAATCCTTACTGGATACTGACAGGCCACAAATAAAGTAAACTTATTTCAATCAACATAGTATTTATTTTCGACTCAAAAATACATAATTCTAACTAGTGAACCCTATTATTTTTTTCATGAACCTCTCTTTCTTAGATCTTTGTCAAGTCAAGAGTTTCAAAAATGTCACTGCTGTCAAATTAAATGGCGCTAACACTACCTGAGTAATATACCTACTTGTGACAGCTTTTATAATTTATATACCTATGAAGGAGCTTTTATTATACATATTTTTGGGCCACTTTATGTAATATTTTATACAGATTTACAAATTCAATAACTTTGAAAAATCCCCTATAGAAGCTCATCAAATATCTCTATTCAAGAAGTCAACTCATTATTATACAGGGTGTTTTCTAATTAAATGTCAATACCTATTTAAAAAGAAAACTTCATTATGTCCTAAACGTCCTAACCTATATACAGGATGATCAAAAATTAATCATTTATTATTAATATATTTGTACCACCACTCTAGATGTTTTAATGAAATTTGGCATCAAGAGGCATTTTTTAAATTAAGTACAGAATTTGTCCTGCCTATTTTGGCAGACATTGATGGTACGCCACTGATTTCTCTTCAAATAAAATCATTCCATAAGCATAATTATTGATTCCTTGGTTTCTTGCAATCCGATGTACGGTTTTCGTTAGAAAAAACCCTGTATATACTGTATACTGTCCAAAATAATTTGATAAGTACATGGAGATTTTGGAAACCATTGAAAATACAAGGTGGTAAAAATGAGGAGAAATTTGCGCAATCAAATAATCTGTCATTAAATTCTTTGGACTTGAATGCAACGGATATACAGGGCGAAAAAGAAAAAAGTGCGTTTTATGAAAGCCTTGTTAAGGGTAGGCGTGGACCCAGAGAAAAAAAAAAAAACTACTGAAAGGAAAATTGTGCAACTTTCAGGAGAAAAAGAGGAAAGGTAGGAGCTCATCATACTAAAATTTCCAATTTTTCCATGGAAAAATAACACCATGGGAAATTAATGATACAAAATCCGATTTAAGCAGAAATGCACTCTCATACATTTGAATTTTTTCTGGAAAAACTACTGGAGGGAAAATGGTGAAACTTTCAGGAGAAAAAGAGGAAAGGTAGGAGCTCCTCATACTGAAATTTCCAATTTTTCCAGGGAGAAATAACACCATAGGAAATTAATAAAAATCGCAAAAATGCACCCTCATACATTTGACTTTTTTCCGGGAAACTACTGAAGGAAAAATTGTGAAACTTTCAGGAGAAAAAGAGGAAAGGTAAGAGCTTATCATACTAAAATTTCAAACTTTTCCAGTGAAAATTAACATCATGGGAAATTAATGATACAAAATCCAAATTAAGCAAAAATGCACCCTCATGTATTTGAATTTTTTCTGGAAAACTACTGGAGAGAAAATTGTGATACTTTCAGGAGAAAAAGAGGAATGGTAGGAGTTCATCATACTAAAATTTCAAACTTTTCCATGGAAAAATAACACCATGGGAAATGAATGAAAATCAACTTACAAAATCCAAATTAAGCAAAAATGCACCCTCATACATTTGAACTTTTTCTGGAAAACTAATGAAAGGAAAATTGTGAAACTTTCAGGAGAAAAAGAGGAAAGGTAGGAACTCATCATACTAAAATTTCAAACTTTTCCATGGAAAAATAACAACATAGGAAATTAATGATACAAAATCCAATTTAAGTAGAAATGCACCCTCATACATTTGAATTTTTTCTGGAAAAACTACTGGAGGGAAAATGGTGAAACTTTCAGGAGAAAAAGAGGAAAGGTAGGAGCTCATCACACTGAAATTTCAAACTTTTCCAGGGAAAATTAACACCATGAGAAATTAATGAAAATCAACTTACAAAATCCAAATTAAGCAAAAATACAATCTCTTGCATATTGATTATTTTCTCGAAAACTACTGAAGGGAAAATTGTGAAACTTTCAGAAGAAAAAGAGGAAAGTTAGGAGCTCATCATACTAAAATTTCAAACTTTTCAAGTGAAAAATAACACCATGGGAAATTAATGATACAAAATCCGATTTAAGCTGAAATGCACCCTCATACATTTGAATTTTTTCTGGAAAAACTACTGGAGGGAAAATGGTGAAACCTTCAGGAGAAAAAGAGGAAAGGTAGGAGCTCATCACACTGAAATTTCAAACTTTTCCAGGGAAAATTAACACCATGAGAAATTAATGAAAATCAACTCACAAAATCCAAATTAAGCAAAAATACAATCTCTTGCATATTGATTATTTTCTCGAAAACTACTGAAGGGAAAATTGTGAAACTTTCAGAAGAAAAAGAGGAAAGGTAGGAGCTCCTTATACTGAAATTTCCAATTTTTCCAGGGAGAAATAACACCATAGGAAATTAATAAAAATCGCAAAAATGCACCCTCATACATTTGACTTTTTTCCGGGAAACTACTGAAGGAAAAATTGTGAAACTTTCAGGAGAAAAAGAGGAAAGGTAGGAGCTTATCATACTAACATTTCAAACTTTTCCAGTGAAAATTAACATCATAGGAAATTAATGATACAAAATCCAAATTAAGCAAAAATGCACCCTCATGTATTTGAATTTTTTCTGGAAAACTACTGGAGGGAAAATTGTGAAACTTTCAGGAGAAAAAGAGGAAAGGTAGGAGTTCATCATACTAAAATTTCAAACTTTTCCATGGAAAAATAACACCATGGAAAATTAATGAAAATCAACTAAATTAGGTAAAAATGCACCCTTTTACAATTTAATTTTTTTCTGAAAAACCACCCAAGGGAAAATTGTGAAACTTTTAGGAGGCAAAGAGAAAAGTTGGGAGCTCATCATAGTAAAATTTCAAACTTTTCCTTAGAAGTTAAAAAGTTTTGATGTAATGTAATCCAAAGGTACAGGTAAATTTATCACCTTTTCCTATCAAATAGCATTGAAAGGTAATACCTTTTTTTTAACTTAACCTGTACCTTTGGACTACAGATTGTAAATAGACAATACGTATGAGTAAAGTTTTAGATTAGTATGTACAGGGTCTTTGATTATATTTAAGTTCATACCTATTATAGGTTTAAATATCATCAAAAACCCTGTACAATGTAATCTTTTCCCCATTTGGTCCACCCAGTATCTTCAATAGTTCCCAAAATCCCCATGTACTTCAAGTTATTCAGAAGGACACCCTGTATATAACTTAAGGCAGGTTTATGTATTTCTAGATAAACTGACTGTTAACTGTCTACTACAAGATACATTTACCAATCTCTAGATTGCATCACATCACTTGGCAGTTTATCAAAATATTAATAAACAGGCCCTTAATAATTTACCAAATTTACCAATAAAACCTTCACCATATGGAAAATGCAGTGAGTACTTACCAGAAAATTGCTGGCTGGCGTGTTCAGCAATCTTAAAATCTGAAAATTAATGAAGAAAACTTATATTTTACAATATTATTCAATTACAATATGAGAAAACTTAAAAATACCTTTTCAGGAGGGTAGGTAGGACTTAGTGGCATCTCTTTTTATCTTGTACAATTGAAAAGCAACAGATAATGAAAATAGGTACAATTTTGCACAATTTTGCTTTAATTTTATTTAGAAAATAATGAAATTCCAATATACAGGAAGAATGTTTACAAACAAATACAAAATCAAAACAAACACTCCCAGCGCCATCTTTACTTAACCTTTGACAATGACAGAGTGCAGTGTTGCCAATTGTATTTATATGTAGCAATAGCTAATTAAATTAAGGCCAACTTTTGATGTTTAGTTTATAGTTTATATGAATTGGCAACAATAATTAATATAAACAAAACTAATGGCGAAAACCATTGTGCAAAAAAACATGTATTTCTGTCACTGTCTTTCACATCCTAATAGAAGAGGACACGAATACACGTAGTGTGCACTGAACTTACCAATGGATTTCACTAAAAAAATGTTTAATTTCAATGAAAACAAGTACAAACAATGATTTTTAAGGAAAATACTTGCAAAAAATCACATACCAAGTCCAGGGGCGCCAGCAGGCCAATTTTCCCTCAGAAAACCACATTTAATTGGAAAAAATCAGTGGCGCGAGTGCTAATTAATTACGAAACACTTCAATGAACATTTTAAAACACTTTTTCCGTTTTATTTGAAAAGAAAAACCACTTAAATTTGAAAAATAAACGCGGAGCAAAATTTAACAAAAACACTTCCAGCGCCATCTTGACTCAACATCTGACACTTCTAACAGAGAGACAGTGTTGCCAATTGCGATTATATGCAGAACAAAGGCCTACTTGGGTTTGTAGTTTATACAAATTGTGAATAAATAAAGCTAATTTTGAGTTGATTTTAAATTAAAAAGTTTCGCTACAAAGGTATATAAAATCAATTGGCAACACTGTGCCTTATACAAGTTTGTTCTTGTGCATTTAAAAACCCTGATGACGCATCCAGGAGATTTGCATTACATTAAAGCACCTCTGATGACGTCATAAAGTTAGCAGTCAACCTACCTCTTTCAAACAACCTTGGCTAATATAATCAACAATGAAAATACATACCATCGCCAGCAGGCCAAATTTTCGTTGGTAAAACCACCAAATAGTCAATGGCCCGAGTGCTAATTAATTACGAAACACTTGTTTCAGACACTTTTTCTGATTTAATTTCAAAGAAAAACCACTTAAATTTGGAAAAAAAAAAACACGTGGAGCAAAATTTCCCGATGCACTTCAAGCGGCCATTTTGTCTTCACTCCGCCACAGTACAGTGTTGCCAACTCATACTAATAGCAAAACAACTAATAAATAATAACAATTAAGCTCTATTTGTTTATAAACTGCTTGAATTAAACATCAAGGTATTACTTAGCTAGTTGCTGCTATATTATTTATAAATTGTTGTTGGGTTGGCAACACTGTTAAGTACAAATGGCCGCTTGAAGTAACTTTAAAAACCTTGGTATTTTCCCTACATGAGAGTTGTATACAGTGTTGTCAGCTCGTGTAATATAGCTTTATAGCAACATAGTTTTGGTTGATTGATTTGGTTTAAGTTGGACCAAGCTGGTTATGGCCCAAGGTTGTTTGAGAGAGGTAGGTTGCCTGATAAATTCATGACGTCATCCGGGGTGCCTCAACATAATGCAATTCTCCATAAGGCAGCCCAGATGCGTCATCAAGTTACCCATTAGGTACCAGACAACCTATTAACTTTAGAAACCTTGGTATTTCCCCTACATGAGAGTTGCATACAGTGTTGTCAGCTCAACCTGTGAACTTTAGGAACCTTGGTTATGGCCCATCCATAAATGTAGAACAACCAGCTCTTTTATGCCCGTGTGAAACCCATTATAGTAGAATTTCAAATGGATCTGACAACCACATGGAAAGTTCTTGGGCACAATTTCAGTCATAAGTGACTTCAAATTTCCAGGATTTAGTGAATAGAGACTCAAAGCAAACTTTGAAACTTAAAATGTACAACTTTGAGCTGATTAAAAAGTCAATATTTGTCTATTCTCGGCTCTTGATTGGGTTTTCACTTAATCCAATTGATTGACTTTGTTTTTGAGTTCTAAAATTACAATTTCAGGTATCACCAGGGTTGCCAGCCGCCCCACCTTGGGAGGGACAGTCCCGCATTTTGTTAATCGGTCCCGCCTTTTTTTTTATTACTTTCAGGTCCCGCTTTTCACGAGAATTGTCCCGGTTTTCCCGGTTTTTCCACCCAATCTTCACATTTAGTGCAAAAAACACGCTCATTTTGCATCACAAGAGTCACATTCGAAAGGATAAACATCCAAGTGCTTTTTTAAATGTTGGTCCAAATATTTTTTAAGTCCAAATTTTACTTCACAAGAGTTACATTCGAAACGATAATCATCCAAGTGCGTTTTTATATGATCGTACAAACTTTGTTAATACTTAAATTTCGCTTCACAAGTGTCACATTCAAAAGGATACCTACTTATTATTCGCAAAAATCAAACAACAAGCCTGAATCGCAAGCATTTCATCGAGGTCTGCGGATGACGTCACCACTATTAGCTGCTGAAGTGTTGACGTCACTCGCAGACCTTGTAGACTCGAGAACCGACGAACGTACGCCTTCTCAGGATGAGCAATCCTGTTAGTTTACGATTCTTGGGTTGGTTGGGTACTTGCCCCTCCCCCCCTTATGATTTTGGGCGAGCTTTTCCTCTGGATAACATCAGTCCCGCTTTTTCATTTCATAGATCTGGCAACCCTGGTTATCACTTTAAACCAGGATTCAAAATTATCCCAATCAAGAGCCGGGAATAATGAAAATTTGAATCTTTTAATACCAAATTCAAACTCTATTGTCCTCAAACTAACCCAATTAAGGAATCAAAAGCCGGGAATATTTCAAGTTTGAATATTTCAATCAATATTAAACTCAAACTCTATTGTGCAATTTGTACCAACCCAACTAGATAGACAACCAACCATACATGCCCTTCCATGTAATGTTAAATAGGAGTAAGGTTTCATACAAATTGCACCATTTTAATATTCTGATTTCTGGACACCAAATTAGAACAAAACTGCTCATAGTAAATTGCTCATTGTTGAAATTTCCAACTAGAAGTTTGCAATTATTATTAATCCAGAGGGCCAAATAACCTAAAATTGACCCAAATCGAATGAATAAAACTTCTGGAAAAACCCCCGAAAAACGAAAATTACATTAGAGTCTGGATCCCAGGAACCAGAAGTAAATTATTCTTTCAGAAGCCATTAAGGCCTGACAGACACGTGTGTGAAGTTGCGATTTTCGCTCGAGGGTTAGCGATATCACGTTTTCTTTGTGTGTGTGTGTGCTGCACAAAACTTCCTTTTTATACCTTCTTATATACGTGAGATTCAAACTTAGTTTTCCAGAGGAAGGAAAAATTCCAGGGAAACTTTTATAGTTTTCAGAGAGAAACTCCGCGGTGGAAGTTAAATTGAGTAGGATTTTTTTTTTATAGAGGACATTTTGTACAAATATTATTATGGTTGAAAGGAAATAAAAATACGAACTCCTTTAATCTGATTTCTACAATTTTCCACAGCCGGATTCGAGTAAAATTGAAATTGACAACATAAGCTCTGTGTGTTTCTTGTTGTATGTTGGTCCGAGGCTGCTGGACCAATTTATCGAGAAACTGATGGGGTGCTTTTTCAATAAACTCTATCAAAGACGGACCGGTATTTTTGTCTCTATATTGCATTTTTGTACAAAAATAGAGCTTGGAGAGGTTCAAATCGAAAAGTATATAAAGTCCAAATATTCAGGAAAATTGAATAATTAAAGCTGAAGCCGAACTGAATGTTTTATAAGCCAAAATAAGCTTTTTTTAAAACGAGGCCCGTAAATCTAGATTCGATTCCGGTCAGTTTCCGCCCTTTTGCATACTCTACGATTTATGGGCCATTTTTATAGTAATATATATTCTTTCAACGTACAGCTTTTGAATAATCATACAGTTCAGTATATTTTCGTATGGTTCTCCATTCGTAAACCAAAAAAAAAAAAAGATATATTGACCTCGATAAATTAATATATTGTGACATAATTATTCGATTCTTTTAAACTTAAAATGATAAAAATTTCAAGGAAATTGCATCATTATTTTTAATAATATTTAGGTCGGCCAATGGGATTGTCTGATTGATCGTCAAACGACCGCCTATTGACGATTCTGGGGGATAATTAATAATACTTTGCGGGGGGATCGATTTAATATAAATACCGCGGTTTTAGAAGTGGAAGGAAGTTGTCAGTTGAGAGATGAGTTCGCAGTCCTGTCCAGTTTGAGTTAAAATCTACAGTACCTAAAGTGTCAGTCTGGAAAGTTTCTTGTATTGCGTCGGTAACAGTCTTTGAAAAAGTAGCGGAAAAATTTTTAAAGAAAGAACAATTAAATTCGTCAACATTTAAGTGCGTGCTAGCTAAAAAATTTTGAGTGATTGATTAAGTAATTTTACGTGTGCAAAGTAAAATGTAAGTACTTTAGTGTTTAATAATTTTCTGACTTTTATCAATGATTCTGAATGATATGAAACAATGACTTTTAATGCCTAAAAACTTGAGTGATTTTCACTAGAAAAACTTTTGACTTTATAATTAACTGTGGAACTTCATTGCTCAATAACTCGACTGTTTTTAAAGTGGAACATTATTGCATAACTTTAATTGCCTTCAGATATAATGACATTCTAATAATTTAATTTTGCACCAAAAATATGAAGGGAATTTATAATGCACTTACCAATATACAATTTTGACTATTTTGAGTAGGGATTATGGGTTAAACAGTTGGGTTTATTAGCTAGGCATAGGAATCCGAAAATATAATTTGTTCAGATAAACTATTAACTGCAATAGGAAATTTTGAAAAGAAACTTGATGTTCATGAAATAGAATTGTTGTCTTAAAATAATGGAAAGTTGTTAAAGGAAACTTATAACAGAATTTGTTCTGATTAAATAAACTGTTGAATGGAATAGGACATTTTTAAAAGAAACTTGATGTTCATGAAATAGAATACCCAGGACCCAAACAAGGGTAACCTACGGTGAGTAGATGGCTGCGGAACTCGCTGGGACAGCTTTTTCAATTTGCCTTTTAACAGGAATTAGTAATGTTTACTTTACCAAACGAGTAGCATAATTTGACAAGTTATTCAAATACAAACGAGTGGATTGTTGCGGAACTTATGGGTGAACCTCTGCGGGACGAGCGCAGCGAGTTCCGCAGCCATCCATTCATCAATATGTTGTTTAATTACGATGCTAACCTGACTGTCTCAAATGTGAGTTATTCTCATTAGTTTAAAAACTACATGTTTCAGGTGAATGTCTTACTTGAACAGTTCAACAGTATATTGGGGAGTAGATGGCTGCGGAACTCGCTGCGCTCGTCCCGCAGAGGTCCACCCATAAGTTTTGCAATAATCCACTTATTTGTACTTGACCAATACTTTAGGTACCTATATAAAGTCAAAATTTGTAAGACTATGATTATTTACTTTTTGTCAATTTGCCTTTCAACAAGAATTAATAATGTTACTTTACCAAACTAGTAACATAATGTGACAAGTTATTCAAGTACAAACGAGTGGACTGTTGCGGAACTTATGGGTGGACCTCTGCGGGACGAGCGCAGCGAGTTCCGCAGCCATCTATTCATCAATATGTTGTTTAATATCGATACTAACTTGACTCACTCAAATGTGAGTTATTCTCATTAGTTTAAAAACTACATGTTTTAGGTGAATGACTCACTTGAACAGTTCAACAGTATATTGGTGAGTAGATGGCTGCGGAACTCGCTGCGCTCGTCCCGCAGAGGTCCACCCATAAGTTCCGCAACGATTCACTCGTTTATACTTGAATAACTTGTCACATTATGTTACTAGTTTGGTAAAGTAACATTACTAATTCCTGTAGAAAGGCAAATTGACAAAAAATGAATAATCATAGTCTCACAAATTTTGACTTTATATAAGTTATTGGTCAAGTACAAATAAGTGGATTATTGCAAAACTTATGGGTGGACCTCTGCGGGACGAGCGCAGCGAGTTCCGCAGCCATCTATTCATCAATATGTTGTTTAATATCGATAGTTACTTGAACAGTTCAACAGTATATTGGTGAGTAGATGGCTGCGGAACTCGCTGCGCTCGTCCCGCAGAGGTCCACCCATAAGTTTTGCAATAATCCACTTATTTGTACTTGACCAATAACTTATATAAAGTCAAAATTTGTAAGTCTATGATTATTTACTTTTTGTCAATTTGCCTTTCAACAAGAATTAATAATGTTACTTTACCAAACTAGTAACATAATGTGACAAGTTATTCAAGTACAGTGGATTGTTGCGGAACTTAAAGGTGGACCTCTGCGGGACGAGCGCAGCGAGTTCCGCAGCCATCTATTCATCAATATGTTGTTTAATATTGATACTAACTTGATTCACTCAAATGTGAGTTATTCTCATTAGTTTAAAAACTACATGTTTTAGGTGAATGTCGTACTTGAACAGTTCCACAGTATATTGGTGAGTAGATGGCTGCGGAACTCGCTGCGCTCGTCCCGCAGAGGTCCACCCATAAGTTTTGCAATAATCCACTTATTTGTACTTGACCAATAACTTATATAAAGTCAAAATTTGTAAGACTATGATTATTCACTTTTTGTCAATTTGCCTTTCTACAGGAATTAGTAATGTTACTTTACCAAACTAGTAACATAATGTGATAAGTTATTCAAGTACAAACGAGTGGATTGTTGCGGAACTTAAAGGTGGACCTCTGCGGGACGAGCGCAGCGAGTTCCGCAGCCATCTATTCATCAATATGTTGTTCAATTACGATAAATCAAATCAAATATATTACCATATTTTCCTATGTTACAGAGCTGTGACTTATTTCTAGAAGCTTACAATTAACAAAGTCTGAAATATAGTTTAAATTGCCCCTAGGTAGACAAGACCACCTGTACATGCAATGTGTGTGTAAGATTGTTTGACAATGGGTGGTATGAATAAAAACGAAGTACTTGCTACTACTACAAGTATTATTAGTATGTTCTACGTAGTATTTACTTCAAAACGAAGTAGATACTACATTTCAGTAGTTTCGAAATGTAGTATCTACTTCGTTTTGAAGTAAATACTACGTAGAATATACTAATACTTCTAGCAGTAGCAAGTACTTCGTTTTTATTCATACCACCCAATATCTCTCTTTCCCTCTATAACACTACAATTATTAATTAATAAACATATATTATACATATATTCTTTCCCCATTTCACATATACACAAAAATACTATACCAGGTATATTTGCCAACAAAAAATAAGCTTTTGAACCGCAACTGCTTTGTAATTAACTCATAATTTAATAACCAATTTAACTTTTGGCCTGATTATTCAATATATAAAAACAAATTACAAACTTAAAAGCCAAAACAAATTTATTCCAAAAATACAATGTACATTATCCAGGTTACAATTGTTTTTGAATTGCAATCGAAGTTTGATTGGGTTGAAGCTGATCCCTACCCACATACTTCTTAAAAAAGTATTTCACCATTGTAAAGACAAACATCCAAGATACAGCGTAAATGGCCACCGACATAAAAATAAAATCCCAATCGTTATTAGGCTGTTTGACAATAACAGTCAGAAAATACGTGCCCAAAATCAGCCTGACAACAATGAATACAAGGAAAAAGCTGATTTCCGTTGAATAGAAAACGGGTGCCGATTGGAACCCGTAAGTCCTCAGGAACCATCTGATTTGCAGGAAGGGGTTGGTCAGTTCCATGCAGCCCAGGGCGCATGTGGTTTGGGCCCCGGAGTAACCTTTGAATATTATTCTGGTCAGGGCGAAAATGCATATCAGGTGATGGCACATCATTGTTTTGTCTACAAAAATTAATTATTTTAATGGGGTTTTGGATTTGGTTGGTATTGCAGATCAATTGGATCATGAACAATATGAGACTTAATTGGCTTGATTTATAGAGAATTTAATACTCTTTTCAATGATATATAATTTATTACAATTTGCTTAAATGTTAGTGAAAATATGAGGCATTATTCATAATCATGTCAAAATTTTCCAGATTTTATACAATACATATTTGTTTCTACATCAAAATTGCCATTTGGAAATTATGGTAGGGTTGTTTCCCACTAATTTTGACCTGCTCCATCGATTGGTAAAGTCAAAATTGAGAAAAGCTCAAAAATTAAAAAATTGAATTTTTGACTCATTTATTAAGGCTGAATTCTAATTTGAAAATCTTCAAACCTTGGTATTTCGGTATCCGTTTGGAATATCGGAACAAAATTTTCAAGGATTGTAGCTCCTATTAGGCTCTAAAAAACCTGCATCTAAAAATAATTCTGCATTTATAGTTATTGAGAAAATTGAGTATACAATTTTTGACAAAATTTTGACTAAAAGTTAACTTTGAGGGTCAATTGCTCCGAAAGTGTTCGAGGTATCAGAACGAATCCAGCGCTGATTTATAGACAATTTAATGCGCTTTCCAATGATATATAGTTTATCTCAATTGCTTAGATTTCGACGGAAATATTGGCCATTATTCTTAACTATGTCAAAATTTTGAAAATTTTCCAGTGACAGGTTCAATGGCTCAAAAACCATATGAGCTATCAAATATCAAACTGAATTTAGTATCGATTTATAAAGAATTTCTAATGACATATAATGTAATACCAACCATTACATCACAGTTAAAATATACCTTCTCTCTCATATTTAAGCATCCAAAAAGTATCGTGGATAAAATACCCCCAGCTCATATTCAAAATGAACGTTTGCAAGTAGCTTGTCTTCCATTCGGGATGTTCGAAGGGCCAATCGAACAAAAAACACTGATTTATACCCATAAACGCAGCCACAAAACCGTGAATAAATGAACAAATCCTACAGCTGAACAGTGGCGGCCTCTCTTTTAAATAAGCCCTATGGAATTAGTAGATAAGGTTTTTTCGTAGTAGTTTTAAATTGTTACCGTAGCAAGACATAGATTAATCTCCAAGTGACTGCGCTGATTAACATGGAAATGGGGCTTTCGTAGTTGATGTGCCCATCTTTGAAGTAAATGTTGTAGTTTATTGGGGCTGAGTGAGACGTTTGGTTTTCTTCCATAATTTTGATAATTTTGTTATGACATCAGTCACAAATGTGACAATAACGTGTGTAGGAATTATTCATATTTGAAAAGAGGGTATTCGGTGGGAACTCCAACAGTATACACTACACATTGTTTTTCAATGTTTTTTTTTTTCAACAATTTAACTGGAAAAATACAAAGTCGACATACAGGAAAATGTAATGTGGGTACAAAATGGAGGACAAACTTGGACGCACAGGAAACTGTAATGTCGGCACAAAAATTTAGGACAAACTTAGAGACAGGAAACTATAATGAAGAGTGCGGTTTTTGACGTATGTGTGGAATATTCTAGAAATTGTGAGAACAATATCTGAATATGGTAAAACTTACACAATTCAGTCAAATAATGCATATTTACGCAGTAATAATGTCTCGCTTTCTATAGTTCATTAATCTACAGTCACAATACTAGTCCAGAAAGTCATTGGGGTTCACTATAAAACCTCAGGCCCCACGTTGGGCGCCAAATGTGTAGCAGGTATCGGTGGGAACTCCAACACTATACACTACACATTGCTTTTCAATTTTCTTTTTTTAACAATTTAACTGGGAAAATACAAAGTCGACAGACAAGAAAATGTAATGTGGCTACAAAAATTTAGGACAAACTTAGAGACAGGAAATTGTAATGAAGAGTGCGGAATAAGGGAGTGTGGTTTTTGACGTCCAGAAATTGTGAGAAAAATATCTGAATGTGGTAAAGCTTACACAATTCAGTCAAATAACGCACATTTACGCAGTGATAATGTCTCGCTTTCTATAGTCCATTAATCTACAGTCACAAAACTAGTCCAGAAAGTCATTGATAAAACCCCAGGCCCCACGTTGGGCGCCAAATGGGTAGCAAGTTAACATTTAAATTTTTAGTATGGTTTAATTCTTAATTCAGAAGTATAAACCAGGCATAATAGATTCAAAACAAAGCTCGAAAACATTATAGAGTAAAGTACAATTGTCCCGATCAAAATCCCATTAAAATTTCGATTCACGAATGAAATCCCACCGAAAACAAAGTGCCCTCTCCCCGTAATGACATTGCGGTCCGGTTAAAAGCTGCACTAAAACACCGGACCGCGGTCGAAAATTATTTATTCAAATCACACTAGCTTTAAGCCCCATTTAACATTTTGCAAAATGGCCCCAATCATAACCTAAAAATTGTTTGTAAGATTTTGGAAGTTTTTTGCTGTAATGACACAATGAGCAAACTTTGATTGTTAATTAAAAATTTATAATTGAAACTCCAGCAGCATAAAAACACTCAGTGTATAAAGGGAAACTTGGCTAACTGTAAAGTTTTTTTGTCTTATTTTTAGTACACCGCCATATATACTTTACTAAAGAGAACTTCTCGTAAACTGGGAAGAAAAAGGAAAAACCTGCTCACAAGTGAGCAGTAAATCCTGCTTGCAAAAGATTCCGCTAGATTTAGAGCCAGTGTCGTAAACAGATCGTCTTTCAAATCCGATTTTGCTTTTACTCCTCTTGTTTTTCTGCTGCTGTGGGTAATACCTTTATAATGGAAACAGATTTTTAATTTAGAAAAATTCCTCTAACACATACATAGAACAAATAATTGAATTTAAAAAGAGTTCCAGAAGCTCTAACATCATTTCCCACCCACGTCGAAATAAATGGAAAAGTTTTCTTGTTCTGGAACCGAAAGGTTAATTATTATCGAGGAAAAAGTTTAGTTAGTTAGCAACACACAAATTAAATTTTAAAGACAAAAAATCGCTGTCCTAGACAAATACTCAAATATTGGTTCAACCGGAGTAGTGCGGTTCCCGGTCTTAATTACTTAATATTTGCCGGGCGCGAAACGAACCGAGATACCTCTCTCTCTAGGGACTTTCATTTAATTAAGCGAATCACTCTTTAATCAAAGTTCGGCCTCTCCGACTAACTATTTAAACGCATATTTGATTGCATAATTTGCAGAATTAATTGTGAATAATCTTGTTGGTACAGTGAGTTTGGCTATATTTAAATGAAACACTCTGTATAATATAAGGCTTTGGAGGTGTATATATGGGGAGAGAACTGTGACGAGAATCAGTCTTGCATTAAGATCTACGCTATACAATTATCTTAGGAACTATAAGTGCAAATGAGCTGAAATTTCCAGGGATTATAGTCCCTTGATTGGGATAAAATTCAGTGGAAGTTTCAGCTTTCTATCTATAATAGAAAAAAAGTTATGACCTTTCAAAGTTTTCCATAATCTAAATCATAAGGTAGGTACCTTCTAGGTCTATAAACCTAGCAGTCCCAAGGTGGAAAAAAACTTCGGGAACTATTTAATAATTAGGTGCTTTTTAGGTGCTAATTAGGGCCTCTAGTTAAAAATTAGGTGCTCCTTTAGTTTTTGAGAAAACCAAAAAAAACTAAGGGACTGCTAGGTTTATAAAAGCTAGCAGTAGCAGTCCCCTATAGTAAAAAATATTTTTTCAAATGTTTTCTTTGTATCAGAATTAGGTGCTTTTTAGGTGCTCCTAAATAGTCGAAGAAAAAATGGAATTGATTAATTATTAACTGAGTTACAGATTTTTTTTTAATTATAAGGGGACTGCTGGCTTTACATGTTGGTGTGTCAGAATGGAAAAAAACTTCGGGATCTATATAATAATTAGGTGCTTTTTAGGTGCTAATTAGGGCCTCTAATTAAAAATTAGGTGCTCCTCTAGTTTTTGAGAAAGTCAAAAAAAAACTAAGGGATTGCTAGGTTTATGAAAGCTAGTAGTCCCCTAATAATAAAAAAAAATCTATAACCTAGAACGCCGCCGGTCAATTGCATCCCTGTTAGCTCAGGTAATATTTTAAGTGTCCGAATTACATCCGCCTAACATCCGAATTGCATCCCGGAACAAATTTTAACTACAGGTATATATTTTCCAAAATGAAAACCATTGTTGCCAAGTGTATATTTCCAAATTGTTAATGTTGTTTAAACTCGCCTCTATGAATATATTATTACCTGTATTACTTATACCTACCTGTTATTGTTTTACCACCCTATTGAGACCATTTATTTACTACAGTTGTTGCAAAGATGGATGTAAAATTTTTGACTAATGAAAAACATCCAACTTTAATTGAAATTGGTGGTTATACATTTACATTTTGCTATCAAAAAATATTGGCCAGAAATACTTTAAAAAGGTGGCAGTGTATACGAAGAAACTATAACAGCAAATTTTGAAAGTGCGATTCATAAAGCGATTTCTCAGGCATTTACACAAACCGCCATTCGAGGTTGTAGATTTTATTTGGGACAATCCTTATAGAAAAGTTGAAAAAATTGGCTTATCATTTGCATACCAGAATAAATCAGGGGAGGATACGCAAATATCAACATTTTTGACGTATATATTTGGCATTCAGCATCTCTTCAAAAAACTACAAATGCTTGCGAATCTTTTCATTCCAAGTATAATTCATCTTTTTATCCTAATATAAACGTTTTTTTAAATGTTTTATTAGGATTTCAAATAGATACATATGTTAAAATTACTAGCATACAAATTGTACCCGAAATTGACTCACAAACCTTACATAAACAACATTTTATCCAAGGGAAACTCAAAAACTTGAAAGATAATAAAATAGATAAATTTGAATTTGTAAAAGCGGTTTCGTATAGATTTAAGGCTTAAGTATTTTTATTATTAAGAATATAATAATTTTGACTAACTTTGAGCAGACTAATTATTAAAAAGTAACAAGCTGTTAAAGAATTTTAGCAAAATGTTGCAACGTTGTTGCTTAATTTACCTGTGTTCCACTGAAAGGTAACTTCAAAAGGTGGATGCTTGCGGGATGCAATTCGGACAGTACCTTTTTCAGGCCAGGTATAAGTAATTATTCTGGGATGCAATTCGGATCCGGCCCCTAGAAAGCACCTAATTCTGATATAAACGGAAAATTTGAAAAAATATTTTTTACAATAGGGGACTGCTAGCTTTCATAAACTTAACAGTCCATAAGTTTTTTTTTGATTTTCTCAAAAACTAAGGAAGCACCTAATTTTCAATTAGAGGCCCTAATTAGCACCTAAAAAGCACCTAATTATTATATAGTTCCCGAAGTTTATTTCCACCTTGGGACTGCTAGGTTTATAGACCTGTACCTTCTAGCTAAAACGATGAAATTTCAAATTTTTTTCTGTCAAGATTTTGTATCCTAATGGTCAATTAACATCCCCCAAGCTCCATACTGAACAGAGTTGGGACCTTTGTTGTAGTTCACTAGAGGGTTGTAAGGCCTCCACTAAATTATTCTCAGATTTGAAGCCGAAACCGAAACCTATGAAAAAAGGCACTCAGAAAAATTGGAAAATTGATAAATAACCCCAAATTGCTTAACACGATTTTATCTCAGGAACTATAACTGCAAATGAGCTGAAATTGTCAGGGATTGTAGTCCCCTACCGGAGTAAGAATAGCTGAAAATTTCAGCTTTCTATCTTTAATAGAAAAAAAGTTATGACTTTCCAAAGTTTTCCAAAATCTATATTATTATGGTTTTTTTTTTTTTTTTTTTTTTACGGATATGCGCACTCGCAAGGAAATGTCCTATCACGCTCGAGGAGCGGCAAGTGCGCGGAAATGTCGGTGTATGTTGGTCTTGAAACGGTTCAGGTTGTAACCTGCAGGGAAAACCGTCGCAGGGAGTTTATTCCACAGCGATGCTGTTCTCCAGAGATATGAATTCTGATATAATGAGGTTGTTGGTGCCTCTAGTTTGACAGTAAATTCATGGTTACCGTCTGTTTGACGGGTTCGCCTGGTAGGCGCTACTCTCGGTGGAATCATACGTGCCAACTCTTCAGAGCATTTTCCGTGATAGTACCTGTAGAAGAGAGATAAATCGCCCACAGATCTGCGATGTTCGAGACCATCCAAGTTACGTGTAAGTGCGGGGTCATTGATCAGCTTGATAGCTCGTTTTTGCACGGTGTTCAAAAGCATTAAGGTATGTTTGGGTGCTGCACTCCATATATGTGAGCAGTACTCCATAGTTGGTCGAATCTGGGCTTTGTAGAGTGTCAGCAATTGGCTTGGTGTGTACAGATGTCTTGTACGAAATAGCACCCCCAGCTTTTGGGACGCCCTTTTAGCAATATCTGCCACGTGACTGTGCCAAGACATGTTGGTCTCTGCAGTAACCCCCAAGATGTTCAACTGACTCTGTAATGTGACAGCACTTCCAGATAGCATGATGTTTGGCTCACCGGTGCTGGTCTTTTTTGAAAACAGAGCTGCTTGGGTTTTCTGCGCGTTGAACTGTACAAGGTTTTTGTTACCCCAGTCCTCTATTATCTCCAGGTCGTTATTTATCTGCGATATTTGAGTTAGTCTAAGATGATGGAATTCACGTGCGGAAAGACCTGTGGGTGGTATGAGTGAGGAGACTACATTGCCATCGTCTGCAAAGCAATAAAGTGGATTTACTGTTTTATCTATGAGGTCATTTATGTAAATCAGAAAAAGAGTTGGCAAAAGGATTGCTCCCTGTGACACACCAGCATTTATTTGGTAAGAGTTGGAGTTCTGGCCATCCAGTGCAACATAAATGGATCTGTCCTTTAGGTAACTTTCAAACCAAGTGCAAAGTTTCGGCGATAATCCCATTGCTTTGAGCTTGTTGAGCAGATTTTCATGCCAAACTTTGTCGAATGCTTTAGATATATCTGATATATCTATCTTGTTTCACCCCGCAACTCAATCGCTTTTTGCCATAAGTGAGTGACGTATGTAAGTAAATCGCCAGTTGACCTATATTTTCGAAATCCGTATTGCTTATCGTTGATAATTTTGTACTTTTCCAAGTACTTGGTTAGGTGATTGTTCACAACTCTTTCCATTACTTTTGATATCACCGGAAGTAGAGCAATTGGTCTATAGTTTAACGGATCTGTCTTTTTTCCTTTCTTTGGAATGGGTTGTACTGCGGCAGACTTCCATGATGATGGATATACTCCTTGCCTGTAAGACAAATTGAATAATTTTGCGAAAGTTGGGGTGAGTTCGTTGGCGCAATTTTTGAGTACTATTGCGGGAATGCCATCCGGACCCATTGCTTTGTTTGTATCTAGCTTTTTAAGGGATTTTCGTATTTCTCTGTGACAAAAGGGTACCTCTGGCATACTATGGGAAACCCTTTCAATGAACGGTGGAGTTTTTCCGTTTGGCACTGTTAGGTTGGAGTTGGAGGAAAACATTTGGGCCAGCATATTGGCTTTTTCCTCTGATGTTGTGGCTAAGTGATTATTTTTATCTGTAAGTGGTGGTATGGATGACTTGGTGAAGTTAGATCCAACAGCTTTTGCAAGAGACCAAAAGGACCTAGAACTACTTGGACAATTCAGCAACCTGTTTTTTATTCTTTGATGGTATGTTTCTTTAGCGGAGTCAATAGTCATTTTGCAACTATTTCTGGCTTCTATAAATTGCTGTGTGGTTTTGAGCGGTTTGTTGTCGTTTCCAAAGGTTATATGCTCTGTGTTTTTTTCTGTACAGCCGTTTGACACTGGCTGTTGAACCAAGGTTTTGCATTAGCTCTACGTTTAGTTGTATGTGGGATATATGCATCCATTCCAGATAAGATTACTTGTGTTATTTCATTACAGCAAATAGTGGGATCAGCTGTTTTAAAGCAAACCTCTTGCCATGGAAAATCCAGGTAAAACTGTTTTAGGTCATTCCATTTTGCCGATTTATAGTGCCACATTTTACGAGGAAGTGGTTGTTGGCTTGGTGGGATGAGCATTTCGCACTTTGTTATTATAAGTTTATGATCGGACGAACCAAGTGGAGCATCTACTTGAATTGTGTACGAGTCAGGATTTGTGGTTAGGAACAAGTCTAAAAGCGCTGCAAATTCGCCCCTTTCTGAGATACGGGTAGGTTCATCGACAAGCTGCGTTAGACCACAACTTATGGCAAAAGCTTCTGCTTCTCTGCCTTCGTTATCTGTTTTGTTGTGGTGTTTCAGCCAGGGTATATTGTGGACGTTGAAATCGCCTAAAAAGACAATTTCCGCCTGTGGATAGTTTGACTGTATACTATCACAGCTTTCGGATAATGTCGCGAAAAAGTTTTGGTACTCGTTGTTAGATGGCGGTCGGTAGAGGCATCTATGATGGGGCCCCTCTAGGGGCTCAGTTTTTTTAACTGTGCAGGCCAATTTGCGCAAATAAATCTAAATCTGTACCTGTGCCCTTCGCATAGTTTATGTTATTGGTTTAAAATAAATTATAACAACAATTAATAGGTTTATAGGTACTTACTTGAAAGAAATTCCTATGTATTCTCAACATAGAAAGGTATTGCCAATGGTATTGCATACATCGTGATTTACGTAGCCTGTGCATTACAAGTTGTCCAGTTTGCAGGTGGATCAATAAGTAGAAACAGCATCTAACCAACCTGCACGGGCTACGTAAAGCACCCTGTATAGTTTTATAAAAAAATGTACAGGTACAAATGCTCCAGGCCCTGGCCTAATAGGTTTGTGTGTGTGGGGGAATTTTCAAGGCTATCAGGTCAATGGCCTTGTGGCCTGCACACTTGGGACATGCCTGCGCAAACCAGGTTTGCAAAGTACAACCAGCGCACAAAAACTCCACTTTAATACACTTTTCTCGCATTAAAACCACAGGGAAAATAAAGAAAATTTGAAAATAAAAACCGGTGAATAAAATCAACCATAGAATAGAATAAATCAACAAAGGAGCTTGTGTATATAAAATGACAAATGACAGATGAAAAGTTAGATGTCGCCATCTATATGCATATTTGCAAACTAGCTTGTATTTTTTTAAATAAAATGGTACCAAAAAAGGCCTACCTTGCTATTTACTTGGCCCCCACCTGTTTACCTAAAACAAGGTATAATTTCAGTATAGTTTCATACAAGGCTTATGTTTTTCGAATAAAATTCTACCAAAAAAAAGGTCTACCTTGCGATTTCCATGGCCTCCGCTAGCCCAGGATATTTCTTCGGCCAGAAACCCATAATAATGTTTCTTTTTGGCCAGTGTCGAGCGTGCCTTGTGTGAATCGAACGTAAAAACACCCCGACGAACACTTTAAAACACGTTTTCGCATAAAAATGGCCCGAAAACTAAAAAAAAAATTGCGAAAATCCACGGAGCGACCGTCACGTGGCACAGCTCGACACGAAAAGGACTTAAGTTGACAAAATGGCCGCCAGCTAGGGGATTTACAAGCAGTGTTGCCAATGGATAGAAGTCAAAAGATCCTCCTGTCAACCCAAAATTATCCGATTTTATACGAAATTATCCAATTACTTTTGAAACATGATATAGGCGTTTTTTCGCGCTGGAACTGGTTGAACCCGGTTCACCCGATTATTCGGTCAGTATTGCAGTTTGTATTCTATCTTTTTCTAATGAACACGATAGAACAAAGACAAAAAACACCAGCTGACAGATGATCGAATCAATGCCCTCTAGTAGTGGTTCTGGCACCGATCTCAACGGAACAGAAACTAGCGCCGATGTTTCCAAATGCAAAATTATCATTTTCCATGCAAAATTACCATTTTCCTTACGTTTTTAAATTTAATTTATCGATCGGATGAATTATCCGTTTTTTATCCGATTTTTGACTGGGTGAGACAATTATCCGCAACCATGGTAAATTATCCGCAAATCAGATAATTATCCGCCAATTGACAACACTGTTTACAAGGCCAACTTGACATGCGCAATGCAAATTAACAAGAATTAATGTAATTTTTAATGTAGAATAAATACTAAAAATATAATCACTAATTCCAGGCATTTTTGTAATTTTTGGCTTATTCAAATGAGAAATAAATGCCCTCTAGCACAACTGGCGCCATCTATCGGCAGAGTTGCAAACTAGCACTAATTCAATTAGATTCAAGATGGCGAAGGGGGCCAAAACAAACTTGACTTAATAATAATTAATAACTTTTATTATTCTATAATAAATATAAATAAAATAAATGATTCCTCTGGCATTGTTTTAATTGTTTATTGGTATTTTCTGCAACAATCCTTGGCTGGCAAAGCGCTGAATCCAGAGGTCCAGAGCTTCCACTATTAGAGTACTAAGTATAATACTGGCACGATGTTAGAACTGGAACACCAGTCGCTATACTGGATACTGGACTCTGGAAACGAATTTTAGATACTGATTTTTTCCATTTTAATTCTACCCAAAAAGATTTTTCTAGCCCACAGGGCGCTAGTAAATCAGTAAATCAGTAAATCAGTAAATCAGTAAATCATTAAATCAGTAAATCAGTAAATCAGTAAATCAGTAAATCAGTAAATCAGTAAATCAGTAAATCAGTAAATCAGTAAATCAGTAAATCAGTAAATCAGTAAATCAGTAAATCAGTAAATCAGTAAATCAGTAAATCAGTAAATCAGTAAATCAGTAAATCAGTAAATCAGTAAATCAGTAAATCAGTAAATCAGTAAATCAGTAAATCAGTAAATCAGTAAATCAGTAAATCAGTAAATCAGTAAATCAGTAAATCAGTAAATCAGTAAATCAGTAAATCAGTAAATCAGTAAATCAGTAAATCAGTAAATCAGTAAATCAGTAAATCAGTAAATCAGTAAATCAGTAAATCAGTAAATCAGTAAATCAGTAAATCAGTAAATCAGTAAATCAGTAAATCAGTAAATCAGTAAATCAGTAAATCAGTAAATCAGTAAATCAGTAAATCAGTAAATCAGTAAATCAGTAAATCAGTAAATCAGTAAATCAGTAAATCAGTAAATCAGTAAATCAGTAAATCAGTAAATCAGTAAATCAGTAAATCAGTAAATCAGTAAATCAGTAAATCAGTAAATCAGTAAATCAGTAAATCAGTAAATCAGTAAATCAGTAAATCAGTAAATCAGTAAATCAGTAAATCAGTAAATCAGTAAATCAGTAAATCAGTAAATCAGTAAATCAGTAAATCAGTAAATCAGTAAATCAGTAAATCAGTAAATCAGTAAATCAGTAAATCAGTAAATCAGTAAATCAGTAAATCAGTAAATCAGTAAATCAGTAATCAGTAAATCAGTGCGCTAGTAAGTCAGTGCGCTTGCAGGGCGCTAGTAAATCAGTGCGCCCGCAGGGCGCTAATTATCAATGAAAACCCCTATCACAAACATTCGTGCCCATAGGGCACGAATAACATTAAAAATCCTTCACTTACTAATACCCCAAATTGCTTAACATGATTTTATTTCAGGAAGTAGTAGATAGTAGATACTACATTTTGAAACTACAGGAAATTAGTAAAGCCTTCGTTGTGAAGTAGATACTTCGTAGCATATACTACTACTTGTAGTAGTAGCAAGTATTTCGTTTTTATTCATGCCACCCATTGATTTGGACTTTATAAGAGGTCCACCCATAAGTTCCGCAACGATTCACTCATTTGTACTTGAATAACTTGTCACATTATATTACTAGTTTGGTAAGCTAACGTTACTTATTTCTGTTAAAAGGCAAATTGACAAAAAGTTATTAACCATAATCTCACAAATTTTGACTTTATATAAGTTATTGGTCAAGTACAAATAAGTGGATTATTGCAAAACTTATGGGTGGACCTCTGCGGGACGAGCGCAGCGAGTTCCGCAGCCATCTACTCACCAATATACTGTTGAACTGTTCAAGTGAGACATTCACCTGAAACATGTAGTTTTTAAAGCCAATGAGAATAACACACATTTGAGTGAGCCAAGTTAGTATCGACATTAAACAACATATTGATGAATAGATGGCTGCGGAACTCGCTGCGCTCGTCCCGCAGAGGTCCACCCATAAGTTCCGCAACGATTCATTCATTTGTAATTAAATAACTTGTCACATTATGTTACTAGTTTGGTAAAGTAATGTTACTTATTACTATTGAAAGGCAAATTGACAAAAAGTGAATAATCATAGTCTTACAAATTTTGACTTTATATAAGTTATTGGTCAAGTACAAATGAGTGGATTATTGCAAAACTTATGGGTGGACCTCTGCGGGACGAGCGCAGCGAGTTCCGCAGCCATCTACTCACCAATATACTGTTGAACTGTTCAAGTGAGACATTCACCTGAAACATGTAGTTTTTAAAGCCAATGAGAATAACACACATTTGAGTGAGCCAAGTTAGTATCGACATTAAACAACATATTGATGAATAGATGGCTGCGGAACTCGCTGCGCTCGTCCCGCAGAGGTCCACCCATAAGTTCCGCAATGATTCATTCATTTGTAATTGAATAACTTGTCATATTATGTTACTAGTTTGGTAAAGTAACATTACTTATTACTATTGAAAGGCAAATTGACAAAAAGTGAATAATCATAGTCTTACAAATTTTGACTTTATATAAGTTATTGGTCAAGTACAAATAAGTGGATTATTGCAAAACTTATGCGTGGACCTCTGCGGGACGAGCGCAGCGAGTTCCGCAGCCATCTACTCACCAATATAATATTGAACTGTTCAAATAAGACATTCACCTAAAACGTGTAGTTTTTAAACTAATGAGAATAACTCACAGTGAGTCAAGTTAGTATCGATATTAAACAACATATTGATGAATAGATGGCTGCGGAACTCGCTGCGCTCGTCCCGCAGAGGTCTACACATAAGTTCCGCAACAATATACTCGTTTGTACTTGAATAACTTGTCAAATTATGTTACTAGTTTGGTAAAATAAACATTACGAATTCCTGTTAAAGGGCAAATTGAAAAAGCTGAAAGTATGCAAAATTTCACGTCTGACATTCAAATAATATTTCTGACCTTGGTTTGTAAAAATTCAGCCAAAACTGTACTTAATAACTTTTGTATTTACACCTTTCTTCTACCTGTAAAGGTAAAGGCTGTAGGTGGGGTGTTAATATATAAAAAAAACAACCTGTACAAATAAGTGGAGTATTGCGGAACTTATGGGTGGACCTCGCTGCGCTCGTTCCGCAGCCATCTACTCACCGTAGGTTACTCTTGTTTGGGTCTTGGGTAACACAGGCTTCTAACCTTTCTCTTTCTATACTAAAAGTTTCAAAATGTTTTTCTCGACAGTTCTTTGAAAAAATACAAGAGTGCAAGAGGATGTTCCTACTTATATTAATTCTATTGGTCATTTTCATAGTCTAAGCCTAAGAACTTATCATGTGATTGTTAGATCCATTTGAAATTCTTGAAATTCTAGCGAAAGGCATTAGGCTAGGGCCTCCAGAACCTGTATCCTACCATCCTGACCAAGACCGTCCACGAGTGGCTTCACCACTACCCTTAACGAGGTGAACCTGTTTTCACTATAGGTGGCAAATCTATGGTTGAACCAAATCCAACATTCAGGCTTATAATATATCATTTTCTGTTGCTTTACCAGTAACGCTAAGTTGTCTGTCACTGTTTATTCTGTACGTCAAAATAAAGAGAAGTATAGATGTTGAGCTATAACATAGCTGTTAAAATAACAGAAGTGGATACATCATAAGCCTGATTAATTGGTTATTTTCATTACAACTTATCAAATGTCCTCCGTGCGTTCGCACTAGTCCTGGTAGGGCGTTTCAACCAATATAGTATAGAGAGAATTTACATCACCTCCATAAGTAACTCCCGTGACAATGTTCCGCAGATTGCTGTCTCGCTCAAATACATTATATACCATCACTTTTTGTGTATCTCCTGTATCGCGTGCAGTTCTTGAGCTGGTCATATAGTAACATGTTGCTCACTTGATGGTATGCTTCACTGAAGCAAATTCCTGCATGCATTCATTGAAATGGGCGGAAATAAGATGTGACATAACCCAGACAAACTGCTGCTGTTTTGTCATACCTTTTCCATGAGTTATTCCTCCGAATCCATTGATGTTCTTCAATAACCAAATCACTTCTATGGATAACATGCAAACCACTTCTAAAAGCCCTGTATAGTTATGCAATAATGTTCCACTTTCAAAACACTCGAGTTATTGATATTTATGCAATGAAGTTCCACAATTAATCATAAAGTCAAAAGTTTTTCTAGTAAAAATCACAAGTATTTAGGCATTAAAAGTCATTGTTAATTCACTTCTTATCATTCAGAATCATTGGTAAAAGTCAGAAAATTATTAAACACTAAAGTACTTACATTTTACTTTGCACACGTAAAATTACTTAATTAATTACTCAAAATTTTTTAGCTAGCACGCACATAAATGTTGACGAATTTAATTGTTCTTTCTTTCAAAATTTTTCCGCTACTTTTTCAAAGACTGTTACCGAGGCAATACAAGAAACGTTCCGGACTGACACTTTAGGTACTGTAGATTTTAACTCAAACTGGACAGGACTGCGAACTCATCTCTCAACTGACAACTTCCTTCCACTTCTAAAACTGCGGTATTTATATTAAATCGATCCCCCCGCAAAGTATTATTAATTATCCCCCAGAATCATCAATAGGCGGTCGTTTGACGATCAATCAGACAATCCCATTGGCCGACCTAAATACTATTAAAAATAATGATGTAATTTCCTTGAAATTGCATCATTTAAGTTTAAAAGAATTGAATAATTATGTCGCAATATATTAATTTATCGAGGTCAATATATCTTTTTTTTTTGGTTTACGAATGGAGAACCATACGAAAATATACTAAACTGTATGATTATTCAAAAGCTGTAGGAGAAAAGAATATATATTACTATAAAAATGGCCTATAAATCGTAGAGTATGCAAAAGGGCGGAAACTGACCGGAATCGAATCTAGATTTATCGGCCTCGTTTTAAAAAAAGCTTATTTTGGCTTATAAAACATTCAGTTCGGCTTCAGCTTTAATTATTCAATTTTTCCTTTATTCCTGAATATTTGGACTTTATATACTTTTCGATTTGAACCTGCTCTAAGCTCTATATTTTCGTACAAAAATACAATATAGAGACAAAATACCGGTCCGTCTTTGATAGAGTTTATTGAAAAAGCCCCCAGTTTCCCGATAAATTCGTCCAGCAGCCTCGGACCAACATACAACAAGAAACACACAGAGCTTATGTTGTCAATTTTCAATTTTACTCGAATCCTGGCTGTGGAAAATTGTAGAAATCCAGATTAAAGGAGTTCGTATTTTTATTTCTTTTCAACCATAATAATATTTGTACAAAATGTTCTCTATATAAGACCAAAAAAAATCATACTCAATTTAACTTCCACCGCTGAGTTTCCTCTCTGGAAACTATAAAAGTTTCCCTGGAATTTTTCTCTCTGGAAAACTAAGTTTTTGAGGAAGTTTTGTACAGCACACACACACAAAGAAAACGTGATATCGCTAACCCTCGAGCGAAAATCGCAACTTCACACACGTGTCTGTCAGGCCTTAATGGCTTCTGAAAGAATAATTTACTTCTGGCTCCAGGGATCCAGACTAATGTAATTTTCTTTTTTCGGGAGTTTTTCCAGAAGTTTTATTCATTGTATTTGAGACAATTTTAGGTTATTTGGCCCTCTGGATTAATAATAATTACAAACTTCTAGTTGGAAACTTCAACAATGAGCAATTTACTATGAGCAGTTTTGTCCTAATTTGGTGTCCAGAAATCATAATATTAAAATGGTGCAATTTGTATGAAACCTAACTCCTATTTAACTTTACATGGAAGGGTATGTATGGTTGGTTGTCTATCTTATAGTTGGGTTGGTACAAATTGCACAATAGAGTTTGAGTTTCATATTAATTAAAAGATTAAAATTTTTACTATTCCCGGCTCTTGGTTCCTTGATTGGGTTAGTTTAGATTAGTTTGAGGACAATAGAGTTTGAGTTTAGTATTAAAAGATTCAAATTTTCATTATTCCCGGCTCTTGATTGGGATAATATTGAATCTTGAAAATTTGAAATCACTGATGACTGAAATTGTGAATTTAGAACTCAAAAACAATGTCAATCCGTTGGATTAACTGAAAATCCAATCAAGAGCCGGGAATAGACAAATATTGACTTTTCAATGAAAATAAATTGAACATTTTAAGTTTTAAAGTTTGCCTTGAGTCTCTATTCCATAAATCCTGGGGAAAAACACCCTCTAACATGGAAGATTTTAACCCCCCACAGCAAATTTATTTTGTTAAACTGTATATTAATTGAAATTGTTAATTAGGGCCGATTTACAAACAGATTGTTACCAAACCGAAACTATAACTTCCTGTTTAAAAGTTCCTATAGGATAAATTAATTGATGATATATTTACTAGCGAAAAATATTTATTACACGTCTGTATAAGTAGGTACTTTGAATATCAAAAATTACACCCTTTTTTTGCCTTATATAGAAAACTAACATTCAATAAAGTGTCTAGTAGTTCCTCTGTAATAAAGACTTCGATTCATCAAAAATGTATAATTCTGCATGGCAGTGGCAGTATTAACATTCCAGTATTGTCCTTGTTTTTACTCTAGTAATTTGGCCATTACTTTGTAATACAAATGAGGTGGTCTAGTGTCGTAAATTTTCTGGCCATTTTCGTCTTTGAAATCGTGATAATTCAATGTTTTTTCCACCCAAAAGCCTTGACTTTCGGCTACTTTTTGGGTAAAAAGACTCGTTGCATCGGTTTTCATCACCTAAAAATTTACCAAATGATAGTGATTTATATATAGTTCTGTGTTCCAACTGACATATGAGAACTGTTCTAGAATAGTCAGTCAATTCTTGGAACTGTTCTCATGTCAGTTGGAACAGAGCTGGATTGTCACAAACTTTGAATCCATGTTTTCTAGCAACAGCTTCACTTTGGACAAACAACTCCTTGGCAATGCCTTTGCCTCTATATCCAGAATCCACTGATAAGATTCTGACTTCAAAAATCTTGTCTACGTTGTACTTTGTAAATAAGTCCAGCTCCAAGTTGGCCTCGTTTAGGAGCCCAAAGATTCGTCGATATTGCAAATTGTCGATGTCTTTCATTTCTTCTACGGCCTTTTCGGTGTCTCCTTTATGGGATACGCCGTTTAGAGCTACACCTGCAATCTAGAAGAAGCTATAATGAATTTCCAGGATTATGGGAATTTGAATCTTAATATATACGCCAGTCCCAAAGAAGAATGGCGATATTAGGCTGTGTGTCGTTTAAATTTTAGAGACAGGTACGCTATGCCAACTGGATAAACTGGCTAGGAAATGCTATTATACAACACTGGATCTAGTGGCAGGATTTCATCATGGGTACCTAATAATCCACGCATAAAACAGCGTTTGGTAATCTACTACAAATATCTTCGAGTATACCTTTTGGTTTGGCAAACAGTCCAGCTGTTTTTCAAGAATTAAAATGCTTGGCAGGAAACATTGTTGCCAATCATTTACAAATACTTCCAAATACTAAAGGCCCAAAACCTCTTGCTTCTACTATCCAGAAAAATAAATCGATTGTCAATAAACCTGGAATGCCACAGCAGAGAGGAATGCACGATTCAGTTGAAGAATGCCTCTAATGAAATTCCTCACCCGGCGGCGATAAAATTCAATTACCTTATCATTTTCCTTATCGATTGCCATTAAAGAATACCCGTCTTCCATAGTTTTCATATCGTGGTGTTCCAGTAAAGGACAAGGTGTCCCGTGCAGGCACAGGCCTACTGAAGCATTGAGGGGCTCGTCTGGAAAATTGACCCGAAGATGGTCGATGACTGAGTCGAAACGTGCTGGCGCCACAATAATGTAGTTAAGGCAGTTAAGCATTATATTTTTCTTTTTGAAGAAACTGGAACAATTTTTTATCATGGTTATTATAATAATAGGCTTTAACTGGAAACACATAGGCATATAAAACTAATTTTTTCTCCAAACGTCAGAAAAACGTCACTTTGTATTTAAATATTTGAAACAAATAGATTATATTAATTGTGACTTACCTCTCTTCACTATTATATTGTTCAAAAAACACTCAATAAATAGCTCTATCTAGAGTCAAGCAAGATCTGGATCGGTCTGGGAAATTGTGGATGCTGTCCTGTTGCTCCTCGGGCCCTAACAACGCGGCCAGGCTTGCGCTCTTTTCATAAAGCCTCGTTCCGGAAAATTTTAATTGGTTTCGAGATGGATTTAATTGAGGACGACGGCAAATTATTTATCGAGTGTATTATGTAAAATTGTGGATAATATTTAATTGTCCAGTAGGTATATGATGTTTGAATATTATATATTAGGTAAACAAATTGCCTATATTTTTGTTAAATTTTGAGGAAATTGAAATAAATTATATACTATTGGAAAGAGCATTAAATTCTCTAAAATTGAGTTTGATAGCTCAAATAGTTTTTGAGCAATTGAGCCTCAAAGTCCAAATTTTGTCAAAAACTTTAAACTCAAGTTGCTCAAAAACTATGAATCTGGGAATACTGTGAATCACAGGCTATTTAGAGCTTAATAAGAGCTATAAATGCTGAAAATTTCAATGCTATTTACTCAACGCGGTTACCGAGCCATTGAGGTTTGAATATTTTGAAATTAGAATTCCAATTATGAAAAACTCGATTTTTTTATTTTTCAGTTTTTCTCAATTTTGACTTCACCAATCGATAGAGCGGGTCAAAATTAGTGGAAAACAACCCTGACACCGTTTCCGAATGGCCATTTTAAGCAGAATCATAAGGTAACGATGAAATTTCAATTTTTTTTTTGTTGAGATTTTGTATCCTAATGGTCAATTAACATCCCCCAAACTTCATACACTAAATTATTCTCAGATTTGAAGCCGAAATCTACGAAAAAAGGCACTCAGAAAAATTGAAAAATTGATAAATCACCCCAAATTGCTTAACACGATTTTATCTCAGGAACTATAAGTGCAAATGAGCTGAAATTTTCAGGGATTGTAGTCCTACGAAAGGGATAAAATTCAGTGAAAGTTTCAGCTTTCTATCTATAATAGAAAAAAAGTTATGTCCTTCCAAAGTTTTCGAAAATCTAAATCATAAGGTAGGTACCTTCTTACTAGAACGATGAAATTTCAATTTTTTTTTTGTTGAGATTTTGTGTCCTAATGGTCAATTAACATACCCCAAACTCCATACACTTAATTATTCTCAGATTTGAAGCTGAAATCTACGAAAAAAGGCACTCAGAAAAATTGAAAAATTGATAAATCACCCCAAATTGCTTAACACGATTTTATCTCAGGAACTATAAGTGCAAATGAGCTGAAATTTTCAGGGATTGTAGTCCCTTGAGTGGGATAAATTTCAGTGAAAGTTTCAGCTTTCTATCTATAATAGAAAAAAAGTTATGTCCTTCCAAAGTTTTCGAAAATCTAAATCATAAGGTAGGTACCTTCTTACTAGAACGATGAAATTTCAAATTTTTTTTTGTCGAGATTTTGTATCCTAATGGTCAATCAACATACCCCAAACTCCATACACTAAATTATTCTCAGATTTGAAGCCGAAATTTATGAAAAAAGGCACTCAGAAAAATTGAAAAATTGATAAATCACCCCAAATTGCTTAACACGATTTTATCTCAGGAACTATAAGTGCAAATGAGCTGAAATTTCCAGGGATTGTAGTCCTATGAAAGGGATAAAATTCAGTGAAAGTTTCAGCTTTCTATCTATAATAGAAAAAAAGTTATGTCCTTCCAAAGTTTTCCAAAATCTAAAACCATAAGGTAGCTACCTTCTTACTAAAACGATGAAATTTCAAATTTTTTTTTGTTGAGATTTTGTATCCTAATGGTCAATTAACATCCCCCAAACTTCATACACTAAACTATTCTCAGATTTGAAGCCGAAATCTACGAAAAAAGGCACTCAGAAAAATTGAAAAATTGATAAATCACCCCAAATTGCTTAACACGATTTTATCTCAGGAACTATAAGTGCAAATGAGCTGAAATTTTCAGGGATTGTAGTCCTACGAAAGGGATAAAATTCAGTGAAAGTTTCAGCTTTCTATCTATAATAGAAAAAAAGTTATGTCCTTCCAAAGTTTTCGAAAATCTAAATCATAAGGTAGGTACCTTCTTACTAGAACGATGAAATTTCAAATTTTTTTTTGTCGAGATTTTGTATCCTAATGGTCAATCAACATACCCCAAACTCCATACACTAAATTATTCTCAGATTTGAAGCCGAAATTTATGAAAAAAGGCACTCAGAAAAATTGAAAAATTGATAAATCACCCCAAATTGCTTAACACGATTGTATCTCAGGAACTATAAGTGCAAATGAGCTGAAATTTCCAGGGATTGTAGTCCTATGAAAGGGATAAAATTCAGTGAAAGTTTCAGCTTTCTATCTATAATAGAAAAAAAGTTATGTCCTTCCAAAGTTTTCGAAAATCTAAATCATAAGGTAGGTACCTTCTTACTAGAACGATGAAATTTCAAATTTTTTTTTGTCGAGATTTTGTATCCTAATGGTCAATCAACATACCCCAAACTCCATACACTAAATTATTCTCAGATTTGAAGCCGAAATTTATGAAAAAAGGCACTCAGAAAAATTGAAAAATTGATAAATCACCCCAAATTGCTTAACACGATTGTATCTCAGGAACTATAAGTGCAAATGAGCTGAAATTTTCAGGGATTGTAGTCCTACGAAAGGGATAAAATTCAGTGAAAGTTTCAGCTTTCTATCTATAATAGAAAAAAAGTTATGTCCTTCCAAAGTTTTCGAAAATCTAAATCATAAGGTAGGTACCTTCTTACTAGAACGATGAAATTTCAAATTTTTTTTTGTCGAGATTTTGTATCCTAATGGTCAATCAACATACCCCAAACTCCATACACTAAATTATTCTCAGATTTGAAGCCGAAATTTATGAAAAAAGGCACTCAGAAAAATTGAAAAATTGATAAATCACCCCAAATTGCTTAACACGATTGTATCTCAGGAACTATAAGTGCAAATGAGCTGAAATTTTCAGGGATTGTAGTCCTACGAAAGGGATAAAATTCAGTGAAAGTTTCAGCTTTCTATCTATAATAGAAAAAAAGTTATGTCCTTCCAAAGTTTTCGAAAATCTAAATCATAAGGTAGGTACCTTCTTACTAGAACGATGAAATTTCAATTTTTTTTGTTGTTGAGATTTTGTGTCCTAATGGTCAATTAGCATACCCCAAACTCCATACACTAAATTATTCTCAGATTTGAAGCCGAAATTTATGAAAAAAGGCACTCAGAAAAATTGAAAAATTGATAAATCACCCCAAATTGCTTAACACGATTGTATCTCAGGAACTATAAGTGCAAATGAGCTGAAATTTTCAGGGATTGTAGTCCTATGAAAGGGATAAAATTCAGTGAAAGTTTCAGCTTTCTATCTATAATAGAAAAAAAGTTATGTCCTTCCAAAGTTTTCGAAAATCTAAATCATAAGGTAGGTACCTTCTTACTAGAACGATGAAATTTCAATTTTTTTTGTTGTTGAGATTTTGTGTCCTAATGGTCAATTAGCATACCCCAAACTCCATACACTAAATTATTCTCAGATTTGAAGCCGAAATTTATGAAAAAAGGCACTCAGAAAAATTGAAAAATTGATAAATCACCCCAAATTGCTTAACACGATTGTATCTCAGGAACTATAAGTGCAAATGAGCTGAAATTTTCACGGATTGTAGTCCTACGAAAGGGATAAAATTCAGTGAAAGTTTCAGCTTTCTATCTATAATAGAAAAAAAGTTATGTCCTTCCAAAGTTTTCGAAAATCTAAATCATAAGGTAGGTACCTTCTTACTAGAACGATGAAATTTCAATTTTTTTTGTTGTTGAGATTTTGTGTCCTAATGGTCAATTAGCATACCCCAAACTCCATACACTAAATTATTCTCAGATTTGAAGCCGAAATTTATGAAAAAAGGCACTCAGAAAAATTGAAAAATTGATAAATCACCCCAAATTGCTTAACACGATTGTATCTCAGGAACTATAAGTGCAAATGAGCTGAAATTTTCAGGGATTGTAGTCCTATGAAAGGGATAAAATTCAGTGAAAGTTTCAGCTTTCTATCTATAATAGAAAAAAAGTTATGTCCTTCCAAAGTTTTCGAAAATCTAAATCATAAGGTAGGTACCTTCTTACTAGAACGATGAAATTTCAATTTTTTTTGTTGTTGAGATTTTGTGTCCTAATGGTCAATTAGCATACCCCAAACTCCATACACTAAATTATTCTCAGATTTGAAGCCGAAATTTATGAAAAAAGGCACTCAGAAAAATTGAAAAATTGATAAATCACCCCAAATTGCTTAACACGATTGTATCTCAGGAACTATAAGTGCAAATGAGCTGAAATTTTCAGGGATTGTAGTCCTATGAAAGGGATAAAATTCAGTGAAAGTTTCAGCTTTCTATCTATAATAGAAAAAAAGTTATGTCCTTCCAAAGTTTTCGAAAATCTAAATCATAAGGTAGGTACCTTCTTACTAGAACGATGAAATTTCAATTTTTTTTGTTGTTGAGATTTTGTGTCCTAATGGTCAATTAGCATACCCCAAACTCCATACACTAAATTATTCTCAGATTTGAAGCCGAAATTTATGAAAAAAGGCACTCAGAAAAATTGAAAAATTGATAAATCACCCCAAATTGCTTAACACGATTGTATCTCAGGAACTATAAGTGCAAATGAGCTGAAATTTTCACGGATTGTAGTCCTACGAAAGGGATAAAATTCAGTGAAAGTTTCAGCTTTCTATCTATAATAGAAAAAAAGTTATGTCCTTCCAAAGTTTTCGAAAATCTAAATCATAAGGTAGGTACCTTCTTACTAGAACGATGAAATTTCAAATTTTTTTTTGTCGAGATTTTGTATCCTAATGGTCAATCAACATACCCCAAACTCCATACACTAAATTATTCTCAGATTTGAAGCCGAAATTTATGAAAAAAGGCACTCAGAAAAATTGAAAAATTGATAAATCACCCCAAATTGCTTAACACGATTGTATCTCAGGAACTATAAGTGCAAATGAGCTGAAATTTTCAGGGATTGTAGTCCTACGAAAGGGATAAAATTCAGTGAAAGTTTCAGCTTTCTATCTATAATAGAAAAAAAGTTATGTCCTTCCAAAGTTTTCGAAAATCTAAATCATAAGGTAGGTACCTTCTTACTAGAACGATGAAATTTCAATTTTTTTTGTTGTTGAGATTTTGTGTCCTAATGGTCAATTAGCATACCCCAAACTCCATACACTAAATTATTCTCAGATTTGAAGCCGAAATTTATGAAAAAAGGCACTCAGAAAAATTGAAAAATTGATAAATCACCCCAAATTGCTTAACACGATTGTATCTCAGGAACTATAAGTGCAAATGAGCTGAAATTTTCACGGATTGTAGTCCTACGAAAGGGATAAAATTCAGTGAAAGTTTCAGCTTTCTATCTATAATAGAAAAAAAGTTATGTCCTTCCAAAGTTTTCGAAAATCTAAATCATAAGGTAGGTACCTTCTTACTAGAACGATGAAATTTCAATTTTTTTTGTTGTTGAGATTTTGTGTCCTAATGGTCAATTAGCATACCCCAAACTCCATACACTAAATTATTCTCAGATTTGAAGCCGAAATTTATGAAAAAAGGCACTCAGAAAAATTGAAAAATTGATAAATCACCCCAAATTGCTTAACACGATTGTATCTCAGGAACTATAAGTGCAAATGAGCTGAAATTTTCAGGGATTGTAGTCCTATGAAAGGGATAAAATTCAGTGAAAGTTTCAGCTTTCTATCTATAATAGAAAAAAAGTTATGTCCTTCCAAAGTTTTCGAAAATCTAAATCATAAGGTAGGTACCTTCTTACTAGAACGATGAAATTTCAATTTTTTTTGTTGTTGAGATTTTGTGTCCTAATGGTCAATTAGCATACCCCAAACTCCATACACTAAATTATTCTCAGATTTGAAGCCGAAATTTATGAAAAAAGGCACTCAGAAAAATTGAAAAATTGATAAATCACCCCAAATTGCTTAACACGATTGTATCTCAGGAACTATAAGTGCAAATGAGCTGAAATTTTCACGGATTGTAGTCCTACGAAAGGGATAAAATTCAGTGAAAGTTTCAGCTTTCTATCTATAATAGAAAAAAAGTTATGTCCTTCCAAAGTTTTCGAAAATCTAAATCATAAGGTAGGTACCTTCTTACTAGAACGATGAAATTTCAATTTTTTTTGTTGTTGAGATTTTGTGTCCTAATGGTCAATTAGCATACCCCAAACTCCATACACTAAATTATTCTCAGATTTGAAGCCGAAATTTATGAAAAAAGGCACTCAGAAAAATTGAAAAATTGATAAATCACCCCAAATTGCTTAACACGATTGTATCTCAGGAACTATAAGTGCAAATGAGCTGAAATTTTCAGGGATTGTAGTCCTATGAAAGGGATAAAATTCAGTGAAAGTTTCAGCTTTCTATCTATAATAGAAAAAAAGTTATGTCCTTCCAAAGTTTTCGAAAATCTAAATCATAAGGTAGGTACCTTCTTACTAGAACGATGAAATTTCAATTTTTTTTGTTGTTGAGATTTTGTGTCCTAATGGTCAATTAGCATACCCCAAACTCCATACACTAAATTATTCTCAGATTTGAAGCCGAAATTTATGAAAAAAGGCACTCAGAAAAATTGAAAAATTGATAAATCACCCCAAATTGCTTAACACGATTGTATCTCAGGAACTATAAGTGCAAATGAGCTGAAATTTTCAGGGATTGTAGTCCTATGAAAGGGATAAAATTCAGTGAAAGTTTCAGCTTTCTATCTATAATAGAAAAAAAGTTATGTCCTTCCAAAGTTTTCGAAAATCTAAATCATAAGGTAGGTACCTTCTTACTAGAACGATGAAATTTCAAATTTTTTTTTGTCGAGATTTTGTATCCTAATGGTCAATCAACATACCCCAAACTCCATACACTAAATTATTCTCAGATTTGAAGCCGAAATTTATGAAAAAAGGCACTCAGAAAAATTGAAAAATTGATAAATCACCCCAAATTGCTTAACACGATTGTATCTCAGGAACTATAAGTGCAAATGAGCTGAAATTTTCAGGGATTGTAGTCCTACGAAAGGGATAAAATTCAGTGAAAGTTTCAGCTTTCTATCTATAATAGAAAAAAAGTTATGTCCTTCCAAAGTTTTCGAAAATCTAAATCATAAGGTAGGTACCTTCTTACTAGAACGATGAAATTTCAATTTTTTTTGTTGTTGAGATTTTGTGTCCTAATGGTCAATTAGCATACCCCAAACTCCATACACTAAATTATTCTCAGATTTGAAGCCGAAATTTATGAAAAAAGGCACTCAGAAAAATTGAAAAATTGATAAATCACCCCAAATTGCTTAACACGATTGTATCTCAGGAACTATAAGTGCAAATGAGCTGAAATTTTCACGGATTGTAGTCCTACGAAAGGGATAAAATTCAGTGAAAGTTTCAGCTTTCTATCTATAATAGAAAAAAAGTTATGTCCTTCCAAAGTTTTCGAAAATCTAAATCATAAGGTAGGTACCTTCTTACTAGAACGATGAAATTTCAATTTTTTTTGTTGTTGAGATTTTGTATCCTAATGGTCAATCAACATACCCCAAACTCCATACACTAAATTATTCCCAGATTTGAAGCCGAAATCTATAAAAAAAGGCACTCAGAAAAATTGAAAAATTTTATAAATCACCCCAAATTGCTTAACACGATTTTATCTCAGGAACTATAAGTGCAAATGAGCTGAAATTTCCAGGGATTGTAGTCCTATGAAAGGGATAAAATTCAGTGAAAGTTTCAGCTTTCTATCTATAATAGAAAAAAAGTTATGTCCTTCCAAAGTTTTCGAAAATCTAAATCATAAGGTAGGTACCTTCTTACTAGAACGATGAAATTTCAAATTTTTTTTTGTCGAGATTTTGTATCCTAATGGTCAATCAACATACCCCAAACTCCATACACTAAATTATTCTCAGATTTGAAGCCGAAATCTACGAAAAAAGGCACTCAGAAAAATTGAAAAATTGATAAATCACCCCAAATTGCTTAACACGATTTTATCTCAGGAACTATAAGTGCAAATGAGCTGAAATTTCCAGGGATTGTAGTCCTATGAAAGGGATAAAATTCAGTGAAAGTTTCAGCTTTCTATCTATAATAGAAAAAAAGTTATGTCCTTCCAAAGTTTTCGAAAATCTAAATCATAAGGTAGGTACCTTCTTACTAGAACGATGAAATTTCAAATTTTTTTTGTCGAGATTTTGTATCCTAATGGTCAATCAACATACCCCAAACTCCATACACTAAATTATTCCCAGATTTGAAGCCGAAATCTATGAAAAAAGGCACTCAGAAAAATTGAAAAATTTTATAAATCACCCCAAATTGCTTAACACGATTTTATCTCAGGAACTATAAGTGCAAATGAGCTGAAATTTTCAGGGATTGTAGTCCTTTGAAAGGGATAAAATTCAGTGAAAGTTTCAGCTTTCTATCTATAATAGAAAAAAAGTTATGTCCTTCCAAAGTTTTCGAAAATCTAAATCATAAGGTTACTTCTTACTAGAACGATGAAATTTCAATTTTTTTTTGTCGAGATTTTGTATCCTAATGGTCAATCAACATACCCCAAACTCCATACACTAAATTATTCTCAGATTTGAAGCCGAAATTTATGAAAAAAGGCACTCAGAAAAATTGAAAAATTGATAAATCACCCCAAATTGCTTAACACGATTTTATCTCAGGAACTATAAGTGCAAATGAGCTGAAATTTTCAGGGATTGTAGTCCTTTGGAAGGGATAAAATTCAGTGAAGGTTTCAGCTTTCTATCTATAATAGAAAAAAAGTTATGCCCTTCCAAAAATTTTGAAAATCTAAATCATAAGGTCTTCTTACTAAAACGATGAAATTTGCTTGAGTATAGAATAACCAATGATAGATAATAGATATAACATAACGTTGATGCTAAAATAACAGAAAAAGATACATCATCATAGGCCTGAATTACTTTACTTTCCTTGAGAAAAATCCAAAAATAAATGCGATATTTTAGGACAAAAAATCTCTGGATATCCTTGAATCCTCAGGCATATCTTGGGATCTTCAAGCATATCTTTGGATCTTCAGGCATATCCTTAGATTTCCAGGCATATTCTTAGATCTTGATGGTGATCATTTGGATTTCTGTATGTGTGTGTGGCCTTCCATATACACTAATAACCATGGTACTATATAAAAAGATGTTTACACAACTACTGTAGCCAAATTTGTTGAATCTCCATGTATTTCCACCTCTAGTAGATCTCCACTTATCTTCACCGAATATCCATGTATCTTCTTGGATATCATGTTTCTTGGAAATCAAAAACATTGTAATGATAGTGTAGGAGCAGACTCAATGTCTAGTGCCTGAATGCCTCTAAATGTTGAACTCATTATTCAAATAATTGATTTTAGACTTTTTCCCCTTAAAAATTGATCATATATACTTTACACATTTTAAATACCAAATTATTAATACAACAATCTTTTCTTTTGCAGCTCTCCTGGCCAGCTTGACCAAGGTAAGTGGTTCAAATATTTCAACATTACGGTAAAAGGAAACAACTCCCTCATTGTCAAATTTGTCTTTAATCAATCCACAAAAAAAAAAAAAATAAAGACTTCCTAAGTATATAAACAAATAAACACCTTCAATGTCCAAATTAGTATTGCCAAAAAAACAATAAATTAGTGACTACATATAAATAAATTAACATACAAAAAATAAAGACTATTCACTTTCCGAGCTATGTATAGTAACTGATTCTTGCTGAAGCTGCACCGGTGCCGGTTGTGTAGTTTTCACGAGACTAGGGCTCATAACTTTAGCTACAATCTGTCTACTTTGACCTAGAAAATAAGCTGCTTATTTCCATAAACTTTTTAATTAATCTCCCTTTTTAATGCAATTTTAGACGAGGGAGAAAGTTTTTAATTAACCACCATTACCTTTTTGCGTCGTTTGAGCCAACGGTATAACCTTCACCCCTTGCAAAGACTTAATATTAATGGCAGTGCCTTGAAATCCGGCGGGCAGTAAAATTTGCTGGGCCAATATTTGACCGCCTTGGCTTTGGCTGGCTAGTACCACCCTTTGACCAGCAGGGGTACCTGCTTGCAACCGGATTGGTTGATTACCTAACATTATGTGACCTAAAAATATAATGTTTATTTAAAAATTTAATACATTATTTAAAAAAATTACCAGCTTGTGTTGTTGTAGCACCCCCTTTGGTACCTTGACTGGAAAACAGTACTTGTTGCGGTAGCTGGTTTTTAATTGCTGAACTAAAAACAATGCTGCTTGTTTGGTTTAAGACACTAGATTGACTTGAGGGTTTTTTGGTAACTGCTCCTTGCAGTACCAACGAAGATGCGTTTTGATTAGTACCGGGATGAGCCTAGAATAATTTAAACATTGTACAGTACTATTTTTGGACATTGAAGGTGTTTCAAAACTTTTTGAAAATTTGATTTAACAAGGTATTACCTGTACAAGTACATTTTGTCCGTGCAAACTCTGTAAGCCTGTTTTGCTAGCTAGTAACACAGGTTTGCCATCTAAAGTAGTCAGATTCAAATTGCCAGTGTTGAGCATACGCAAGCTGCTGGCGAAATTTGCGGTCCGTGCGGTTGTTTTTGCCCCGGGTACTTTTAGCGGTACCACCTTGGTTTGGGGTGTCGTTTTTTGAGTGTCAGCGACTATTTTGGTGTTCATCAAAACGCTGGGGACTTTGGAGTGAGTGCGAGATGTGTTTCTGGAAAGAAGAAACTATGTGGTAAGTATGGTTTATTCGAGGGCAAACCACCTAGGAATTCTTTGCCAAAAATTTGGGGAATTTATAGGAATTTGTGGGAAATTAAGAAGAATTTGTGAGGAATTTATGCGGAATTTGGGAAAATTTGTGAGGAATTTATGAGGAATTTGAAGGAAATTGTCAAATTTAAAAAGTTTGAAAGAATAATGAATACAGTTTTTGTAGGCTGATTTCCAAGATTTTTCATGTTGTTATTTTCCACTGGAAAAATTTGAAATTTTGGGAAAATAAGCTTCTCACCTTCCTCTTTATATGCAAAAAGTTTCAAAATTTTCCCTTCACTAGTTTTCCAGGAAATCTTTGAAATGTGTGAGACTGTATTTTTAATTAATTCAGTTTTTGTAGGTTGATTTCCAAGATTTTTCATGTTACTGTTTTCCACTGGAAAAATTTGAAATTTTGGGAAAATGAGCTTCCCACCTTCCTCTTTACATGCAAAAAGTTTCCAATTTCTCTCTTCACTAGTTTTCCAGGAAAACTATGAAATGTGTGAGACTGTATTTTCAACTAATTCAGTTTCTGTAAGTTGATTACCAAGATTTTTCATGTTGTTATTTTCCACTGAAAAAATTTGAAATTTTGGGAAAATGAACTTCTCACCTTCCTCTTTACATGCAAAAAGTTTCCAATTTCTCTCTTCACTAGTTTTCCAGGAAAACTTTGAAATGTGTGAAACTGTATTTTCAACTAATTCAGTTTTTGTAGGTTGATTTCCAAGATTTTTCATGTTGTTGTTTTCCACTGGAAAAATTTGAAATTTTGGGAAAATGAGCTTCCCACCTTCCTCTTTACATGCAAAAAGTTTCCAATTTCTCTCTTCACTAGTTTTCCAGGAAAACTATGAAATGTGTGAGACTGTATTTTCAACTAATTCAGTTTCTGTAAGTTGATTACCAAGATTTTTCATGTTGTTATTTTCCACTGAAAAAATTTGAAATTTTGGGAAAATGAACTTCTCACCTTCCTCTTTACATGCAAAAAGTTTCAAAATTTTCCCTTTACTAGTTTTCCAGGAAAACTTTGAAATGTATGAGACTGTATTTTCAACTTATTCAGTTTTTGTAGGTTGATTTCCAAGATTTTTCATGTTGCTGTTTTCCACTGGAAAAATTTGAAATTCTGTGAAAATAAGCTCCTTACCTTCTTCTTTATATACAAAAAGTTTTAAATATTTCCGTGATATCTGGAGAAATTTGGAGGAATTTGTAGGAATTTGCATGAATTATGTGTAAAAAATTCCCCTTTGAGGAATTATTTGCACGAATTCTGGGATGGTGGTTTACCCCTTGGGTTTATTGGATTAAGAAACTTGGTTCATTATAGTGCAATTGCATTTATAATACAAGTGGGGAAATTTCCAAGGGAATTATAGTGTACTGTATAAGCACGTGAGATTCCAGTGGAATTTCGCTTCAAATGAACTTTTCCACAAAAAGAAAACTTCAATTCATAAATCCTAAAAGTTTCAAGTCACTGTAATTATTAGAAGTATTTTACACAAGTGATTTTTATAATAATGATGATTCTTACCTTGAAGATTGCGGTTTGGCCGGTGTAACATTAGTAGTAGTACTTTGCGAGGCAACCACAAGCTTAGGCTGCGTAGTCAACGCCACAAGATTATTCTGAGTCCCAACTGTAAAGTGCGCAATAGCACTATTGGGTTTTGTGGTAGTACCTGTCAAGTGAATCAAATTTTGCTGCCCCTTGCTGCTCTGCACCCGAAGAGTGGTACCTAAATCCAAGATAATCAAAATTTACACAAACAATGGGTGGTTTTTACCTTGCGGCAAACTCCCATGAGTCTTCTGATGGGCCAGCAAACTTTCCACTGATATAACTTGCCCAGCTGCGTTTGTCAAGACTTTTGCCACCATTGGTACTTCATTTTTAGTAGTAGGAAGTTGTTTCTGATTCACTTGCACCATTTTTTGCTTCAGCAAAACTTGCTGCTGGTTGGGTGCCGCATACTTTTGCTTAATAGTTTGAAGTATTTGCTGCGTTTGCGCTGTTGTCAGGCTTGCAGTGGTTTTCAGTTGCATATTTTCAGTATTAGGCGATGACATTTTGGGTATTGGAACTTCTTGTTGGGGTTCTATGTTGGTACGTAATAGAGTGACGTTTTTGATGTTTTGCAGCTGTTGCGTGGTCAGGCCTTGGACGATTTGCTGATGAATGCTGACTGGGATTTTGCCTTCTGGTAATTCTTTAGTTTTCTGAAAATTATTCACTCAATATACAAAATCATTGAACAAACCAATCAAAGTCACTTGAGGTTTGTTTCAACAACAACTATCATTTGGTTTTACCCACGATTTCATTGGCCCTAATGCCTCATAAACAAACCTCAAATATAATTATTATTATGAGCCTTAAGCCAGACAGGGTTAGTAGTAATAGTTAGCTTAAACTAAGGGTTAGTTTACACAATTACGTTAAATAAATATTACCTTTTTGGTCTGTCTGGCCAGACTCTGTTGCTTTACCTGAGCCTTTTTGGGTCGTTCTGGCACCTGTTTCAAGATTTGCTGGTTCGAAGTTGGTACGATAATGGATTTGCCTACTTGTGAAGGCATTATTTTCACCACAGAGCCTTTTGGGGCAGTTTTAAGCATGCTTAGATGTTTCTCTGGCTCTAAATTTGCAGATACTTCTTGTAGCTGTTTTGGGGGGTTGTTGCTGATCAGTAAACTGGTACCTTTTGATGGGGTTGTTGGTACTAAGCTTGGTACAGTTGAGTCAATTGGAGTGAGTTTAGGTTGGTACAAGGTTTGTCGTTTTGGTTTGAGTACTTTTTGTTGTGGTACCACTACAACTTCAGGCTCAGCAACTTTATTATCAACAAGGATTTCTTCTTTGATTTCATCAGGTTTTTGTTGTTCGGTTTCTAATTTTATCACAAACGGTTGCGTTGTCACGTGATTAGCTACAACAGGTGGTTTTTGAGGTTTGGCCTTTGGCGGTGGTTTTTCCGCTTTGGGGGTTTTCGGTTTGGCCGGCGATTTTCGTGTGTTTTTCTTTACTTTTTGCACTCCTTGGTAGTGTTGGTGGATCCGTTCGAAATCGTCTTCCGTCCTGTGTCGGTGCAAGTAAATCCATATCTTCCTTTTCTGATCATATCTGAAAAAAAAAAACACAATTAGGCAACATTGCAAGGTTCCTGAAGGTAGGAAAATTGAGGTATTTGGACCTTTTTACCTTAAGGGAAACCCAGTTACGATGTATGATATCAGTTAGATTTGAGAATTATAATGAGAGAAAAAACCTCAATTTTTTGAAATATTGACACGCTCATGAATAATTGCCCATATCTACAATAGAATTTGAGCAAATTAACTACAATCACATATCATTGGAAAGAGCATTAAATTATCTTCAAAACTGTACCATATTGGTTCCAGTACCTCAACGGGTTCATGAGCAATCGAACTCCAAAGTTGAACTTAAGTCAAAATTTTGTCCAAAACTTCAAATTCAATTTTATCAAAAACTATAAAAGCTAGCGATTTCAGCTAAATACCATCTGAAAGCCCTTATCAAGAGCTACAAACCCTGCAAATTTAGTCTCGGTACCACTTTTGGTTACCAAGATATCGAGTTTTGAAGATTTGCAAATAAAAATCCAAAGGGGTACCCCTTAAGAAAAAGTGCAAAAAATTGAAAATTTTTATTTTCGAATTTTTCCCAATTCTGACTTCAGAAATCGATAGAGCGAGTCCAAATTAGTCAGAAACGACTCTTAGATCAGTTAGATTTGAGAATTATAATGAGAGAAAAAATCCTGAAGGAAATCTCAATTTTTGTCTCCGGAAATTTTTTGAAATCTTGACACACTCATGAATAATTGCCCATATCTTCAATAGAATTTGAGCAAATTAACTACAATTATATATCATTAGAAAGAGCATTAAATTCTCTTCAAAACTGTACCATATTGGTTCCAGTACCTCAACGGGTTCATGAGCAATCTAGCTTCAAAGTTGAACTTTAGTCAAAATTTTGTCTAAAACTTCAAACTCGATTTTCTCAAAAACTATAAACCCTAGCGATTTCAACTAAATACCATCTGAAAGCCCTTATCAAGAGCTACAAACCCTGCAAATTTAGTCTCGGTACCACTTTTGGTTACCAAGATATCGAGTTTTGAAGATTTGCAAATAAAAATCCAAAGGGGTACACCCCTTAAGAAAAAGTGCAAAAAATTGAAAATTTTTATTTTTGAATTTTTCCCAATTTTAACTTTAGAAATTGATAAAGCGAGTTCAAATTAGCCAGAAACAATTCTTAGATCAGTTAGATTCGAGATTTATAATGAGAGAAAAAATCCTAAAGGAAATCTCAATTTTTGCCTATGGAAATTTTTTGAAATCTTGACACACTCATGAATAATTGCCCATATCTACAATAGAATTTGAGCAAATTAACTACAATCATATATCATTGGAAAGAGCATTAAATTCTCTTCAAAACTATACCATACTGGTTCCAGTACCTCAATGGGTTCATGAGCAATCTAGCTTCAAAGTTGAACTTTAGTCAAAATTTTGTCCAAAACTTCAAATCCGATTTTCTCAAAAACTATAAAAGCTAGCGATTTCAGCTAAATACCATCTGAAAGCCCTTAACTAGAGCTACAAACCCTGAAAATTTTGTCTCGGTACCACTCTTGGTTCCCGAGATATCGAGCTTTGAAGATTTGAAAATAAAAATTCAAAGAGGGTACCCTTAGAAAAAAGTTTTTAAATCTAAGATTACAACTACAATTTTTCAATTTTCAATAGTGTTTTCTGACGATCAAAATTTGTATATAGTCTGCATATACAAATCACCTTTGTCAGATGTAAAATGTAAATGACTTTTTTCGTGGTTTGAAAACCCTAGATTTCTAACTCGGTAATTTTGTCGGATGTGCAGGAAACCGTAATATTACCGTCAGGATTCTGCGCAAAAAACCTAAAATTTTTGCGTAGTATATATAGAATGGGCCCAGAACCGTTCTGGAACGGGTTTTTTTTGATGAATTGGAACAAACCGAGGATCAACTGGTCAAAATCTGTGTACAAGTTGGTCAAAATCCCAGAAAATCTCATTAAATCTACTTTAAATCTCTAAAAATCCTTAGAAGATTAATAAAATCCCACAAAATTTCTTGATATCGCATAAAAATCTCACACAATTTTATTGAAACTTAAAAAATCCTGAAAAATTTCATAAAATCATTAACATTCTTAAAAAATATTTCCTTTGGAATCCTCATAAATCTGTTAAAGTTTCTAAGAATTCCCTAATTTACTGGAATTTTGAGGAATTTCGGTAGAATTATGTTATTCTGAAAAAAAAATTACATGTAAAACTTTTGCGGAGTTTCCATAGAATTCACATTAAATTTTAGTTCCTCTCGAATTACATGAAATTTCAGTGGAATTTCGAACATATTACACGAGATTCTGAATTATAGTTGCATCGAGGAATTCTAAACAATTACATGGTGTAAATTCTCAACATGAAATTTTGAACAACTCTTGTCGTTTCATATGGAATTCTAGTGAAATTCCGAAAAATCCCAATGTAATGATGTAAAGTTTTATTTTTCCCAGTTAAAAACATGGACTTTCAATGAAATTCCGAAAAATTCCCATTGAATTACTGAATTTAAGTAAAATTCCAGAAAATTTCACAAATAGAATTCTGGTTAAAAACATGTAATTTCGGTAAAATTTGGAAAAATTCCCATGTAATGACATTAAATTTCAACATATTTCGAAGGAATTTTGGTAAATTTCCAAAGTTTTCCAAAATCTAAAATCATAAGGTAGCTACCTTCTTACTAAAACGATAAAACTTCAAATTTTTTTTTGTTGGGATTTTTTATCCTACTGGTCAATTAACATCCCCCAAACTCCATACACTAAATTATTCTCAGATTTGAAGCCGAAATCTATGAAAAAAGGCACTCAGAAAAATTGAAAAATTGATAAATCACCCCAAATTGCCTAGCACGATTTTATCTCAGGAACTATAAGTGCAAATGAGCTGAAATTTTCAGGGATTGTAGTCCCTTGAATGGGATAAATTTCAGTGAAAGTTTCAGCTTTCTATCTATAATAGAAAATAAGTTATGCCCTTCCAAAGTTTTCCAAAATCTAAAACCATAAGGTAGCTACCTTCTTACTAAAACGATAAAACTTCAAATTTTTTTTTGTTGGGATTTTTTATCCTACTGGTCAATTAACATCCCCCAAACTCCATACACTAAATTATTCTCAGATTTGAAGCCGAAATCTATGAAAAAAGGCACTCAGAAAAATTGAAAAATTGATAAATCACCCCAAATTGCTTAACACGATTTTATCTCAGGAACTATAAGTGCAAATGAGCTGAAATTTTTAGGGATTGTAGTCCCTTGAGTGGGATAAATTTCAGTGAAAGTTTCAGCTTTCTATCTGTAATAGAAAAAAAGTTATGCCCTTCCAAAGTTTTCCAAAATCTAAAATCATAAAATAACTGTTTCTTGACTTACCTTTATCTATACTGTGCCTATACCTACCTCAACTTTAACTGAAAAGTCTGTAATATACAAGAGTTTAAAAATATACAATCATTAACCCAATGAGGTTAAAGTTTCTCCAACACTGAACATGTTTAAAAATAAGGTCTGCAGGATATTAGTTGGTAAGGCTAGTGTAGACGAGTTTTATAGTGATAGGTTTTAACGTAAATCTCAACATAAATTAAACATCTTAATACTTACTTGACACAAGGATCCCATTGAGTATGCATCCTATCCAGCGCACCAGAAACAACAGACTGCAGCACATTTTCTGGAGCAGTAGCCGAAATATACTGGGAAGATTTCAATAGTTCGCAAATGTCAGCCCGAGTTCCTTCACCATTGGGCAAACGAGCAGTGGCGTCTCTAACCAGCGACAAAATCGTAACAAAGTTTGGCCGGTCAGCATTGAGCATAGTGTGGCCTCTTGCTTTTGAATTAGCAGCAGCTGGATAGTAGATACCCTTCAAAGGCCCCACCACTGATTCATAACCATTGCACCGATATGTAAAGGCCTACAATTTAAATAATTATTAAATTACTTGCTAATCAATATGTATTACCTTGTGAGGATTATCATATCGCCTACGTTCTTGTTCCCTATAACTCTTGACATCTTCAGCAGAAGCCTTTTTCACTGCCCAAGTTGTAGGACATCTTGGAGGCGGAGGAGTACTACCTTTGTCAGCAATATCCAGCTCGATTTCAACAGGCTTGATCATTTTGCTTTCGCTTCTATGTTGTAGCCAAAAGGTGCACAAATTGCTCAATAACTGGTCTGAATCCCTGCCAGCTCCAATCCACTGGTAAACATCCAAAGGTGTTTTATATTCCATATAAGGAACAAAATCGTCAGGTTGTTCTGAGGCATTGCCGCACAAAAACGTTATTGCTGATGGAAGAATATTGATCCAATTGTCCACGTAACTATACCAATCATTTAAAGGACTAATTGGGTTCTCTTGCCAGGCTTTTAATCTTTCTTGCAATGTATACATGTTCATTCTATGCTCATTGGTTGAGCAAATGACGTCACGAATCAAAGAAAAGAAATTAGCATGTGTTTCTTGCATCAATTCAGGCTTAATGTCTAATATATCAATTTCACTATTGTCTAATTCTATAGGGGTATTCATTATGTCTATGGTTTCTAAATCTTCTAGTTTAATAGGAGTTATTTCTCCATAATTTGTTATAATGTTATTGCTTTCTTGGATTAATTGTGGGACATTTTGGACTGCTTCAATTGTCTCTTTGTTTTCAATTAGTTCAGGTTTAATTTCTTCTATTGGTTTAATTTCGTTTGCTACTACTGGGACGGGTTCAGCTATTATGGAATCAGAATCTGACTCAGAATTTGAAGTAATGTTGTTGTTATTGTTATTGGCTAAGGTTGGTTTGTTATTGACTGGAACCAAAGTTGTTGGAGGAGTTTCAGTCGATTTCCTAATTTCCAGGGGTTCTTTTTTGATACGTTTCCTGTTGAAAATTGATTTGGGTTCTACTTGGGGCGATTTTGTTTGGAGGTTTTTGATGAAGGGCAGCCGGGTGCGGTTTATAACGTTCGTGATTGGTATACCTAATTGGAGGAGAAATCTAATTATTTTAGAGAGAAATATAGTTGTTAATAATCAAAATTTGACTATTGCAGGCTCTTGATTCCCTCTAGAGAAATTATCCAAGGAATTAAGGCTCAAGAGCCGGTGATAATCAAAATTTGAACTATCCCAGCCTCTTGATTCCCTTTAGGAAGATCATTCAAGAGCCGGTAATAGTCAAATTATTGCAATCCAGCACTGAATACGGCTTTACTCCGGTAAAGTTTAAAGGTTACAGCAGATGTGGGAAATGGGAATCACCCAATGCCGGACGAGGATTCCTCAATTCCCGAATGGCGCGGCGCTCAAGGTTATACTTCTTTACCGATGTTTGATAGTCTTGTATCTTGTGAGTGGTAAATAGAAGATCAGTAAACAGGCTATTCTGTTACTTCCTTTCATGGTGTGGTGTTAGATTCAAAAAAATATATTGGGGTTAATCCTGGGATCCCGGGGTCTAGTTTTTTTAATCCCGGGATCCTGATCCCGAAAATTGGGAATCCTAGTGCTATAGCTTTTTTTTTGTCGTTCCATCAATTGGTACTTGCAGCAGCTTCAAATTGTCAGATATACATGGTCCAGGAAGTAGGATTCTTTAAGGCCTGATTCACTGGTACCTTAGTAAACAATGAGACGACATCAAAACTAACCGGAGTCCATTAGTATTTCTACCTAACGTTTCGTCTACTGCTGCGGTAGACATCTTCAGAGTCGGTGTGGTAGAGGACGAAGTGTTCTCTTCCGTGTTCCTCCGATGACTGGATTTAACGTTGTTGGATCTGCGTTATTTATATCCAGGGTTTTGGTTCCTTGTCTCGTTCTCCTTGCTCTTGTGGATCTGTCTATGTAGGAACAACCAAACGCTCTCTCAACACCAGGGTCACAGAACACAAAAGAAACTATCAGCAGGGACAAATAGATAGATTAGCAATGGCCGAACACGTGCTTACACAAACAAACCATGTCATTCGCAGACTCAAGCATTGGATAGAACCTTTTTACACCAGGGCTCGGATCCCGAACCCACGATTCGATAGAATCGTCTGTGTAATATATATAGACGATACTATCGAATTGTGGGTTCGGAATCCGGGTGCACACTCCACAAAGAAGCCATAGAGATACAGAAACACCACAATAATTTCAACAGAAAAAAAAGAGGGCATGAACCTCAACAAAAGCTGGTTGCCAGTTCTCCGAAAAACAAAGACCATTTCTTTCTGAGAACAAGACAAGGAAAATAGCGTAATACAAGTCACGCCCACAACCCTGGATATAAATAACACAACGTCGAATCTAGTCATCGGAGGAACACGGAAGAGAACACTTCGTCCCCTACCACACCGCCTCTGAAGATGTCTACCGCAGCAGTAGACAAAACGTTAGGTACAAATACTAATACTACACGGCATTATAGCCCGGAAGAAACTTTTTTACTAAAAAATAACCAACAGAGAGTGAATTTTCTAACAGTGATATTCAATAGAAATATCATTGGTCTTTTTACACGTCTTATCACTAAAAATGTCAAAATTTTCAGATAAATTAAACTCGTCTCTGACTTCTGAATCTTCAATGTGAATTTCAGCGCCTACCTATAGTATCACTAGACTATATATAGACACTATCAATAGGATCTTCTTGAACTGTTTTTTACTTATTTATAATACGAAAATTAAAAAAAAGGACGAAAAACACAGTATTTTACTTATGGCTATCTACCACTACGTGTTGTGTAAAAGTTAGGGAATGTTTTACATAACACATAATGCAACATACTAATTCCTGCAGATTATACACCAAAAAACGCCTCAGAACATTCAAAAAACTATTTACAGTTTTCAAAAGTATTTTAGAACAATTCAGAAGTTTGAAACCCACTTTAGGACGCTTCAAAATACTCTAGAATCATAGAATCTACAGAAACATATTGAAAAGTGCCATAATCTTAGGATTCAGGTTGAAAGGTGCAAAATGCCTTTCAGGAGCGAATTCAGATTACTGTAGAGTTTTAATAAGCATCCAAAATAGTTCATAGCTAAATCAGAATTTTCAGGAGCAATTTGGAACAATTTAGAATGTTCATAGTTATTTTCAAGGGGCAAACCACCTAGGAATTCTTTGGCAAAAATGTCTGGAATTTGTAGGAATTCATCCGGAGTTATGAGAATTTGGGGAATTTATAGGGATTTTGGAGGAATTTATGGAGAATTTGGGAGAATTTGTGAGGAATTTATGAGGAATTTGAAGAAAATTGTCAAATTTGAAAAATTCAAAAGAATAATGAATACAGTTTTTGTAGGTGGATTTCCAAGATTTTTCCTCGGATTTTTCATCTCACTGTTTTTTACTTGAAAAATTTCAAATTTTGAAAAAATGTTCTTCACACCAAAAAGTTTCAAAATTTTCCCTCCACTAGTTTTCTAAGAGAACTTTGAAATGTGTGAGACTGTATTTTCAATTAATTCAGTTGTTGTAGGTTGATTTCCAATATTCATGTTGTTATTTTCCACTGGAAAAATCTGAAACTTTGGGAAAATGAGCTTCTCATCTTCTTCTTTACATGCAAAAAGTTTCAAAATGTTCCTTTCACTAGTTTTCCAGGAAAACTTTCAGATGTGGGAGACTGTATTTTCAACTAATTCAGTTTGTATAGGTTGATTTCCAAGATTTTTCATGTTGCTGTTTTCCACTGGAAAATTTTGAACTTTTGGGAAACTGAGCGCTTCCTCTTTACATGCAAAAAGTTTCAAAATTTTTCCCTTCTCTAGTTTTCCAGAAAAACTTTAAAATATGTGAGACTGTATTTTCAATTAATTCAGTTTTTGTAGGTTGACTTCCAAGACTTTTCATGTTGCTGTTTTCTACTGGAAAGCTTCGAAATTCTGAAAAAATGAGCGTCTCACCTTCCTCTTTACATGCAAAAAGTTACAAAATTTTCCCGTCTCTAGTTTTCCAGGAAAACTTTGAAATACGTGATACTGTATTTTCAATTAATTCAATTATTGTAGGTTGATTTCTAAGATTCCTCATGTTGTAATTTTCTACTGGAAAAATTTCACACTTTGGAAAAATGAGCTTCTCACCTTCCTCTTTACATGAAAAAAATATCAAAATTTTCCCTTCACTAGTTTTCCAGGAAAACTTTGAAATGTGTGAGACTATATTTTCAACAAATTCAGTTTTTGTAGGTTGATTTCCAAGATTTTTGATGTTGCTGTTTTCCACTGGAAAAATTCGAAATTTTGGGAAAATGAGCTGCTCACCTTCCTCTCTACATGCAAAAAGTTTCAAAATTTTCCCTTCACTAGTTTTCCAGGAAACCTTTGAAATGTGTGAGACTGTATTTTTAATTAATTCAGTTATTGTACTTTGATTTCCAAGATTCCTCATGTTGTAATTTTCTACTGAAAAATTTGAAATTTTGGGAAAACGAGCTTTTCACCTTCCTCTTTACATGTAAAAAGTTTTAAAATTTTCCCTTCACTAGTTTTCCAGGAAAACTTTGAAATCTGTGAGACTATATTTTCAACAAATTCAGTTTTTGTAGGTTGATTTCCAAGATTTTTGATGTTGCTGTTTTCCACTGGAAAAATTCGAAATTTTGGGAAAATGAGCTGCTCACCTTCCTCTCCACATGCAAAAAGTTTCAAAATTTTCCCTTCACTAGTTTTCCAGGAAACCTTTGAAATGTGTGAGACTGTATTTTTAATTAATTCAGTTATTGTACTTTGATTTCCAAGATTCCTCATGTTGTAATTTTCTACTGGAAAAATTTGAAATTTTGGGAAAACGAGCTTTTCACCTTCCTCTTTACATGTAAAAAGTTTTAAAATTTTCCCTTCACTAGTTTTCCAGGAAAACTTTGAAATCTGTGAGACTATATTTTCAACAAATTCAGTTTTTGTAGGTTGATTTCCAAGATTTTTGATGTTGCTGTTTTCCACTGGAAAAATTCGAAATTTTGGGAAAATGAGCTGCTCACCTTCCTCTCTACATGCAAAAAGTTTCAAAATTTTCCCTTCACTAGTTTTCCAGGAAATCTTTGAAATGTGTGAGACTGTATTTTCAATTGATTCAGTTATTGTAGGTTGATTTTCAAGATTTTTCATGTTGCTGTTTTCCACTGTAAAAATTTGAAATTTTGGGAGAATGAGCTTCTCACCTTCCTCTCTACATGCAAAAACTTTCAAAATTATCCCATTACTAGTTTTCTAGGAAAACTTTGAAATACGTGATACTGTATTTTCAATTAATTCAGTTATTGTAGGTTGATTTCCAAGATTTTTCATGTTGCTGTTTTCTACTGAAAAATTTTGGAATTTTGGAAAAATGAGCTTCTTACCTTCCTCTTTACATGCAAAAAGTTTCCAAATTTTTCCTTCTCTAGTTTTCCAGGAAGACTTTGAAATATATGAGACTGTATTTTCAATTAATTCAGTTATTGTAGGTTAATTTCCAATATTCCTCATGTTGTTATTTTCTACTAGGAAAATTTGAAATTTTGGGAAATTGAGCTTCCCACCTTCCTCTTTCCATGCAAAAAGTTTCAAAATATTCCCTTCACTAGTTTTCCAGGAAAACTTTGAAATATGTGATACTGTATTTTCAACTAATTCAGTTTTTGCAGGTTGATTTCCGAAATTTTTCATGTTGCTGTTTTTCACTGAAAAAATTTGAAATTTTGGGAAAATGAGCTTCTCACCTTTCTCTACATGCAAAAAATTTCAAACTTCTCCCTTCACTAGTTTTCCAGGAAAACTTTGGAATGTGTGAGACTGTATTTTCAATTAATTCAGTTATTGTAGGTTGATTTCCAAGATTTTCCATGTTGCTATTTTCCACCGGAAAATTTTGAAATTTTGGGAAAATGAGCTTCTCACCTTCCTCTTTACATGCAAAAAGTTTCCAAATTTTTCCTTCTCTAGTTTTCCAGGAAGACTTTGAAATATATGAGACTGTATTTTCGATTAATTCAGTTATTGTAGGTTAATTTCCAATATTCCTCATGTTGTTATTTTCCACTAGAAAAATTTGAAATTTTGGGAAAATGATCTTCTCACCTTCCTCTTTACATGCAGAAAGTTTCAAAATATTCCCTTTTTTTAGAGGAATTTGTGGGGAATTTGGAGAAGTTCGTGGTAGGGTATTTGGAGAAATTTGAGATAGGGTATCTGGAGGAATTTGCAGGAATTTTGAGGAATTCATTGCACCAATTCTGAGATGGTGGTTTACCCCTTTGTTATTTTGGAACAATTAGGATTCAATTTAGAACCCTTTTGAATCAATTTAGAACACTTTGGAGCTTCAATAAGGCTCTAACATACTTAAAAATCTGTCAGAACAATTGAGAAAATAACTGGAAAACTTCACTTTAGAATTTCAATAAGCCAGTTAGAACGTTTTAAAACACTTTTCAGCAACATTTTGAAAGACTTCAGAACAATTTGAAAACCTCATAGAGCCTAGCGCCTGGAATATATAAAAATTGAAAGTTATAATACGATGTCTTATAAACTTTATTGCAGTAAATTCTTCACAATCAAAAATTTGGCATTGAAGCTCATACATTTACTTACCAAGTGATTGAGCTTTAGTCAAAAATTTTGTTCAGAACTTTAAGCTCAATTCTATCCCAATACTTAGTGAGAACTTAGGAGTGCAAAAGGGGTTTTCTTCTTATAAAATTAAACAAACTGTAAATACAGGGTGTCAAGTTATAAAGTACTACCCCCTGTAACTGTTGCTGTAACTAGCAGGGGGTGGTACTTTATAACTTGACACACCTGGTACATCTGAAGCTCAGTAGCAGAGAATTAGGAACACAAAAATCACAAACCACCCACTCAGAGTGTTTTTGATTGGTGTAAATTGCCAACAACTAGGTATATTTTCAATCAATGAAATTTGCTCTAATTGGTTTGTGATTCCTGTAAGAACAAACCCAAGGGGCAAACCACCTAGGAATTATTTGCCAAAAATATGGGGAATTTAGAGGAGTTTGAAGGAACTGATCGGAATTTATAAGAATTTGGGAAATTTATAGGGAATTTGGAAGAATTTATGGGGAATTTTGGAGAATTTGTGAGAAATTTATGAGGAATTTAAAGGAAATTGTCAAATTTAAAAAATTCAAAAGAATAATTAATACAGTTTTTGAAGACTGATTTCCAAGATTTTTCATGTTGCTATTTTCCACTGGAAAATTTTGAAATTTTGGAAAAATGAGCTTCTGACCTTCCTCTCTACATGCAAAAAATTTCAAAATTTTCCCTTCGCTAGTTTTCCACGAAAACTCTGAAATATGTGAGACTGTATTTTTAAATAATTCAGTTATTGTAGGTTGATTTCCAATATTCCTCATGTTGTTATTTTCCACTAGAAAAATTTGAAATTTTGAAAAAATGAGCTTCTCACTTTCCTCTTCACATGCAAAAAGTTTCAAAATTTTCCCTTCACTAGTTTTCTAAGAAAACTTTGGAATGTGTGAGACTGTATTTTCAATTAATTCAGTTATTGTAGGTTGATTTCCAAGATTTTTCATGTTGCTGTTTTCCCCTGGAAAAATTTGAAATTTTGGGATAATGAGCGTCTCACCTTCCTTTCTACATGCAAAAAGTTTCAAAATTTTCCCTTCTCTTGTTTTCTAAGAAAACTTTGAAATGTGTGAGACCATATTTTCAATTAATTCAGTTATTGTAGGTTGATTTCCAAGATTTTTCCTATTGCTGTTTTCTACTGGAAAAATTTGAAATTTTGGGAAAATGAGCTTTTCACTTTCCTATTTATATGCAAAAAATTTCAAAATTTTCCCTTCACTAGTTTTCTAGGAAAACTTTGAAATATGTGATACTGTATTTTCAATTAATTCAGTTATTGTAGGTTGATTTCCAATATTGCTTAAAGTGTAATTTTCCACTGGAAAAATTTGAAATTTTGGGAAAATGAGCTTTTCACCTTCGTCTTTACATGCAAAAAGTTTCAAAATTATCCCTTTACTAGTTTTCCAGGAAAACTTTGAAATATGAGATACAGTATTTTCAATTAATTCAGTTATTGTAGGTTGATTTTCAATATTCCTCATGTTGTAATTATCTACTGGAAAAATTTGAAATTTTGGGAAAATGAGCTTTTCACTTTCCTATTTATATGCAAAAAATTTCAAAATTTTCCCTTCATTAGTTTTCTAGGAAAACTTTGAAATACGTGATACTGTATTTTCAATTAATTCAGTTATTGTAGGTTGATTTCCAATATTGCTTAACGTGTAATTTTCCACTGGAAAAATTTGAAATTTTGGAAAAATGAGCTTTTCACCTTCGTCTTTACATGCAAAAAGTTTCAAAATTATCCCTTTACTAGTTTTCCAGGAAAACTTTGAAATATGAGATACAGTATTTTCAATTAATTCAGTTATTGTAGGTTGATTTTCAATATTCCTCATGTTGTAATTATCTACTGGAAAAATTTGAAATTTTGGGAAAATGAGCTTTTCACTTTCCTATTTATATGCAAAAAATTTCAAAATTTTCCCTTCATTAGTTTTCTAGGAAAACTTTGAAATACGTGATACTGTATTTTCAATTAATTCAGTTATTGTAGGTTGATTTCCAATATTGCTTAACGTGTAATTTTCCACTGGAAAAATTTGAAATTTTGGAAAAATGAGCTTTTCACCTTCGTCTTTACATGCAAAAAGTTTCAAAATTATCCCTTTACTAGTTTTCCAGGAAAACTTTGAAATATGAGATACAGTATTTTCAATTAATTCAGTTATTGTAGGTTGATTTTCAATATTCCTCATGTTGTAATTATCTACTGGAAAAATTTGAAATTTTGGGAAAATGAGCTTTTCACTTTCCTATTTATATGCAAAAAATTTCAAAATTTTCCCTTCATTAGTTTTCTAGGAAAACTTTGAAATACGTGATACTGTATTTTCAATTAATTCAGTTATTGTAGGTTGATTTCCAATATTGCTTAAAGTGTAATTTTCCACTGGAAAAATTTGAAATTTTGGGAAAATGAGCTTTTCACCTTCGTCTTTACATGCAAAAAGTTTCAAAATTATCCCTTTACTAGTTTTCCAGGAAAACTTTGAAATATGAGATACAGTATTTTCAATTAATTCAGTTATTGTAGGTTGATTTCCAATATTGCTTAAAGTGTAATTTTCCACTGGAAAAATTTGAAATTTTGGGAAAATGAGCTTTTCACCTTCGTCTTTACATGCAAAAAGTTTCAAATTATCCCTTTACTAGTTTTCCAGGAAAACTTTGAAATATGAGATACAGTATTTTCAATTAATTCAGTTATTGTAGGTTGATTTTCAATATTCCTCATGTTGTAATTATCTACTGGAAAAATTTGAAATTTTGGGAAAATGAGCTTTTCACTTTCCTATTTATATGCAAAAAATTTCAAAATTTTCCCTTCACTAGTTTTCTAGGAAAACTTTGAAATACGTGATACTGTATTTTCAATTAATTCAGTTATTGTAGGTTGATTTCCAATATTGCTTAAAGTGTAATTTTCCACTGGAAAAATTTGAAATTTTGGGGAAAATGAGCTTTTCACCTTCGTCTTTACATGCAAAAAGTTTCAAAATTATCCCTTTACTAGTTTTCCAGGAAAACTTTGAAATATGAGATACAGTATTTTCAATTAATTCAGTTATTGTAGGTTGATTTTCAATATTCCTCATGTTGTAATTATCTACTGGAAAAATTTGAAATTTTGGGAAAATGAGCTTTTCACTTTCCTATTTATATGCAAAAAATTTCAAAATTTTCCCTTCATTAGTT
>OU892288.1:16050063-16182779 GCA_917834065.1 Ceutorhynchus assimilis
AAAGGACTACAATCCCTGAAAATTTCAGCTCATTTGCACTAATAGTTCCTGAGATAAAATCGTGTTAAGCAATTTGGGGTGATTTATCAATTTTTCAATTTTTCTGAGTGCCTTTTTTCATAGATTTCGGCTTCAAATCTGAGAATAATTTAGTGTATGGAGATTGGGGGATGTTAATTGACCATTAGGACACAGAATCTCAACAAAAAAAAATTTGAAATTTCATCGTTTTAGTATGAAGGTAGCTACCTTATGATTTAGATTTTGGAAAATTTTAAAAGGTCATAACTTCTTTTCTATTATAGATAGAAAGCTGAATCTTTCACTGAATTTCATCCCTTTCAAAGGGCTACAATCCCTGAAAATTTCAGCTCATTTGCACTAATAGTTCCTGAGATAAAATCGTGTTAAGCAATTTGGGGTGATTTATCAATTTTTCAATTTTTCTGAGTGCCTTTTTTCATAGATTTCGGCTTCAAATCTGAGAATAATTTAGTGTATGGAGATTGGGGGGTGTTAATTGACCATTAGGACACAGAATCTCAACAAAAAAAAATTTGAAATTTCATCGTTTTAGTATGAAGGTAGCTACCTTATGATTTAGATTTTGGAAAATTTTAAAAGGTCATAACTTCTTTTCTATTATAGATAGAAAGCTGAATCTTTCACTGAATTTCATCCCTTTCAAAGGGCTACAATCCCTGAAAATTTCAGCTCATTTGCACTAATAGTTCCTGAGATAAAATCGTGTTAAGCAATTTGGGGTGATTTATCAATTTTTCAATTTTTCTGAGTGCCTTTTTTCATAGATTTCGGCTTCAAATCTGAGAATAATTTAGTGTATGGAGATTGGGGGGTGTTAATTGACCATTAGGACACAGAATCTCAACAAAAAAAAAATTGAAATTTTATCGTTTTAGTATGAAGGTAGCTACCTTATGATTTAGATTTTGGAAAATTTTAAAAGGTCATAACTTCTTTTCTATTATAGATAGAAAGCTGAATCTTTCACTGAATTTCATCCCTTTCAAAGGACTACAATCCCTGAAAATTTCAGCTCATTTGCACTAATAGTTCCTGAGATAAAATCGTGTTAAGCAATTTGGGGTGATTTATCAATTTTTCAATTTTTCTGAGTGCCTTTTTTCATAGATTTCGGCTTCAAATCTGAGAATAATTTAGTGTATGGAGATTGGGGGATGTTAATTGACCATTAGGACACAGAATCTCAACAAAAAAAAATTTGAAATTTCATCGTTTTAGTATGAAGGTAGCTACCTTATGATTTAGATTTTGGAAAATTTTAAAAGGTCATAACTTTTTTTCTATTATAGATAGAAAGCTGAATCTTTCACTGAATTTCATCCCTTTCAAAGGACTACAATCCCTGAAAATTTCAGCTCATTTGCACTAATAGTTCCTGAGATAAAATCGTGTTAAGCAATTTGGGGTGATTTATCAATTTTTCAATTTTTCTGAGTGCCTTTTTTCATAGATTTCGGCTTCAAATCTGAGAATAATTTAATGTATGGAGATTGGGGGATGTTAATTGACCATTAGGACACAGAATCTCAACAAAAAAAAATTTGAAATTTCATCGTTTTAGTATGAAGGTAGCTACCTTATGATTTAGATTTTGGAAAATTTTAAAAGGTCATAACTTTTTTTCTATTATAGATAGAAAGCTGAATCTTTCACTGAATTTCATCCCTTTCAAAGGACTACAATCCCTGAAAATTTCAGCTCATTTGCACTAATAGTTCCTGAGATAAAATCGTGTTAAGCAATTTGGGGTGATTTATCAATTTTTCAATTTTTCTGAGTGCCTTTTTTCATAGATTTCGGCTTCAAATCTGAGAATAATTTAGTGTATGGAGATTGGGGGATGTTAATTGACCATTAGGACACAGAATCTCAACAAAAAAAAATTTGAAATTTCATCGTTTTAGTATGAAGGTAGCTACCTTATGATTTAGATTTTGGAAAATTTTAAAAGGTCATAACTTTTTTTCTATTATAGATAGAAAGCTGAATCTTTCACTGAATTTCATCCCTTTCAAAGGACTACAATCCCTGAAAATTTCAGCTCATTTGCACTAATAGTTCCTGAGATAAAATCGTGTTAAGCAATTTGGGGTGATTTATCAATTTTTCAATTTTTCTGAGTGCCTTTTTTCATAGATTTCGGCTTCAAATCTGAGAATAATTTAGTGTATGGAGATTGGGGGATGTTAATTGACCATTAGGACACAGAATCTCAACAAAAAAAAATTTGAAATTTCATCGTTTTAGTATGAAGGTAGCTACCTTATGATTTAGATTTTGGAAAATTTTAAAAGGTCATAACTTTTTTTCTATTATAGATAGAAAGCTGAATCTTTCACTGAATTTCATCCCTTTCAAAGGACTACAATCCCTGAAAATTTCAGCTCATTTGCACTAATAGTTCCTGAGATAAAATCGTGTTAAGCAATTTGGGGTGATTTATCAATTTTTCAATTTTTCTGAGTGCCTTTTTTCATAGATTTCGGCTTCAAATCTGAGAATAATTTAGTGTATGGAGATTGGGGGATGTTAATTGACCATTAGGACACAGAATCTCAACAAAAAAAAATTTGAAATTTCATCGTTTTAGTATGAAGGTAGCTACCTTATGATTTAGATTTTGGAAAATTTTAAAAGGTCATAACTTTTTTTCTATTATAGATAGAAAGCTGAATCTTTCACTGAATTTCATCCCTTTCAAAGGACTACAATCCCTGAAAATTTCAGCTCATTTGCACTAATAGTTCCTGAGATAAAATCGTGTTAAGCAATTTGGGGTGATTTATCAATTTTTCAATTTTTCTGAGTGCCTTTTTTCATAGATTTCGGCTTCAAATCTGAGAATAATTTAGTGTATGGAGATTGGGGGATGTTAATTGACCATTAGGACACAGAATCTCAACAAAAAAAAATTTGAAATTTCATCGTTTTAGTATGAAGGTAGCTACCTTATGATTTAGATTTTGGAAAATTTTAAAAGGTCATAACTTTTTTTCTATTATAGATAGAAAGCTGAATCTTTCACTGAATTTCATCCCTTTCAAAGGACTACAATCCCTGAAAATTTCAGCTCATTTGCACTAATAGTTCCTGAGATAAAATCGTGTTAAGCAATTTGGGGTGATTTATCAATTTTTCAATTTTTCTGAGTGCCTTTTTTCATAGATTTCGGCTTCAAATCTGAGAATAATTTAGTGTATGGAGATTGGGGGATGTTAATTGACCATTAGGACACAGAATCTCAACAAAAAAAAATTTGAAATTTCATCGTTTTAGTATGAAGGTAGCTACCTTATGATTTAGATTTTGGAAAATTTTAAAAGGTCATAACTTTTTTTCTATTATAGATAGAAAGCTGAATCTTTCACTGAATTTCATCCCTTTCAAAGGACTACAATCCCTGAAAATTTCAGCTCATTTGCACTAATAGTTCCTGAGATAAAATCGTGTTAAGCAATTTGGGGTGATTTATCAATTTTTCAATTTTTCTGAGTGCCTTTTTTCATAGATTTCGGCTTCAAATCTGAGAATAATTTAGTGTATGGAGATTGGGGGATGTTAATTGACCATTAGGACACAGAATCTCAACAAAAAAAAATTTGAAATTTCATCGTTTTAGTATGAAGGTAGCTACCTTATGATTTAGATTTTGGAAAATTTTAAAAGGTCATAACTTTTTTTCTATTATAGATAGAAAGCTGAATCTTTCACTGAATTTCATCCCTTTCAAAGGACTACAATCCCTGAAAATTTCAGCTCATTTGCACTAATAGTTCCTGAGATAAAATCGTGTTAAGCAATTTGGGGTGATTTATCAATTTTTCAATTTTTCTGAGTGCCTTTTTTCATAGATTTCGGCTTCAAATCTGAGAATAATTTAGTGTATGGAGATTGGGGGATGTTAATTGACCATTAGGACACAGAATCTCAACAAAAAAAAATTTGAAATTTCATCGTTTTAGTATGAAGGTAGCTACCTTATGATTTAGATTTTGGAAAATTTTAAAAGGTCATAACTTTTTTTCTATTATAGATAGAAAGCTGAATCTTTCACTGAATTTCATCCCTTTCAAAGGACTACAATCCCTGAAAATTTCAGCTCATTTGCACTAATAGTTCCTGAGATAAAATCGTGTTAAGCAATTTGGGGTGATTTATCAATTTTTCAATTTTTCTGAGTGCCTTTTTTCATAGATTTCGGCTTCAAATCTGAGAATAATTTAGTGTATGGAGATTGGGGGGTGTTAATTGACCATTAGGACACAGAATCTCAACAAAAAAAAAATTGAAATTTTATCGTTTTAGTATGAAGGTAGCTACCTTATGATTTAGATTTTGGAAAATTTTAAAAGGTCATAACTTTTTTTCTATTATAGATAGAAAGCTGAATCTTTCACTGAATTTCATCCCTTTCAAAGGACTACAATCCCTGAAAATTTCAGCTCATTTGCACTAATAGTTCCTGAGATAAAATCGTGTTAAGCAATTTGGGGTGATTTATCAATTTTTCAATTTTTCTGAGTGCCTTTTTTCATAGATTTCGGCTTCAAATCTGAGAATAATTTAGTGTATGGAGATTGGGGGATGTTAATTGACCATTAGGACACAGAATCTCAACAAAAAAAAATTTGAAATTTCATCGTTTTAGTATGAAGGTAGCTACCTTATGATTTAGATTTTGGAAAATTTTAAAAGGTCATAACTTTTTTTCTATTATAGATAGAAAGCTGAATCTTTCACTGAATTTCATCCCTTTCAAAGGACTACAATCCCTGAAAATTTCAGCTCATTTGCACTAATAGTTCCTGAGATAAAATCGTGTTAAGCAATTTGGGGTGATTTATCAATTTTTCAATTTTTCTGAGTGCCTTTTTTCATAGATTTCGGCTTCAAATCTGAGAATAATTTAGTGTATGGAGATTGGGGGGTGTTAATTGACCATTAGGACACAGAATCTCAACAAAAAAAAAATTGAAATTTTATCGTTTTAGTATGAAGGTAGCTACCTTATGATTTAGATTTTGGAAAATTTTAAAAGGTCATAACTTTTTTTCTATTATAGATAGAAAGCTGAATCTTTCACTGAATTTCATCCCTTTCAAAGGACTACAATCCCTGAAAATTTCAGCTCATTTGCACTAATAGTTCCTGAGATAAAATCGTGTTAAGCAATTTGGGGTGATTTATCAATTTTTCAATTTTTCTGAGTGCCTTTTTTCATAGATTTCGGCTTCAAATCTGAGAATAATTTAGTGTATGGAGATTGGGGGGTGTTAATTGACCATTAGGACACAGAATCTCAACAAAAAAAAATTTGAAATTTCATCGTTTTAGTATGAAGGTAGCTACCTTATGATTTAGATTTTGGAAAATTTTAAAAGGTCATAACTTCTTTTCTATTATAGATAGAAAGCTGAATCTTTCACTGAATTTCATCCCTTTCAAAGGGCTACAATCCCTGAAAATTTCAGCTCATTTGCACTAATAGTTCCTGAGATAAAATCGTGTTAAGCAATTTGGGGTGATTTATCAATTTTTCAATTTTTCTGAGTGCCTTTTTTCATAGATTTCGGCTTCAAATCTGAGAATAATTTAGTGTATGGAGATTGGGGGGTGTTAATTGACCATTAGGACACAGAATCTCAACAAAAAAAAAATTGAAATTTTATCGTTTTAGTATGAAGGTAGCTACCTTATGATTTAGATTTTGGAAAATTTTAAAAGGTCATAACTTCTTTTCTATTATAGATAGAAAGCTGAATCTTTCACTGAATTTCATCCCTTTCAAAGGACTACAATCCCTGAAAATTTCAGCTCATTTGCACTAATAGTTCCTGAGATAAAATCGTGTTAAGCAATTTGGGGTAATTTATAAATTTTTCAATTTTTCTGAGTGCCTTTTTTCATAGATTTCGGCTTCAAATCTGAGAATAATTTAGTGTATGGAGATTGGGGGGTGTTAATTGACCATTAGGACACAGAATCTCAACAAAAAAAAATTTGAAATTTCATCGTTTTAGTATGAAGGTAGCTACCTTATGATTTAGATTTTGGAAAATTTTAAAAGGTCATAACTTTTTTTCTATTATAGATAGAAAGCTGAATCTTTCACTGAATTTCATCCCTTTCAAAGGACTACAATCCCTGAAAATTTCAGCTCATTTGCACTTATAGTTCCTGAGATAAAATCGTGTTAAGCAATTTGGGGTGATTTATCAATTTTTCAATTTTTCTGAGTGCCTTTTTTCATAGATTTCGGCTTCAAATCTGAGAATAATTTAGTGTATGGAGTTTGGGGGATGTTAATTGACCAGTAGGATACAAAATCCCAACAAAAAAAAATTTGAAATTTTATCGTTTTAGTAAGAAGGTAGCTACCTTATGATTTTAGATTTTGGAAAACTTTGGAAGGGCATAACTTTTTTTCTATTATAGATAGAAAGCTGAAACTTTCACTGAAATTTATCCCATTCAAGGGACTACAATCCCTGAAAATTTCAGCTCATTTGCACTTATAGTTCCTGAGATAAAATCGTGTTAAGCAATTTGGGGTGATTTATCAATTTTTCAATTTTTCTGAGTGCCTTTTTTCATAGATTTCGGCTTCAAATCTGAGAATAATTTAGTGTATGGAGATTGGGGGGTGTTAATTGACCATTAGGACACAGAATCTCAACAAAAAAAAATTTGAAATTTCATCGTTTTAGTATGAAGGTACCTACCTTATGATTTAGATTTTGGAAAATTTTAAAAGGTCATAACTTTTTTTCTATTATAGATAGAAAGCTGAATCTTTCACTGAATTTCATCCCTTTCAAAGGACTACAATCCCTGAAAATTTCAGCTCATTTGCACTAATAGTTCCTGAGATAAAATCGTGTTAAGCAATTTGGGGTGATTTATCAATTTTTCAATTTTTCTGAGTGCCTTTTTTCATAGATTTCGGCTTCAAATCTGAGAATAATTTAGTGTATGGAGATTGGGGGGTGTTAATTGACCATTAGGACACAGAATCTCAACAAAAAAAAATTTGAAATTTCATCGTTTTAGTATGAAGGTAGCTACCTTATGATTTAGATTTTGGAAAATTTTAAAAGGTCATAACTTCTTTTCTATTATAGATAGAAAGCTGAATCTTTCACTGAATTTCATCCCTTTCAAAGGGCTACAATCCCTGAAAATTTCAGCTCATTTGCACTAATAGTTCCTGAGATAAAATCGTGTTAAGCAATTTGGGGTGATTTATCAATTTTTCAATTTTTCTGAGTGCCTTTTTTCATAGATTTCGGCTTCAAATCTGAGAATAATTTAGTGTATGGAGATTGGGGGGTGTTAATTGACCATTAGGACACAGAATCTCAACAAAAAAAAATTTGAAATTTCATCGTTTTAGTATGAAGGTAGCTACCTTATGATTTAGATTTTGGAAAATTTTAAAAGGTCATAACTTTTTTTCTATTATAGATAGAAAGCTGAATCTTTCACTGAATTTCATCCCTTTCAAAGGACTACAATCCCTGAAAATTTCAGCTCATTTGCACTTATAGTTCCTGAGATAAAATCGTGTTAAGCAATTTGGGGTGATTTATCAATTTTTCAATTTTTCTGAGTGCCTTTTTTCATAGATTTCGGCTTCAAATCTGAGAATAATTTAGTGTATGGAGATTGGGGGGTGTTAATTGACCATTAGGACACAGAATCTCAACAAAAAAAAAATTTGAAATTTCATCGTTTTAGTATGAAGGTAGCTACCTTATGATTTAGATTTTGGAAAATTTTAAAAGGTCATAACTTTTTTTCTATTATAGATAGAAAGCTGAATCTTTCACTGAATTTCATCCCTTTCAAAGGAATACAATCCCTGAAAATTTCAGCTCATTTGCACTTATAGTTCCTGAGATAAAATCGTGTTAAGCAATTTGGGGTGATTTATCAATTTTTCAATTTTTCTGAGTGCCTTTTTTCATAGATTTCGGCTTCAAATCTGAGAATAATTTAGTGTATGGAGATTGGGGGGTGTTAATTGACCATTAGGACACAGAATCTCAACAAAAAAAAATTTGAAATTTCATCGTTTTAGTATGAAGGTAGCTACCGAGGTAGCTACCTTATGATTTAGATTTTGGAAAATTTTAAAAGGTCATAACTTCTTTTCTATTATAGATAGAAAGCTGAATCTTTCACTGAATTTCATCCCTTTCAAAGGGCTACAATCCCTGAAAATTTCAGCTCATTTGCACTTATAGTTCCTGAGATAAAATCGTGTTAAGCAATTTGGGGTGATTTATCAATTTTTCAATTTTTCTGAGTGCCTTTTTTCATAGATTTCGGCTTCAAATCTGAGAATAATTTAGTGTATGGAGATTGGGGGGTGTTAATTGACCATTAGGACACAGAATCTCAACAAAAAAAAATTTGAAATTTCATCGTTTTAGTATGAAGGTAGCTACCTTATGATTTAGATTTTGGAAAATTTTAAAAGGTCATAACTTCTTTTCTATTATAGATAGAAAGCTGAATCTTTCACTGAATTTCATCCCTTTCAAAGGGCTACAATCCCTGAAAATTTCAGCTCATTTGCACTTATAGTTCCTGAGATAAAATCGTGTTAAGCAATTTGGGGTGATTTATCAATTTTTCAATTTTTCTGAGTGCCTTTTTTCATAGATTTCGGCTTCAAATCTGAGAATAATTTAGTGTATGGAGATTGGGGGGTGTTAATTGACCATTAGGACACAGAATCTCAACAAAAAAAAATTTGAAATTTCATCGTTTTAGTATGAAGGTAGCTACCTTATGATTTAGATTTTGGAAAATTTTAAAAGGTCATAACTTTTTTTCTATTATAGATAGAAAGCTGAATCTTTCACTGAATTTCATCCCTTTCAAAGGACTACAATCCCTGAAAATTTCAGCTCATTTGCACTTATAGTTCCTGAGATAAAATCGTGTTAAGCAATTTGGGGTGATTTATCAATTTTTCAATTTTTCTGAGTGCCTTTTTTCATAGATTTCGGCTTCAAATCTGAGAATAATTTAGTGTATGGAGATTGGGGGGTGTTAATTGACCATTAGGACACAGAATCTCAACAAAAAAAAAATTTGAAATTTCATCGTTTTAGTATGAAGGTAGCTACCTTATGATTTAGATTTTGGAAAATTTTAAAAGGTCATAACTTTTTTTCTATTATAGATAGAAAGCTGAATCTTTCACTGAATTTCATCCCTTTCAAAGGACTACAATCCCTGAAAATTTCAGCTCATTTGCACTTATAGTTCCTGAGATAAAATCGTGTTAAGCAATTTGGGGTGATTTATCAATTTTTCAATTTTTCTGAGTGCCTTTTTTCATAGATTTCGGCTTCAAATCTGAGAATAATTTAGTGTATGGAGATTGGGGGGTGTTAATTGACCATTAGGACACAGAATCTCAACAAAAAAAAATTTGAAATTTCATCGTTTTAGTATGAAGGTAGCTACCTTATGATTTAGATTTTGGAAAATTTTAAAAGGTCATAACTTTTTTTCTGTCATAGATAGAACGCTGAAATTTGCAGCGATTTTTATTTCAGTAGAGGATTACAATCCCTGTCTATCTGTGTTAATAATATGTCATTACTTAAAACCAAAATTTGAGCTTCTTTTTCGTAGTTTGTCGACATTGGCATAGTGACGAGCATAGAAAGCAACCACAAATCGGTGGAAAGTGCTAGAAAAGGAATGGAAATTTGCATTAAAATCGAACCGATACCCGGCGAATCGCCCAAGATGTTCGGCAGGCACTTCGACGAAACAGATTTTTTAGTTAGCAAGGTAAGAATCAATCTCATATATATTTATATCTCTTTCTTATATAAGCTGGTAGAAAAAGACACAGAATACACTTCGCTATTATAATGTTTCATTCATCCGATAATGCGTGGGCGTTTTATTTCCATTCAATAATAATTAGCAGCTGGCTGTTAAATTCGCCGATACGTTTTTTTTTTTTGAAATGAATGAGCTGTGAACTTTGGGTCTTATAGATATTTGAATTGTGACATTTAATTATTACATTTTAATACATGTTGTCCTAAAACCAAGTGTATCAAACACCCTAAAACTAATAATTCCTCGCTAATTTTCTACATCCACAAAACCTAAACAAAATCTGTATGTGTATATTATTCCAAGACTGCGATTTTTCCTGGAAATCGAATCTCTTGACGCAATCAAGTTGGCTCGCAATTTCTAAACATCCGGCTTTTAATTTCAGATATCTCGTCAATCGATAGACGCTTGCAAGGACTATTTCCGCGACGATTTACTAAAAACCGACTGGCAATTGATGGTAGAACTGAAGAAAATCTTCCAGATACTCTAATTGAATTTTTTTAATTTTTACATTATATAGAATCTATTTTTTTTTTTGTTGTAGATTATCTTCTTTTCCTTATACAAGTTAAGATGTATATTTTAAATTATTATAAATAAAGTTTTTAAATGTGTGATTTGTTATCAGTCAATGTTACGCCAATGAGTTTTGGGGTCCACCCAAACAAAACGATGGTTTCGAGCCGAATACCGAGAAATCGGGAAATTATTTCGGTATGTGGGTTCAAGTATCTCTCTCTTTCTGCCCACCAGAATTTGGTTTATGAATTACTGAGATTTTGATTTTAAAAAAATATATAAATTGATTGATGGAATTTATCGGTAAAACGCCCATACACTTTGGGTAGGCTTTATAAAATCTATTTAAGGCGGTTATATAACAGTTATATAAGGCGTGGGAGTCTTAATTTATTATCAATCAGGTGCGGAAATAACTAATTTTTACACTCATTCATTATATAATGATTTACGACCCTTCTTGCAAGGAAACGCATGAGTAACCCTCCTTTCACATGCACATACGCACTTTCTTATGAATGAAATTGCAAATATTTTCTTCAATGAATAATTTTAAGGTTCTTAATGCCAACATCCGGATCCGGTGCATTTATTTATTAAAAACCATCTGTCAAAAAAAAAAAAAAAAGGGCTGCCTGACTTTGGTGAATGAATAGTTTACGACCCCTCGTCAAAATTCTAGGGCGGTCGTTTCCGGCTTCCGGTACTTCATTGAAAAAATAACGTATTTTTCCTTGAGCAGATGCCGCAGTAATTTACTCAATGAATCAATTGATAAATAATTATATTAAGAATTTCGAGTTTTGAAGGCATTATTATTATTATTATTAAAGACCGGTGTATGTATGTATGTATATACAATAATTAATTTCGTCTCCCATTCTTAAATACCATTAAATCTATTTTAAGCAATTTGTGAATAAAAATGCTTAGGTAATTTTATTCATGAATTCTCTCATTCAACAACCGGAGAGTCGTCACCCAGTGGACTGAAATCTGGCAAAGTATTGGACAAGTTTTGTTATTCATTATTACATTACAAGAATTTTTATGTTTCAGTGGTTGGTTGTTTCAATCATGGGTTTCCTTTGAAATCTGCATTTGCATGAATCTTTCTTCTAGAAAATTGATTTATTGAAATATTTTTTTGTATATTCGGGGAGCTATTAGCTCTAACATACTACAATTTCATAACAATAGAGCCCAAAACAACGGAGCTACGATTTTTTTTATTTTTGAATTTTTCCCAATTCTAACTTCAGAAATCAATAAAGCGAGTTCAAATTAGTCAGAAACGACTCTTAGATCAATTAAATTTGAGAATTATAATATAGTTTTTAAGAAAGTTTTGGACAAAATTTTGATTGAGCTTTCAGGTTTGATAGCTCAGGAAGCTCATGAGCTACTGGACCAAATTTGACAGAGAATGAAGAGAATTTCTTGCTCTTTCCAATGATATATAATTTAGCCCAATTTGCTCAGAAGTTATTCAAGATATGGGTCATTATTCATGACTATGTCAGAATTTGAAAAAAGTCCATAGCCAAAAATGAGATTTCGTTTTGGAGTTTCGCAAACCTAGCCGATGTCATAGTTGTTTGACTGATTTGAATTTGCTCTATCGATTTCTGAAGTCAAAATTGAGAAAAATTCAAAAATAAAAATTTTCAATTTTTTTGCACTTTTTCCTAAGGGGTACCCATTTGGATTTCTATTTTCAAATCTTCAAAGCTCGATATCTTGGTAACCAAAAGCGGTACCAAGACAAAATTTCCAGGATTTGTAGCTCTTGATGAGGGCTTTCAGATGGTATTCTGCTGAAATCGCTAGCTTTTATAGTTTTTGAGAAAATCGAATTTGAAGTTTTGGACAAAATTTTGACTAAAGTTCAACTTTGAAGTGCGATTGCTCGCGAACCCATTAAGGTACCAGAACCAATATGGTACAGTTTTGAAGAGAATTTGATGCTCTTTCCAATGATATATAATTGTAGTTAATTTGCTCAAATTCTATTGAAGATATGGGCAATTATTCATGAGCGTGTCATGATTTCAAAAAATTTCCAGAGACAAAAATTGAGATTTTTTTTTAGGATTTTTTCTCTCATCATTAATCTCAAATCTAAGTGATCTAAGAGTCATTTCTGACTAATTTGAACTCGCTCTATCGATTTCTGAAGTCAGAATTAAGAAAAATTCAAAAATAAAAATTTTCAATTTTTTGCACTTTTTTCTAAGGGTAACCCTTTGGATTTTTATTTTCAAATCTTCAAAGCTCGATATCTTGGTAACCAAAAGCGGTACCGAGACAAAATTTCCAGGATTTGTAGCTCCTGATGAGGGCTTTCAGATGGTATTCTGCTGAAATCGGTAGCTTTTATAGTTTTTGAGAAAATCGAATTTGAAGTTTTGGACAAAATTTTGACTAAAGTTCAACTTTGAAGTGCGATTGCTCGCGAACCCATTAAGGTACCAGAACCAATATGGTACAGTTTTGAAGAGAATTTATTGCTCTTTCCAATGATATATAATTGTAGCTAATTTGCTCAAATTCTATTACAGATATGAGCAATTATTCATGAGCGTGTCAATATTTCGAGAAATTTCCAGAGACAAAAATTGAGATTTCCTTTAGGATTTTTTCTCTTATTATAATTCCCAAATCTAACTGATCTAAGAGTCGTTTCTGGCTAATTTGAACTCGCTCTATCGATTTCTGAAGTCAGAATTAAGAAAAATTCAAAAATAAAAATTTTCAATTTTTTGCACTTTTTTCTAAGGGTAACCCTTTGGATTTCTATTTTCAAATCTTCAAAGCTCGATATCTTGGTAACCAAAAGCGGTACCAAGACGAAATTTCCAGAATTTGTAGCTCCTGATGAGGGCTTTCAGATGGTATTCTGCTGAAATCGCTAGCTTTTATAGTTTTTGAGAAAATCGAATTTGAAGTTTTGGACAAAATTTTGACTAAAGTTCAACTTTGAAGTTCAATTGCTCGCGAACCCGTCGAGGTACCGGAACCAATATGGTACAGTTTTGAAGAGAATTTAATGCTCTTTCCAATGATATATAATTGTAGCTAATTTGCTCAAATTCTATTACAGATATGGGCAATTATTCATGAGCGTGTCAATATTTCGAAAAATTTCCAGAGACAAAAATTGAGATTTCCTTTAGGATTTTTTCTCTTATTATAATTCCCAAATCTAATTGATCTAAAAGTCGTTTCTGACTAATTTGAACTCGCTCTATCGATTTCTGAAGTCAGAATTAAGAAAAATTCAAAAATAAAAATTTTCAATTTTTTGCACTTTTTCCTAGGGTAACCCCTTTGGATTTTTATTTTCAAATCTTCAAAGCTCGATATCTTAAGAACCAAAAGCGGTACCGAGACAAAATTTGCAGGGTTTATAGCTCTTGATGAGGGCTTTCAGATGGTATTTTGCTAAAATCGCTACCTTTTATAGTTTTTGAGAAAATCCAGTTTGAAGTTTTGGACAAAATTTTGACTAAAGTTCAACTTTGAAGTTTAATTGCTCGCGAACTGGTCGAGGTACCGGAACCAATAAGGTACAGTTTTGAAGAGAATTTAATGCTCTTTCCAATGATATATAATTGTAGCTAATTTGCTCAAATTCTATTACAGATATGAGCAATTATTCATGAGCGTGTCAATATTTCGAGAAATTTCCAGAGACAAAAATTGAGATTTCCATTAGGATTTTTTCTCTTATTATAATTCCCAAATCTAATTGATCTAAAAGTCGTTTCTGGCTAATTTGAACTCGCTCTATCGATTTCTGAAGTCAGAATTAAGAAAAATTCAAAAATAAAAATTTTCAATTTTTTTGCACTTTTTCCTAAGGGGTACCCCTTTGGATTTCTATTTTCAAATCTTCAAAGCTCGATATATTGGTAACCAAAAGCGGTACCAAGACGAAATTTCCAGAATTTGTAGCACTTGATGAGGGCTTTCAGATGGTATTCTGCTGAAATCGCTAGCTTTTATAGTTTTTGAGAAAATCGAATTTGAAGTTTTGGACAAAATTTTGACTAAAGTTCAACTTTGAAGTTCAATTGCTCGCGAACCCGTCGAGGTATCGGAACCAATATGGTACAGTTTTGAAGAGAATTTAATGCTCTTTCCAATGATATATAATTGTAGCTAATTTGCTCAAATTCTATTACAGATATGAGCAATTATTCATGAGCGTGTCAATATTTCGAGAAATTTCCAGAGACAAAAATTGAGATTTCCATTAGGATTTTTTCTCTTATTATAATTCCCAAATCTAATTGATCTAAAAGTCGTTTCTGGCTAATTTGAACTCGCTCTATCGATTTCTGAAGTCAGAATTAAGAAAAATTCAAAAATAAAAATTTTCAATTTTTTTGCACTTTTTCCTAAGGGGTACCCCTTTGGATTTCTATTTTCAAATCTTCAAAGCTCGATATCTTGGTAACCAAAAGCGGTACCAAGACGAAATTTCCAGAATTTGTAGCTCCTGATGAGGGCTTTCAGATGGTATTCTGCTGAAATCGCTAGCTTTTATAGTTTTTGAGAAAATCGAATTTGAAGTTTTGGACAAAATTTTGACTAAAGTTCAACTTTGAAGTTCAATTGCTCGCGAACCCGTCGAGGTACCGGAACCAATATGGTACAGTTTTGAAGAGAATATAATGCTCTTTCCAATGATATATAATTGTAGCTAATTTGCTCAAATTCTATTACAGATATGAGCAATTATTCATGAGCATGTCAATATTTCGAGAAATTTCCAGAGACAAAAATTGAGATTTCCTTTAGGATTTTTTCTCTTATTATAATTCCCAAATCTAACTGATCTAAAAGTCGTTTCTGGCTAATTTGAACTCGCTCTATCGATTTCTGAAGTCAGAATTAAGAAAAATTCAAAAATAAAAATTTTCAATTTTTTGCACTTTTTCCTAGGGTAAACCCTTTGGATTTTTATTTTCAAATCTTCAAAGCTCGATATCTTGGGAACCAAAAGCGGTACCGAGACAAAATTTGCAGGGTTTATAGCTCTTGATGAGGGCTTTCAGATGGTATTTTGCTAAAATCGCTACCTTTTATAGTTTTTGAGAAAATCCAGTTTGAAGTTTTGGACAAAATTTTAACTAAAGTTCAACTTTGAAGTTCAATTGCTCGCGAACCCGTCGAGGTACCGGAACCAATATGGTACAGTTTTGAAGAGAATATAATGCTCTTTCCAATGATATATAATTGTAGCTAATTTGCTCAAATTCTATCACAGATATGAGCAATTATTCATGAGCATGTCAATATTTCGAGAAATTTCCAGAGACAAAAAATTGAGATTTCCTTTAGGATTTTTTCTCTTATTATAATTCCCAAATCTAATTGATCTAAAAGTCGTTTCTGGCTAATTTGAACTCGCTCTATCGATTTCTGAAGTCACAATTAAGAAAAATTCAAAAATAAAAATTTTCAATTTTTTTGCACTTTTTCCTAAGGGGTACCCCTTTGGATTTTTATTTTCAAATCTGCAAAGTTCGATATCTTGGTAACCAAACGCGGTACCGAGACAAAATTTTTAGGGTTTGTAGCTTTCAATAAGCACTTTCAAATGGTATTTATCTGAAATCGCTAGCTTTCATAGTTTTTGAGAAAATCGAATTTGAAGTTTTGGACAAAATTGTGACTAAAGTTCAACTTTGAAGTGCGATTGCTCGCGAACCCGTCGAGGTACCGGAACCAATATGGTACAGTTTTGAAGAGAATTTAATGCTCTTTCCAATGATATATAATTGTAGCTAATTTGCTCAAATTCTATTACAGATATGAGCAATTATTCATGAGCATGTCAATATTTCGAGAAATTTCCAGAGACAAAAATTGAGATTTCCTTTAGGATTTTTTCTCTTATTATAATTCCCAAATCTAATTGATCTAAAAGTCGTTTCTGGCTAATTTGAACTCGCTCTATCGATTTCTGAAGTCAGAATTAAGAAAAATTCAAAAATAAAAATTTTCAATTTTTTTGCACTTTTTCCTAAGGGGTACCCCTTTGGATTTTTATTTTCAAATCTGCAAAGTTCGATATCTTGGTAACCAAAAGTGGTACCGAGACAAAATTTTTAGGGTTTGTAGCTTTCAATAAGCACTTTCAAATGGTATTTATCTGAAATCGCTAGCTTTCATAGTTTTTGAGAAAATCGAATTTGAAGTTTTGGACAAAATTGTGACTAAAGTTCAACTTTGAAGTGCGATTGCTCGCGAACCCGTCGAGGTACCGGAACCAATATGGTACAGTTTTGAAGAGAATTTAATGCTCTTTCCAATGATATATAATTGTAGCTAATTTGCTCAAATTCTATTACAGATATGAGCAATTATTCATGAGCATGTCAATATTTCGAGAAATTTCCAGAGACAAAAATTGAGATTTCCTTTAGGATTTTTTCTCTTATTATAATTCCCAAATCTAATTGATCTAAAAGTCGTTTCTGGCTAATTTGAACTCGCTCTATCGATTTCTGAAGTCAGAATTAAGAAAAATTCAAAAATAAAAATTTTCAATTTTTTTGCACTTTTTCCTAAGGGGTACCCCTTTGGATTTTTATTTTCAAATCTGCAAAGTTCGATATCTTGGTAACCAAAAGTGGTACCGAGACAAAATTTTTAGGGTTTGTAGCTTTCAATAAGCACTTTCAAATGGTATTTATCTGAAATCGCTAGCTTTCATAGTTTTTGAGAAAATCGAATTTGAAGTTTTGGACAAAATTGTGACTAAAGTTCAACTTTGAAGTGCGATTGCTCGCGAACCCGTCGAGGTACCGGAACCAATATGGTACAGTTTTGAAGAGAATTTAATGCTCTTTCCAATGATATATAATTGTAGCTAATTTGCTCAAATTCTATTACAGATATGAGCAATTATTCATGAGCATGTCAATATTTCGAGAAATTTCCAGAGACAAAAATTGAGATTTCCTTTAGGATTTTTTCTCTTATTATAATTCCCAAATCTAATTGATCTAAAAGTCGTTTCTGGCTAATTTGAACTCGCTCTATCGATTTCTGAAGTCAGAATTAAGAAAAATTCAAAAATAAAAATTTTCAATTTTTTTGCACTTTTTCCTAAGGGGTACCCCTTTGGATTTTTATTTTCAAATCTGCAAAGTTCGATATCTTGGTAACCAAAAGTGGTACCGAGACAAAATTTTTAGGGTTTGTAGCTTTCAATAAGCACTTTCAAATGGTATTTATCTGAAATCGCTAGCTTTCATAGTTTTTGAGAAAATCGAATTTGAAGTTTTGGACAAAATTGTGACTAAAGTTCAACTTTGAAGTGCGATTGCTCGCGAACCCGTCGAGGTACCGGAACCAATATGGTACAGTTTTGAAGAGAATTTAATGCTCTTTCCAATGATATATAATTGTAGCTAATTTGCTCAAATTCTATTACAGATATGAGCAATTATTCATGAGCATGTCAATATTTCGAGAAATTTCCAGAGACAAAAATTGAGATTTCCTTTAGGATTTTTTCTCTTATTATAATTCCCAAATCTAATTGATCTAAAAGTCGTTTCTGGCTAATTTGAACTCGCTCTATCGATTTCTGAAGTCAGTCATCTTGGTAACCAAAAGCGGTACCAAGACGAAATTTCTAGAATTTGTAGCTCCTGATGAGGGCTTTCAGATGGTATTCTGCTGAAATCGCTAGCTTTTATAGTTTTTGAGAAAATCGAATTTGAAGTTTTGGACAAAATTTTGACTAAAGTTCAACTTTGAAGTTCAATTGCTCGCGAACCCGTCGAGGTACCGGAACCAATATGGTACAGTTTTGAAGAGAATTTAATGCTCTTTCCAATGATATATAATTGTAAACAATTATTCATGAGCGTGTCAATATTTCGAGAAATTTCCAGAGACAAAAATTGAGATTTCCATTAGGATTTTTTCTCTTATTATAATTCCCAAATCTAATTGATCTAAAAGTCGTTTCTGGCTAATTTGAACTCGCTCTATCGATTTCTGAAGTCAGAATTAGGAAAAATTTAAAAATAAAAATTTTCAATTTTTTGCATTTTTTCCTAAGGTTAGATTTCTATGTTCAAATCTTCAAAGCTCGATATCTTGGTAACCAAAAGCGGTACCGCCACAAAATTTTCAGGGTTTGTAGGTTTTAATAAGTACTTTCAAATGGTATTGATCTGAAATCGCTAGCTTTTATAGTTTTTGAGAAAATCGAATTTGAAGTTTTTGATAAAATTTTGACTAAAGTTCAACTTTGAAGTTCGATTGCACGCGAACCCGTTGAGGAATCGGAACCAGTATGGTACAGTTTTGAAGAGAATTTAATGCTCTTTCCAATGATATATAATTGTAGTTAATTTGCTCGAATTCTATGTACTGGGTATTTGTTTATGACTGGAACACTCATCTCAGGAACTACAAAAAATATCCAAATAAGGTTTGGTGTTTTTGTGAAGCTTAGTGTTACGTTCTAACTAATATTGTATTTTGTAAAAGACGTGGCAACATGGTATTTTCGGCCGACATATTGTATTGAATTGACATTCCGAAAAATACTGTCGGGCAGGTTGTATAGATTAGGGAAAAAATATCGTGTTGAGAGAAATCAAGAGAGTATCAGTACTGCTTTTAAAAAAATTCAAAAATGCAAAAATATACAGGGTGTCTTATTTAAAAAAATTCTCTTTATTGTCATACCAAGGGCAACAAACAAAAGTTGTTATAGCCCTTAAGAATATTGCAATTTACACTAGATTTTGAATCTCTATTGATTTTGTAGGATTTTGACAAAATTCACACGATTTTACAGAATTTTAGAAGATTTTGGAGCATATTAGGGGTTTTTTTTGAAGAATCTGTAGAGGATTTTTAGAGATTTCAATGGACTTTTGGGGATTCCAAGGGGATTTTGGAAATTTTAAAGGTAATATATTTTAGGAATTTTGATTCATTTTAAAAGATGAGTTAAAACAGCACCTATACCGTAAGAAGAAGCATCGGTCTGCAGTGTAAAAGTACGATAGACTTTGCTCAGGGGTCCAAACCCACTTTACATTTTTCTTAGTCAGATTGGTTAATGAAGATATAATTTTAGAAAAATTGGGAACGAAACGTCTGTACCATAAAGTAGTACCTGTAAATCGACGTATTTCATTGATGTTCTTAGTAGTAGGAATATTTGTCAGGATCTGGTCTTAAACCATCATGATCGACAAAGTACCCAAGATATTTTAGCTGCTACCCACAAAATTTACATTTCTCAAGAGAGAGAACGAGACTTGCTTCTCAAAGTCTATCAAGCACAAGTCCAATATGTTCTTCAAATGTTGCTGGAGCATTAGTTAATCCAAAAGGCATCCTACAGAACTGAAATAATCCTCGTACAGGCACAGTGAAAGCAGTAAGTTCACGAGACTCAGTGGTACTTGCCAAAAAAGGCAGATTTTTTATCATGCTACTTAGATATCGGGCATTACGTAAATCGTCAAGGACAGTTACCCGTCCTTTTTAGTGTACTTGTTAAGAATTCTAAAGTCTGAGCAAACTCTATAAGTATTGTCTTTTTCACGAGCTACACATATTGTTGCAGACCAAGGACTTTTCGAAGGTTCAATTACACCAAGACTTAAAATTTCGTCTAAAGCTCTGTTGATAATGTTCTGTTTGTAGGGACATACCGAGTAATACCGTTGTTTGATGGGTTTGGTACCAGGTTTTAACTCAATAACATGCTTAGAAGGAACATGGAAAGAAGGTACAAACTATAGTTACTGTAGAAGAAATTTAAGCCCCAGTAGAGAAGGAAATGGCTGAATTACCAATATACATTGATGAACTTCCTGAAAAAGTGGAAGTAGAAGAAATTAAAAGCCGTTGGTGTCCAAAAAAGAAGACTACCAAGAAAGGTACTATTAGAAAACAATAAGATGACAAACAAGAAGATACACATACTATTATCGTAGAAGAGGAAAGCACAGAACCATTAACTTCAATGATCGTTGAAGAGAATATCATTCCCCTGGAAGATATAGTTCCTAAACCGCAAGATACTGAAATATTTGAAGTACCAGAAGGAGTGAAGACAATTGAAACAGTTACACTAAAAAGAGGAAATCAAAACAAGAATTATTAAGATTGAGATAGTTACTGTAGAAGAAGAAGGTCAAAAACCCAAAACCACAATCACAATCATAGAAGAAGATCTTCCAGAAGAAATTGTTAGAGAAGCTCCTGTACCAGAGATATTACAAGCTAGTTTAACATATATTCAAGAATTATCCGAAGAATAAGTCAATGGCTCTTTGCCTTCTTCCTCTACAGTTTAGATTTGTGTTAATTCGTGTAAAATACATCGTTTGGGGAATTTTACTTGACTTGCAAATTACCTTGAGGGTGGTTTAAATGGACACATTGAGTGAATCTTTCTATGAGGCTTCTACCTCCACTTTCGATCTTTCTGGTTCAATTGATAAGGCCGAATATTTTTTTTACATATACCTATATTTGGGAAGCTTTTAGCTCTAACATACTACAATTTCATAGAAATAGAGTGCAGGACAACGAAGTTAAGATTTTTTGAATCTTATGGACACACCAAGTGGAACTTTCTATGAGGCTTCTACTTCTACTTCCGACCTTTCTCTTGGAAAATTGGTTCAAATAATAAAGCCGAATATTCAGGAAGCTTTTAGCTCTAACATACTACAATATCATAACAATAGAACCCACGATAACGGTGTTATGATTTTTTGAATCTGATAGATACACTAAGTGGATCTTTCTGCTATGACTTCTACCTCCACTTTCGACTTTTCCCCTGAAAAATTGGCTCAATCAATAAAGCCGAATATTTTTTTGTATATTCAGGAAGCTTTTAGCTCTAACATACTAAAATTTTATAACAATAGAACCCAGAACGACGGAGTTACGATTTTTTGAATCTGATAAATACAGGTTATGACTTCTACCTCCACTTTCGATCTTTCTCCTGGAAAATTGGTTCAATTAATAAAGCCGAATATTTTTTTGTATATTCAAGAAGTTTTTAGCTCTACCATGCTACAATTTCATAGAAATAGAGCCCAGGATAACGGAGTTACGAATTTTTGAATCCTATGAATACACTGAGTGGATCTTTCTATGAGGCTTCTACCTCCACTTCCGACCCTTCTCTTGAAAAATTGGTTCAATTAATAGAGCCGAATATTTTTTTGTATATTCAGGAAGCTTTTAGCTCTCACATACTACAATTTCATAACAATAGAGCCTGGAACCACGGAGTTATGATTTTTTGAATCTGATAGATACACTGAGTGAATTTCTGCTATGACTTCTACCTTCACTTTCGATCTTTCTCTTGGAACATTGGTTCAAATAATAAAGTTGAATATTTTTTTGTATATTCAGGAGAGTTTTAGCTCTAACATTATACAATTTTATAACAATAGAGCCTGGAACAACGGAGTTAATAGATACACTAAGTGGATCTTTCTGCTATGACTTTTACCTCCACTTTCGACCTTTCTCCTGGAAAATTGGTTCAATTAATAAAGCCGAATATTTTTTTGTATATCCGGGAAGCTTTTAGATCTTACATACTACAATTTCATAACAATACAACCCAGGATAACGGTGTTATGATTTTTTGAGTCTGATAGATATACAAGTGGATCTTTCTGCTATGACTTCTACCTCCACTTTCGACCTTTCTCCTGGAAAATTGGTTTACCTAATAAAGTCGAATATTTTTTTGTATATTCAAGAAGCTGTCAGCTTTAACATACTACAATTTCATAGCAATAGAACCCAGGACGACTGAGTTATGATTTTTTGAATCTGATAGACACACTGAGTGGATTTTTCTGTTCTCCATTTTCGACCTTTCTCCTGGAAAATTGGTTCAATTAATAAAGCCGAATATTTTTTTGTATATTCAAGAAGTTTTCAGCTCTACCATGCTACAATTTCGAGTTACGATTTTTTGAATCCTATGAATACACTGAGTGGATCTTTCTATGAGGCTTCTACCTCCACTTCCGACCCTTCTCTTGAAAAACTGGTTCAATTAATAGAGCCCAATATTTTTTTGTATATTCAGGAAGCTTTTAGCTCTCACATACTACAATTTCATAACAATAGAGCCTGGAACCACGGAGTTATGATTTTTTGAATCTGATAGATACACTGAGTGAATTTCTGCTATGACTTCTACCTCCACTTTCGATCTTTCTCTTGGAAAATTGGTTCAAATAATAAAGTTGAATATTTTTTTGTATATTCAGGAAGCTTTTAGCTCTAACATACTAAAATTTTATAACAATAGAACCCAGAACGACGGAGTTACGATTTTTTGAATCTGATAAATACAGGTTATGACTTCTACCTCCACTTTCGATCTTTCTCCTGGAAAATTGGTTCAAATAATAAAGCCGAATATTTTTTTGTATATTCAAGAAGTTTTTAGCTCTATCATGCTACAATTTCATAGAAATAGAGCCCAGGATAACGGAGTTACGAATTTTTGAATCCTATGAATACACTGAGTGGATCTTTCTATGAGGCTTCTACCTCCACTTCCGACCCTTCTCTTGAAAAACTGGTTCAATTAATAGAGCCGAATATTTTTTTGTATATTCAGGAAGCTTTTAGCTCTCACATACTACAATTTCATAACAATAGAGCCTGGAACCACGGAGTTATGATTTTTTGAATCTGATAGATACACTGAGTGAATTTCTGCTATGACTTCTACCTCCACTTTCGATCTTTCTCTTGGAAAATTGGTTCAAATAATAAAGTTGAATATTTTTTTGTATATTCAGGAGAGTTTTAGCTCTAACATAATACAATTTTATAACAATAGAGCCTGGAACAACGGAGTTAATAGATACACTAAGTGGATCTTTCTGCTATGACTTCTACCTCCACTTTCGATCTTTCTCTTGGAAAATTGGTTCAATTAATAAAGCCGAATATTTTTTTGTATATTCAGGAAGCTTTTAGCTCTAACATACTAAAATTTTATAACAATAGAACCCAGAACGACGGAGTTACGATTTTTTGAATCTGATAAATACAGGTTATGACTTCTACCTCCACTTTCGATCTTTCTCCTGGAAAATTGGTTCAAATAATAAAGCCGAATATTTTTTTGTATATTCAAGAAGTTTTTAGCTCTATCATGCTACAATTTCATAGAAATAGAGCCCAGGATAACGGAGTTACGAATTTTTGAATCCTATGAATACACTGAGTGGATCTTTCTATGAGGCTTCTACCTCCACTTCCGACCCTTCTCTTGAAAAACTGGTTCAATTAATAGAGCCGAATATTTTTTTGTATATTCAGGAAGCTTTTAGCTCTCACATACTACAATTTCATAACAATAGAGCCTGGAACCACGGAGTTATGATTTTTTGAATCTGATAGATACACTGAGTGAATTTCTGCTATGACTTCTACCTTCACTTTCGATCTTTCTCTTGGAAAATTGGTTCAATTAATAAAGCCGAATATTTTTTTGTATATCCGGGAAGCTTTTAGATCTTACATACTACAATTTCATAACAATACAACCCAGGATAACGGTGTTATGATTTTTTGAGTCTGATAGATATACAAGTGGATCTTTCTGCTATGACTTCTACCTCCACTTTCGACCTTTCTCCTGGAAAATTGGTTTACCTAATAAAGTCGAATATTTTTTTGTATATTCAAGAAGCTGTCAGCTTTAACATACTACAATTTCATAGCAATAGAACCCAGGACGACTGAGTTATGATTTTTTGAATCTGAGAGACACACTGAGTGGATTTTTCTGTTATGACTTTTATCTCCATTTTCGACCTTTCTCCTGGAAAATTGGTTCAATTAATAAAGCCGAATATTTTTTTGTATATTCAAGAAGTTTTCAGCTCTACCATGCTACAATTTCGAGTTACGATTTTTTGAATCCTATGAATACACTGAGTGGATCTTTCTATGAGGCTTCTACCTCCACTTCCGACCCTTCTCTTGAAAAACTGGTTCAATTAATAGAGCCGAATATTTTTTTGTATATTCAGGAAGCTTTTAGCTCTCACATACTACAATTTCATAACAATAGAGCCTGGAACCACGGAGTTATGATTTTTTGAATCTGATAGATACACTGAGTGAATTTCTGCTATGACTTCTACCTCCACTTTCGATCTTTCTCTTGGAAAATTGGTTCAAATAATAAAGTTGAATATTTTTTTGTATATTCAGGAGAGTTTTATCTCTAACATAATACAATTTTATAACAATAGAGCCTGGAACAACGGAGGTAATAGATACACTAAGTGGATCTTTCTGCTATGACTTCTATATCTCTACTTTCGACCTTTTTCCTGAAAAATTGGTTCAATTAATAAAGCCGAATATTTTTTTTGTAAATTCGGGAAGTTTTTAGATCAAACATACTATAATCAAAGTTTCTGATAGAAAAAAAGACACCCACTGTTGAGAATATTTCTTGAATCCTATGATGTTAATTTTCCTGAAAATTATTGATGTATTTCTGTAATTGATTCTCATTTGAAGTAGCAACGTTATCAACATTCTCTTCTGAAGCTTTTGGTAATGATTTTCAAAGCTCTGATGCCCGAGGAGTATATTATGATGCTTAATGGCAACTCTTCTACAATAGTTTGACTTCCGAGAGCCGCTAATAATCATATAATGCAACATTTTCAATCACTGCATTTCTGGACATTGTGAGTAGGCATAGGGACACCTGAGCCTGGGAACTTTTTCGATACCGTGGGAAAATCGAAGGCGCCTTTGATAGATCAAACTCAAATTGAACCAAAACTTCGGGATTTTCACTAGTTTCGAGCTGGTTTTCCCACAGAAATCGAAAAAATTTCCATGCTCAAGTGCCCCAATATCTATTATGGTGTAAAAAGTTTATAAGGAATAGAAATAACGTTAATTATTTCTCTTTTCGAAGCTTCTGATGACAATTGTTTAACTTCAATTGACTTCTCAAGAGTATATTATAAGTTAGTTGTTATTCGGCTCGAAGGACCACGAAAATTTTCGTAGTTTTGACCGGTGACCGATTGCAGTTGTGACCCACAGTATCGAGCGTATTCACGTGGCAACGTCGACATCCGGCAACGTTGTTCGCGAGAGCGCGCGCGAGCACAGCCAGGCAGCAGAGAAGGCCAAACCGATACGAAATCGGGGGTAAAAGGCAGCGCAGCCTGACAAAAGTCGAAAATTAAAAATAAAAACCTTTTCTACCAAAGTGCGCGCAAACATTTATCCATTTATAAAAATCAATCATTATTAGACCGAATTGGAAACGAAACGTTTTATATATGTAAAAATCGCAAGTGTGTAGGACGAATTTAAACATGGCGGCCGCCGTACACTGTTCGGGTGCTCCGAGCAACAGTTGAGGCCGATTCCGCCCACCTCTACGTTCAAAGGGCTTGATGGTTCGGGTATTAGTGCAACCCTTTCAATAAACAGTGAAGTGCAAAAAAAAAAATCACAGGAGAGAAATTTAAAAAAAAAATCAAAAACCAAAAGGTAAGCAAAATTTGGCAAAGGATTCGTAAACAAATTACTCCAGAGTGCGTATGTGTATATGCCCGCGGGCTATTTTTAGGGGAGAATCAAAAAAAAAAAAAAATTATATACACGGAATCGTTATATTTAGATTTTGGTCCTTCGAGCCGTATATTTTGTTGTGTAAATTGAAAAAACGTGGGCCCATTTTTTTGTTGTTCTTGTCCTACTATGACAGGCAAGATAGGCGCAAATCCCCTCATCAATTACAACCCAGCAAGAGATAGCGTTTTTCTTGTTTACCTCTCTCTGAAATAGAACTGTCTTCTTTTGATTACACAGATGTGATTTTTCGTTGTATTTAGAGAACATCTGGTGTAATTTTGGATTCATTATCATTATTATCACTTTGCATATTTCAAAATCTATAAAAAATTGTCTCTGAGTATCATTTTCCTAAATAATTGTAAGTCTGATTGGATATTGCGTTTCCTTTTTCGAACGGAAGTGCGACTGAACGTGCCGACGATGTCGACCGGAAACCCCACATACTTTAGTGTATGTTTTCACATTTCAAAAAGGATGTCTCTATATAAAGAGGGGGGTTTCGGATTTCAGTAGATAAGAATTTCCTTTACTATATGGTGTGAGAAAACCGCAATTTTTACATTATACAAATATAACGTTTAATTCTGCAATCATCATCATCATCATCATCATCATCAAAGGCAAAGTTCGTTCAACTTTCCGCCTGGTGTGTGTGTGTGGGTACAGAGAGGCTGCACAGGAGCATTGCAGCGGAAAAAAAAAATCTGTTCAGTGAATCGTTGGCTTCCGTTTAAACGCCTGAAGAACATCCCTAGGGTTTCAAATACGGAATATTTCCAATGATCACAGTGACTTGAAACTTTCAGGATTTATGAATTGAAGTTCCTTTCTTATGGAAAAGTTCATTTGGAGTTGATTTGAAGCTCCAAACTGCATATGGAATCATTTTCTCAAGATTTTAGGTGATTTTGGAGCATTTTAGGGAAGTTTTTTAGAGATTTTAACGGATTTTTGGGAATCCCATAATCCACTTATTTGTGCTTGAATATAAAGTCAAAATTTGTAAGATTATGATTATTCACTTTGTGTCAATTTGTCTATCAACAGGAATTAGTAATGTTACCTTACCAAATTAGTAAGATAATGTGACAAGTTATTCAAGTACAAAAGAGTGGATTGTTGCGGAACTTATGGGTGGACCTCTGCGGGACGAGCGCAGCGAGTTCCGCAGCCATCTATTCATCAATATGTTGTTTAATGACAATACTAACCTGACTCACTCGAATGTGAGTTATTCTCATTAGTTTAAAAAGTATACGTTTCAGGTGAGTGTCTTATTTGAACAGTTCAATAGTATATTAGTGAGTAGATGGCTGCGGAACTCGCTGTGCTCGTCCCGCAGAGGTCCACCCATAAGTTCCGCAACAATTCATTCGTTTGTACTTGAATAACTTGTCACATTATATCACTAGTTTGGTAAAGTAACATTACTAATTCCTGTTGATAGGCAAATTGACAAAAAGTGAATAATCATAATCTTACAAATTTTGACTTTATATAATAAGTTATTGTTCAAGTACAAATAAGTGGATTATCGCAGAACTTATGGGTGGACCTCTGCGGGACGAGCGCAGCGAGTTCCGCAGCCATCTACTCACCAATATACTGTTGTACTGTTCAAATAAGACACTCATCTGAAACGTGTAGTTTTTAAACTAATGAGAGTAACTCACATTTGAGTGAGTCAGGTTAGTATCGTAATTAAATAAAATATTGATGAATAGATGGCTGCGGAACTCGCTGCGCTAGTCCCGCAGAGGTCCACCTATAAGTTCCGCAACAATTCATTCGTTTGTATTTGAATAACTTTTCACAATATATTACTGGTTTGATAAAGTAACATTACTAATTCCTGTTGATAGGCAAATTGACAAAAAGTGAATAATCATAATCTTACAAATTTTGACTTTATATAATAAGTTATTGTTCAAGTACAAATGAGTGGATTATCGCAGAACTTATGGGTGGACCTCTGCGGGACGAGCGCAGCGAGTTCCGCAGCCATCTATTCATCAATATGTTGGGTAATTACGATACTAACCTGACTTACTCAAATGTGAGTTATTCTCATTAGTTTAAAAATTACACGTTCTAGGTGAGTATCTTATTTGAACAGTTCAATAATATATCAATGAGTAGATGGCTGCGGAACTCGCTGCGCTTGTCCCGCAGAGGTTCACCCATAAGTTCTGCGATAATCCACTTATTTATACTTGAACAATAACTTATTATATAAAGTCAAAATTTGTAAGATTATGATTATTCACTTTTTGTCAATTTGCCTATCAACAGGAATTAGTAATGTTACTTTATCAAACCAGTAATATATTGTGAAAAGTTATTCAAATACAAACGAATGAATTGTTGCGGAACTTATAGGTGGACCTCTGCGGGACTAGCGCAGCGAGTTCCGCAGCCATCTATTCATCAATATTTTATTTAATTACGATACTAACCTGACTCACTCAAATGTGAGTTACTCTCATTAGTTTAAAAACTACACGTTTCAGATGAGTGTCTTATTTGAACAGTACAACAGTATATTGGTGAGTAGATGGCTGCGGAACTCGCTGCGCTCGTCCCGCAGAGGTCCACCCATAAGTTCTGCGATAATCCACTTATTTGTACTTGAACAATAACTTATTATATAAAGTAAAAATTTGTAAGATTATGATTATTCACTTTGTGTCAATTTTCCTATCAACAGGAATAAGTAATGTTACTTTACCAAACTAGTAATATAATGTGACAAATTATTCAAGTACAAACGAGTGAATTGTTGCGGAACTTATGGGTGGACCTCTGCGGGACGAGCGCAGCGAGTTCCGCAGCCATCTATTCATCAATATGTTGTTTAATTACGATACTAACCTGACTCACTCAAATGTGAATTATTCTCATTAGTTCAAAAACTACACGTTTCAGGTGAGTGTCTTATTTGAACAGTTCAACAGTATATTGGTGAGTTGATGGCTGCGGAACTCGCTGCGCTCGTCCCGCAGAGGTCCACCCATAAGTTCCGCAATAATTTACTTATTTGTACTTGAACTGACCATGGTTTCTAAAAATTCAGCCAAAACTGTACACCTTTCTGTAGGCTGTAGATGGGGTGTCAATATATAAAAAAAAACACCCTGTATATTCTAGAAACTCGGTTAATACAAAATATGGACATGCGTACCTAGGATAATCAGAATTTTTGTGTATTTAGACTGGCTTGGTTAATTCAAAACTTGGATAATTGCGACTCGGATAATCGAAGTTCTACTGTAGTTGTGTTTTTAATATTCTTTTTCTGAAGCTTTTGGTAATGATTTTCAAAGTTCTGATGCCTCAGAAGTAGATTATGAAAGTTTCTAATGCTTAATGGCAGCTCTTCTACAATAGTTTGACTTCCGAGAGGCGCTAATAATCACATAATGCAACATTTTCAATAACTGCATTTCTGGACATTGTGTGTAGGCATAGGGGCACCTCAGCCTGGGAACTTTTTCGATACCGTGGGAAAATCGAAGGCGCCTTTGATGGTGGACCAAACCCAAATTAAATCCAAAGTTCGCTGGCTCCAAGCTGGTTGGGTTCGTGCTGGTTTTCTCACGAAATCGAAAAAGTTCCCAGGCTCAAGTGACCATATACTATTGTGTAAAGAGTTCATAAGAGGAATACAAATCACGTCAATTATTTCTCTTTTTAAAGCTTCTGGTGACAATATTGTTGAACTTCAGAGTAAATTATTGTGATTCTATTTGTCCGGCTCGAAGGACCACAAAGTAGTTTTGGTATATTGGTGAATAGATGGAGGTCCATCCATAAACTCCGCAACAATCCACTTATTTGTACTTGAACAATAATTTGAAGTCAAAAAATTTGTAAGATTATGATTATTCACTTTTTGTCAATTTGCCTATCAACAGGAATTAGTAATGTTACTTTACCAAACTAATAATATCATGTGACAAGTTATTCAAGTACAAACGAGTGGATTGTTGCGGAACTTATGGGTGGACCTCTGCGGGACGAGCGCAGCGAGTTCCGCAGCCATCTATTCATCAATATATTGTTTAATTACGATATTAACCTGACTCACTCAAATGTGACTTATTCTCGTTAGTTCAAAAAGTACACGTCTCAGGTGGAGTGTCTTATTTGAACAGTTCAATAGTATATTGGTAAGTAGATGGCTGCGGAACTCGCTGCGCTCGTCCCGCAGTGGTCCACCTATAAATTCCGCAACAATCCACTTATTTGTACTTGAACAATAACTAAAGCCGAAATTTGTAAGATTATGATTATTCACTTTTCGTCAATTTGTCTATTAACAGGAATTAGTAATGTTACTTTACCAAACTAGCAATATATTGTGACAAGTTATTCAAGTACAAACGAGTGGATTGTTGCGGAACTTATGGGTGAACCTCTGCGGGACGAGCGCAGCGAGTTCCGCAGCCATCTATTCATCAATATATTGTTTAATTACGATATTAACCTGACTCACTCAAATGTGACTTATTCTCGTTAGTTCAAAAAGTACACGTTTCAGGTGAGTGTCTTATTTGAACAGTTCAATAGTATATTGGTAAGTAGATGGCTGCGGAACTCGCTGCGCTCGTCCCGCAGTGGTCCACCTATAAATTCCGCAACAATCCACTTATTTGTACTTGAACAATAACTAAAGCCGAAATTTGTAAGATTATGATTATTCACTTTTCGTCAATTTGTCTATTAACAGGAATTAGTAATGTTACTTTACCAAACTAGCAATATATTGTGACAAGTTATTCAAGTACAAACGAGTAGATTGTTGCGGAATGCGTTCGTCCCGCAGCCATCTATTCATCAATATGTTGTTTAATTACGATATTAACCTGAATCACTCAAATGTGAGTTATTCTCATTAGTTTAAAAACTACACGTTTCAGGTGAGTGTCTTATTTGAATAGTTCAATAGTATATTGGTGAGTAGATGGCTGCGGAACTCGCTGCGCTCGTCCCGCAGAGGTCCACCCATAAGTTACGCGATAATTCACTTATTTGTTCTTTAACAATAACTTATTATATAAAGTCAAAATTTGTAAGATTATGATTATTTACTTTTTGTCAATTTGCCTATCAACAGGAATTAGTAATGTTACTTCACCAAACTAGTAATATAATGTGACAAGGTATTCAAGTACAATTGAGTGGATTGTTGCGGAACTTATGGGTGGACCTCTGCGGGACGAGCGCAGCGAGTTCCGCAGCCATCTATTCATCAATATGTTGTATAATTACGATACTAACCTGACTCATTCAAATGTGAGTTATTCTCATTAATTTAAAAACTACACGTTTCAGGTGAGTGTCTTATTTGAATAGTTCAATAGTATATTGGTGAGTAGATGGCTGCGGAACTCGCTGCGCTCGTCCCGCAGAGGTCCACCCATAAGTTACGCGATAATTCACTTATTTGTACTTGAACAATAACTTATTATATAAAGTCAAAATTTGTAAGATTATGATTATTTACTTTTTGTCAATTTGCCTATCAACAGGAATTAGTAATGTTACTTCACCAAACTAGTAATATAATGTGACAAGGTATTCAAGTACAATTGAGTGGATTGTTGCGGAACTTATGGGTGGACCTCTGCGGGACGAGCGCAGCGAGTTCCGCAGCCATCTATTCATCAATATGTTGTATAATTACGATACTAACCTGACTCATTCAAATGTGAGTTATTCTCATTAATTTAAAAACTACACGTTTCAGGTGAGTGTCTTATTTGAATAGTTCAATAGTATATTGGTGAGTAGATGGCTGCGGAACTCGCTGCGCTCGTCCCGCAGAGGTCCACCCATAAGTTACGCGATAATTCACTTATTTGTACTTGAACAATAACTTATTATATAAAGTCAAAATTTGTAAGATTATGATTATTTACTTTTTGTCAATTTGCCTATCAACAGGAATTAGTAATGTTACTTCACCAAACTAGTAATATAATGTGACAAGGTATTCAAGTACAATTGAGTGGATTGTTGCGGAACTTATGGGTGGACCTCTGCGGGACGAGCGCAGCGAGTTCCGCAGCCATCTATTCATCAATATGTTGTGTAATTACGATACTAACCTGACTCACTCAAATGTGAGTCATTCTCATTAATTTAAAAACTACACGTTTCAGGTGAGTGTCTTATTTGAACAGTTCAATAGTATATTGGTGAGTAGATGGCTGCGGAACTCGCTGCGCTCGTCCCGCAGAGGTCCACCCATAAGTTCCGTAACAATTCACTCATCCAAATAATGCTCCTTTCAGTCCTTTTATATTAAAGTTAGTGAGGGAGTTGTTGAAAAATTTCTCTGGAAAACACAAGTGTTTAACCAAAGTTCCGGTTTCGAGCTTGTTATGCTCTCGTCATGGTAAGCACGCCAACTCAGTTTATTTATTTATTTATTTAATATTTGCCTTACAATGATTATATGTATATGGGTTCTATCTAAGCTTCCCTATACTAATGATTCTTTATTTACAAGTTTGTTTATTTATATTATATACAGGTTGGTTATTAAACTTAGTCTTGCCTGGTTATGGGGGTAGGTGGTAGTTGAGCGTCTAGATTTGGTTTTTGGCGCTCTCGTCCTGTTTTCTGGATTGTATGGTTATTTTTGTCTTCCGGTATGTGATTCTCATAGCACTTTTGGTTGTTTAGTGCTACTCTCTTATCATTATATTGTTGATTACCCTATGTTTGATCCTGTAGGTAATTGTTCTCTCGTGTGTCTCTTGTGCTCTGTAGTCTTCTGGTGGTCCGTTCGAAGGAGGTTCTGGTCTTGTCTAGTAGAGAGTTATCTATTAGTCTAACATTTGGTAGACCACATGGTTATTAACCCATCTAATATCCTGAGGCATTTGGTTTCCAGTCTGGAGATGGGTGTCTTGATTAATTTGGTTGCTGAGCACCAAATTGGATAAGCGTATGTCATAATAGGCCTATTTTTGTTTCTGGGTTTAGCCTACAACTTGTGGAAAGGAAAGGGTACATGGATGGAACTGCTTGACCTGATCTTTTTCTGACCCGTTTGCAGTGTTCTATGAAGTTAAGTTTTCTATCTAGGTTTACTCCTAGGTAGGTCACATTTTCGTGTCGTTTATGGTGAAGTGGCTTGGGTCTGTCCTTCTTTTCTGGTTGAAGTTTTTTCTTATGGAATATCCTGTATATGACTTCGAGTTGGAAAGAGACGAATTTTCTGATTTGAAATGTAGGTATATGGTTTATCTACTTTTATATATCAGGGTTTTTGGAGGCGAACGCTATTGGGAAGTCTTTTCCGACAGGTCCCTGTGACAGGACAGCGCCTATAGCAAAAGCACTTGCGTCTGTTGTATATTAAAATAGGGTCAGAGATTAAGGAGTTTCTCAGCTCGCTAAGTGAAATTTTGCATTCGGAATCAAAATTGAATTCTACGTCCTTTTGTAAGAGTTTTGTGAGAAGTTTAGATATTTTTGCGAAATTTGGAATGAAGCGGCGGTAATATCCATCAAGTCCAAGGAATGATTTTAATGTCCTTTTGGTTTGTTGGTTCTGGAAAATGACGGATGCAATTTACTTTAGAGGGATTTGGTTTCACACCGAGATGGCCAAGGTATGCAACTTCTTTGCGCAAAAATTCGCATTTGTCTGGTTGGATTTTGAGACGTTTGAACACTTCTATGTGTTCATGGCAGGTGTCGTCCATGTAGACCCAGACATCTTTCATTTTGAATGCCTAAGGGAATATTGTCCATGACGCGCTGGAATGTGGACGGGGCATTCTTCAACCCAAATGGCATACGAACGAATTCATAGTGGCCATTTTCCACTGAAAAGGCGGTCTTTGAAATACTAGTTAAGTCGATTTCAATTTTGTGAAAACCAGATGCGAGATCACTGGAGAAATACTGGCATTTTCCCAGTGGATCTAGAAGATCTTAGATATTAGGGAGCGAATATTTATCGTCGGCCGTTAGCTCGTTCAATTTCTTGTAATCTATTACTACGCGCCATTTCTGTTTTCCAAAGGCGTACTACCCACAATGGAGAGGACTATGGTGAAGTAGAGTGACCTATAATTCCTTGGTCGAGCATCTTTTTTATTTGCGTTTTTACCTCTTCTTTGTGCACTATAGGATTTCCTAAAAACTGGTCTAGAATTGTTTGTTTCTATGGTATGCTTTACTTCGTTAGTGCGTTGCCTTCTAAATAGCGTATTCCAGACAAAGTTCTGTTATCCTCTGTTTTTCTTCAAAATTTAGCTGTTCATATAGCAATAGGCTTAAAGAAAGTTTAGATTGGGATCTATATTGTCGAGCTTCAAAGTCTGGATTTGATCCAGGATTTCCTGCTGGAAGTGACAGAAAATTTTGGTGATCGTCAGTATCAAGCTGTGTGACAGGATTATTAGGGTTATATTGATTATAATTGTATCGATACTCTTAACGATTCTTGAAAGTTTTCTGGATAATATTCGTAGGAGTTATCCTCAGGGTATTGGGGGTTTTCGTAATATAATGGCTTCATTGGTTTTGCTGATAGTTAGGGCCTTTCTGGATTACTGAAAATCGTGTTTGCCCTTGAAATGGCTGAGTTGTATTAGAGGGTCTGAGGTTGCTGGGCTTTATTTGAATTGGTTGCTTAAGTTTGCTGTCCTTTCCTTTTCATGTACGAATTATTCTAGTGGAAAAGTAAATTTAAAGTTGATTTGAACTTTAGACTAAATTTGGAAGCTTTTTGTCATGTTAATACATGTGAAATGATTAAAATCTGCAAAAATCACTTGTGCAAAATACTTCCAATGATCACAGTGACTTGAAATTAATTTTCAGGATTTATGAATTGAAGTTTCCTCTTTCATTAAAATCACTTTCCTATAATATTCGCGCCACTGGTTGTGAACGCCGCCGCCTAAAAATAACGACGCAATACGCCGCCGACCGGATGTTATGGCAACGTCAGCGCCGGCGGAACCGATCCGGTAAACACACACACACACACACACATGAGAATATTAATATAACTTTCCATTAAGGTATATACTGGAGACATGAGACTTTTTTTTTTTCTGGTAAAATCGTACGCCAATGGTTTCGATGTTCGGATCGGCAGCCCCCCCGCCGGCGGACATCCTGCTTACTCCGTAATAGACCGTTTCCCGAGAAATTAAATGCCCAGCCACTGTACGAAAACACTGTCGGACAACCGACAAAGATGGAATACAAATTCATGTATATAGAAGCTATCAGAAATGTCCGCTTTTAAAATTTTGTAAAGTGTTCTAGAACAATTTTAACTTGAAGATGTTCGGAAGTGTTCTGGGTCCGTTCTAAAATGTTTTTGAAATTGTATATTGTTCTGTAACAATTTACAAAAAGTTCTAAATTACTTTGGAGCGTCTTGAAATGTTCTAACTTGTCACAAGCACATTTTAAAGTGTTCAATTTGTTCCCTAATGATTTTGAATAACTGTTCTGTAATGTGAAATGTATTTGATTATTAGTTGTTGTCGGTCAAATCTAGGATTTTATCCCTCTCGAACAATTATTGTGTAACTTGACAAAAACAAAATATCCATGAATGGCGCTCATTGAAGCCGAAAGGCCAAATGTTATCTTGGTTGTGACCTGGGTCCCAGTCAACATTATATTATTTTTCTAACGATGTCTATTTTATTCTAATCAGAGCTTGTTTTATGTTTGTTCCAGGTTGATTTTTCCAGTAGTTCTTGAAGACAAGAAGACAAAACAAAAAAAGGTGAGACAGTGTTAATTATTTAAGCAAAAGAATCTGAATGTTATTTCTCTTTGGCTGTGTGGTATGTGTTATCACCGCTCAATATCTATTTATGTAGTTGACCCCTAAATGAACAATAATTATATTCGAAAGTAAATGGAACTATTTTTACTCTTATCCAACAGACAACAGAGTAATAATAATGATTATTTTCCGATTTATAAAAAGGATGCGCAATAATAATTGAATCTATTTTTATTTCGAAAAGGAAATCGTGTGCCACACCCACACTGTATATATTTGTCCCGAACAGCTGTTTCACACACACACACATACACAGGAGGGAACCCACGGAATTTCGAATTTACATAGAAATTTCAGAGAGGCGATAAGTCTCCAGCGGAAAGAGAACGGACGAGAAAATACGCCTCTTTAAAATTAAAATGTATATGTTTTCTAGGCCCACATTTATTTTTAGTTACTTATATTTTGCTCAATCATAAGTTACTTAAAAATAGTTCAATTTCCTTGAAACTGTATCGGTTGTTTTACTCTAGTTGGTTCCAAAGTGTTCTGGAACACCTTACATTGTAAGCTGTTCTAGAGCTTACAGCTAAAAGATGTAGAAAGATGTTTTCTCTGATAGATAAAATCCTATGTTTGTCATTAGAAAACTCTCAAGCCTTGTATTTCAAACGATAGAAGCAAATTCCAGACAATTTCTTGACATATATTAATACACTCGAGTTCCAGGAAAATACAATCCTTCTCTTACACTCAGTGAATATCTTACACCTTTTTATTCCAGGTTCTTATAGAAGGACAGATACAAAGTTTACCTGAAATTCCACTCAAGCGCCGAGAATAATCTAATTTCGTGTCACTATTTCTGTTTTCCTACTTCATCTCTGTTCCTTTTCAACTTATTGAATTTCCTTATTGCTTCTCTGTCTTACTTATTCTAAATTTCTCATTGGCCAGATACAGAAACTATAGAAAATCCTTAAGCCTTGTACATCAAAGGATAGAAGTAAATTCCAAACAATTTCTTGACGTATCTCGGTATATTTTGAGCTGATTTTTAATTTAAAATAAACCGCAACTCGCTAGCTTGAATCGTTCAAAAGTTATGACCATTTTAAAACGAGTGAAGACTAAAATCCTGTTTGCCATTAGAAAACTCTCAAGCCTTGTACTTCAAATGGTAGAAGCAAATTCCAGACAATTTCTTGACACATATTGATAGATTTTGAGCTGATTTTTAATTTAAAATAAACCGCAACTCGCTAGCTTGAATCGTTCAAAAGTTATGACCATTTTAAAACGAGTGAAGACCAAAATCCTATGTTTGCCAATAGAAAACTCTCAAGCCTTGTACTTCAAACGATAGAAGCAAATTCCAGACAATTTCTTGACGTATACCGATATATTTTGAGCTGATTTCTAATTTAAAATAAACCGCAACTCGCTAGCTTGAATCGTTCAAAAGGTATGACAATTTTAAAACGAGTGGAGACTAAAATCCTATGTTTGCCATTAGAAAATCCTTAAGCCTTGTACTTCAAAGAATAGAAGCAAATTCCAAACAATTTCTTGACGTATCTTGGTATATTTTGAGCTGATTTTTAATTTAAAATAGACCGCAACTAGCTAACTTGAATCGTTCCAAAGTTATGACAATTTTAAAACGAGTGGAGACTAAAATCCTGTGTTTGTCATTAGAAAATCCTCAAGCCTTGTACTTCAAAGGATAGAAGCAAATTCCAAACAATTTCTTGACGTATCTTGGTATATTTTGAGCTGATTTTTAATTTAAAATAAACCGCAACTCGCTAGCTTGAATCGTTCAAAAGTTATGACCATTTTAAAACGAGTGAAGACCAAAATCCTATGTTTGCCAATAGAAAACTCTCAAGCCTTGTACTTCAAACGATAGAAGCAAATTCCAGACAATTTCTTGACGTATACCGATATATTTTGAGCTGATTTCTAATTTAAAATAAACCGCAACTCACTAGCTTGAATCGTTCAAAAGTTATGTCCATTTTAAAACGAGTGAAGACTAAAATCCTATGTTTGCCATTAGAAAATCCTTAAGCCTTGTACTTCAAAAGATAGAAGCAAATTCTAAACAATTTCTTGACGTATCTTGGTATAATTTGAGCTGATTTTTAATTTAAAATAAACCGCAACTCGCTAGCTTGAATCGTTCAAAAGTTATGACAATTTTAAAACGAGTGAAGACTAAAATCCTATGTTTGCCATTAGAAAATCCTCAAGCCTTGTACTTCAAAGGATAGAAGCAAATTCCAAACAATTTCTTGACGTATTTTGGTATATTTTGAGCTGATTTTTAATTTAAAATAGACCGCAACTCGCTATCTTGAATCGTTCAAAAGTTATGACCATTTTAAAACGAGTGAAGACTGAAATCCTATGTTTGCCATTAGAAAACTCTCAAGCCTTGTACTCTAAACGATAGAAGCAAATTCCTTAAGTCATTTGGAACATCCTAAAGTGTGAAATGTTCCAAGTGTTCCATGTCAATTTAATGTTTTGGCTACCAACAGTTTCAAAACATCCTAAATTCCTTATCGCACCATTTAAATTTTAATTACAAGCGTAATCTAAGCGCCCTCTCTGATAACAACCAACCAAATCAGCACTTATATAACATCTAACTAAAACAATTTCCAGTTATATTTGGCAATAAGCCAGTTTTAATCTCAGATAAAATTACTATTAGAAGGATAATTTCGAAAAAAATGTTTTTGTTATTGAATCCCTCTAATCTCCGATGTTTGGGGGTTTTCAAAACTCCTTTTCTAGTTTTACGTAAACACACACACACCACGTCATCGAAAAATAAATTTCTCGAAGCGAAAATCCTGACACCGTTCGAGTACCACCTGGGCAAGAGTGGGGGGGGTACTAACGCTGGGCACCATCTTCGTAGCCCGAGGCCGAAAAGCGTAGCGCGGTAGCACCGCGACCGGTAGGCGCGAGTCGTACGACCAGTTCTTCTCGTCTTCTTTGTCCGATAAGTGGGTACCTTACGAGTTTTGTCTTTGTTCAGGACCCCCTCGCCGCCTCTCGGTGTGACCTAATATTGTGTGTTGGGTACCAAACTACCTACCTATAGACCGGAATGCATCGTGGTTTTTTTTATTTTTTATTTTTAGACGGTCGGTTGGTTGGTTGGTTGGTTGGAGCATGCCGTACCATATTCATAAATAATATTTTTGAAAGAAGATCCGTTTTGGTACCTAACTGATATTGAAATATTCACTCTAACATTAACATTACTGGCTCTTGAATGACAAGAGCCTGGAATAGTTAGGTACAGCATGATTTTTGAAACACTTCATCTTTAATAACCAATATCTATAGAAGCTTCATCTTTAAGATTTGTTACTTGATTCTACATAAAACCCATCATTTTTTAAGCCCCCCTTTAAAAACACGTTCCTAAAACTACTGGTCTTGCTTCTAATAGGATTATATTTTATTATGTCGCCGGACCGCAGGATTTGTCCAAAAGATAAATGACTTTTCGTGTAGTGGTGGCTTATTTTTAAATACCTCGTTTTGCTTGTTTCAGATTGAGAAAAGGCCGACAACACACCGCATCAGGAATGTGAAACAACAAAGGTAATAATAAAATTGACTCACCCTGTATTTTTAGTTGATTCGTCCGCCCTGTAACAATAAATAAATTAATTAATTAATTGTCAACATGTCGCATAAACATATGTGCAGAGAAATTTGATATTTCCTCAAACATTATTGTTTTTTTGGTCATGGGAATTTTCGTGCACTTTGTATAATCCAGCTAGGGTTTATACAAATTGCACAACTAGAAAAAAAAAAATAAAATGTTTATCAAGTCAAGTATAATATAAATTGATGTCAGACTGTGTAACATCATCGAATATCAGCGGAAATGCCGACGTCAATAAAATGCATTAGGACATTGCCTTATTGTAATACATTTACGAGGTCAAAGCAATTTAACGATTATTTAAATTCGGGGCGGCAAAATCGATTGACGATTAAGTTTCGATAATTCCTACGCCACTGGTGACGGCCTCCAGAAGGCCTTCTTCAGGAAGTCGAGGGGTCGGGCGGCTCGGGTACCCAGAGTCACTGACCACGTTTGTGCCATTCGAGAGAACCCACCATAAGATTTTTTTTTTTTCAGTGTCGTTCTCACTTGACTATTGTTTTGTTTGCCTTTACTTAAACTCCAAAATTCGTAACTTAGTGAGTTCTAGAAGCTTCTATATGAGAGCCAAAATATGTAGTTAAAACTTGGAAATAGACTCATTTAGTTTCAGTTAGCTGGATGTCTTTATAATAAAATTTCTCTTTTCCTCAAATCTAGGACAGCTACTCAATTCCCTGTGGTTGCTTCTTTCTTTTCACGTTTGGTGGTTCCTAGAAAAAGGTCCTTCCGAATAAGTTAAATTTTGTCTTCGCCTTTGTGGGATTTCGACCTTAATATTGTCAATTATTGAATTTATGGTACATTGAGTTGCCTTACGTTTTCGTAAAGTACTCTGTCAGAACGAACGATCTGATTTAGACACCCTTGTAGAGTAGAAAATTTAGAGATGGGTAACTGAACATGAAATAGTTATTAATCCTGGTAGAAGACCCATTAAACAAAGGTATTACCCCATCTCTCCTTTCAAACAAAAGTTCATAGATGACGAGGTTGAGGAAATGTTGAAGTTAGGAGTCATTGAGTGTTCTAGTAGTCCTGTGTGTTTTGCTCGGAAATAGGATGGATCCTTCAGATTTTAGACTATAAATATACAAGTAAAAACGCATATCCTCTTCCATATATTTCCACCATTTTAGATCCGTTAAGGGAGACTCGATATATTAGTTCCATCGATATTAAGTCAGCATTTTGGCAGGTCCCTTTGAGTACATCTTCCAAGGAGAACACTGCATTTGCTGTCCCTGGCAGATGACTTTTAGAATTCTGTCGGATGCCATTTGGCTTATCTAATGCTCCTGCAACCGGGCAAAAAATCATTGACACTTGAACCAAATGTAATTTTTTACATTGATGATGACTCTTTTCCAAAACATTTGCAACTTTTGGAGGTTGTATTCGACCTGGCTTGCATCAGGCTGGACTGATTATCTCGCTGAAAAAATGTCACTTTTGCAAGCCAGAATCAAATCTGGTTGGTACGAAAAGATTACGCTTTGATCCAGAAAAGGTTGAGACTATTGTTAACATTCTACCACCGAAAAATATCAATGAAGTTCGCAGATTTGTGTTAGAATCGCATCCCATCAGGAATTCGATTTGTTTATCTTGGCAATGGGCAACAGTAGGTAGTTTTCGGGGGTTTTGGCTCAAAACAACACTCCACCTGCCAGTCAAGATACAACAATCCCTCTACCGCGCCCTCTAATCCTCCTACCTGGTCACTCCAGATACTACATACAATGTTTTATGTTGATTCTGTGCTAAATTTTGCTGGTTTTGTGTGCTGAATTTTGCTTTGGTTTAGCTGATTTTGTAAGGGTTTTCACCGGTTTCGTGCTGGTTTTATGTTGGTTTAGCTGGTTTTCACTGGTTTTGTTCTGAATTTTGCTGGTTTAGCTGATTTTTACCTGACTTGGAAGGAGGATTACTTGAAATCGAAACTAGGAAAATTTGCGGTGGAGGGATACTTGATATGTTATTTGGAGAGCGCGATATGGTAATACTGGGCAGTATCTTGAGTTACCCGATAAGGGGATAGAGAGTGCGGTAGGGGGATTGTTGTATTTTGAATGGTAGGGGGAGTGTCTCTCCAAACAGATATGGAAGATAGAAAATTTCCTACAAAAGCTGAGAATAATAAAGTATTGATCACTCTGTATCTTTACACAGTGGTGGAATTGTTCTCGTTTACCAGCTTTCGGGAAAAATTTCCTACAAGAGCCGGGAATAACAGAATATTGATCAGTGGCTTATTTTGGTTGAGTCAAATTACAGTGGGTAAAATTGTTGTCTATTACTGGCTCTCGTAAAGGATTTTCTACCTTAAGAGCCAGAGATAATGAAATATTGATCACCTCGTATCTTTACACAGTGGTGGAATTGTTCTCGTTTACCAGCTTTCGTGGAAAATTTCCTACAAGAGCCGGGAATAACAAAATATTGATCAGTGGCTTATTTTGGTTGAGTCAAATTACAGTGGGTAAAATTGTTGTCTAATACTGGCTCTCCTAAAAGATTTTCTACCTTAAGAGCCAGACATAATGAAATATTGATCACCTCGTATCTTTACACAGTGGGGGAATTGTTCTCGTTTACCAGCTTTCGTGGAAAATTTCCTATAAGAGCCGGGAATAACAAAATATTGATCAGTGGCTTATTTTGGTTGAGTCAAATTACAGTGGGTAAAATTGTTGTCTAATACTGGCTCTCGTAAAAGATTTTCTACCTTAAGAGCCAGACATAATGAAATATTGATCACCCCGTATCTTTACACAGTGGTGGAATTGTTCTCGTTTACCAGCTTTCGTGGAAAATTTCCTACAAGAGCCGGGAATAACAAAATATTGATCAGTGGCTTATTTTGGTTGAGTCAAATTACAGTGGGTAAAATTGTTGTCTAATACTGGCTCTCGTAAAAGATTTTCTACCTTAAGAGCCAGACATAATGAAATATTGATCACCTCGTATCTTTACACAGTGGGGGAATTGTTCTCGTTTACCAGCTTTCGGGAAAAATTTCCTGCAAGAGCCGGGAATAACAGAATATTGATCAGTGGCTTATTTTGGTTGAGTCAAATTACAGTGGGTAAAATTGTTGTCTATTACTAGCTCTCGTAAAGGATTTTCTACCTTAAGAGCCAGACATAATGAAATATTGATCACCTCGTATCTTTACACAGTGGTGGAATTGTTCTCGTTTACCAGCTTTCGTGGAAAATTTCCTACAAGAGCCTGGAATAACAAAATATTGATCAGTGGCTTATTTTGGTTGAGTCAAATTACAGTGGGTAAAATTGTTGTCTATTACTGGTCTCGTGAAAGATTTTCTATCTTAAGAACCAGACATAATGAAATATTGATCACCTCGTATCTTTACACAGTGGTGGAATTGTTCTCGTTTACCAGCTTTCGTGGAAAATTTCCTACAAGAGCCGGGAATAACAAAATATTGATCAGTGGCTTATTTTGGATGAGTCAAATTACAGTGGGTAAAATTGTTGTCTATTACTGGCACTCGTAAAGGATTTTCTACCTTAAGAGCCAGATATGATGAAATATTGATCACCTCGTATCTTTACACAGTGGTGGAATTGTTCTCGTTTACCAGCTTCCGTGGAAAATTTCCTACAAGAGCCGGGAATAACAAAATATTGATCAGTGGCTTATTTTGGTTGAGTCAAATTACAGTGGGTAAAATTGTTGTCTATTACTGGCTCTCGTAAAGGATTTTCTACCTTAAGAGCCAGATATGATGAAATATTGATCACCTCGTATCTTTACACAGTGGTGGAATTGTTCTCGTTTACCAGCTTCCGTGGAAAATTTCCTACAAGAGCCGGGAATAACAAAATATTGATCAGTGGCTTATTTTGGTTGAGTCAAATTACAGTGGGTAAAATTGTTGTCTATTACCGGCTCACGTGAAAGATTTTCTATATCAAGATCTGGGAATTAATGAAATATTGATCACCCCGTATTTCTACACAGTAATAAAGTATGTTTTTTCTTTAAAGATAAAAGTCAAAATGACATTATGTTGGCAATACAATGTAAAATTGTCAATGCTTTCAAATTTTTTTATGTAAAAAAGGCTTGTGTTGCCAACATAGTTACTAAATTTTGGACTTGGGGAATTAAAACAGACTTTAGAATTTCCTACAAGAGCCGGGAATAATAAAATAATGATCACTCTGTTTTGGTGGAATTATCATTGACTGAAGGGAAAGGGGTTTTGACAGTCTCAAGATTTTCAGGCATTATGAATTGAAGTTTCCGAGACATAATAAACCATAAGTGGATCCAGAGCTCACTCGGTCATAAAATTAAGAATGTTTTCTCTGGAAAAATACCCCTAAAGTGACTAGAAACTATAACCTAAGACTCAGCAAACGAATCTAGAGACAAGAATTTCTCATAGAAGCTCTGGACAACCAAATAATCAGAATTACTGAATAATTCTCCAACCAATCAAGAGCCAGTAATAATGACACCTTGAACATATCAATAAGTCTATTCCCATGGCAAAAATATCACGATAATTTCTATCTTATCTCATACACTAATCATTTCCGGACAAATATATACATCAAACTTTCCCACTCGGAATTAATTAACGCAAATACAAGATTAGATACAACATATTTTTAGGGGACTATTGTTTCTATTTATGAATGAAACACATCATTGATAAGGCGTATTTTTTTTGGGTCTAATTACTTGATTGTGTAATTAGTTTTTTTTTGTGGGAAATTACCTATAATGACCAGCATGATGGGTATTTTCAATATATATAACGATCATGGTAATTTCCTTTTAAGTTTTTTGTTTCCCTATTAACATGAGCTTTTTTTTAAGGTTTCTAAGTAAAACACAAATCCCCTATAATCTGCGCCACTGTGTTTCGAAATCCAATTAACTAGTTGCTCGATATTGATTAAGTTTGTGTGTTAATTTCAGGAAATAACAAATTTTTAATTCGTAAATCCCCCGGACGCTTCGACGCCGCTGGCTTCCTTGAATGCACGCCGCCTCCGCTCCCCCGTCCCGCGCCGCCTCCTCCCCACGGGTTTCCATTCATTCATGATGGCGGCCCCATTCATAAAAACCGCCTCGGCTCGTCGGCCGTACGCGCGACGTTGCCGCGCTTACGTTTCCGTTCGTCAGGAAACTTTATTGATCCTCTCTTTTATGCGATTCAAAGATTTTCTACGGGGAGTTGGTTCTGAGTTCTGATACCATTAATTTAAGTTATTTTCAACTCAGAAATTATAAGTTTTATAGTGATGTCCAGTCATTATTCCCTTGTAGTTTCTGATAACCAACCTAGAAACTTCTTATACCTAACTTTTTCTAAATTTTTATTTCATATTGTGTAACGAAGTTACTATTTTGTAACGAAGTTCCACAATCCAATCTATGAGCATCCTAATGAAAATTTTGATAGTTATCATTTGTATAATCAATCACGTGATAAAATATCCATATATACTCGCGAAATAGATATTGGAACGCAAGGTTTGAATAATATTCAATTAAAAAATCATAGTTTTGGCAACGTTGTTCGGCACGTTGCCCTCGCGAACAAACCGATCGCGCCCGAACAAGTCTCAGTTCTCGTCGCAACGTCGCCGCATTAACACAGGTACTGCACGAGTTTGGTGGTACCCACTTTTTACTACAACCCGAGAGTTCGTACCAAGTTTTTTAAAAACTAGTGATTTTTTTTTTTTAAATGAAAAACAGTGGTTCGAGTGAAAAAGTGTTTTTATTAAACCATAAGGATTAAATCGAGGATATTTTGGATTTTGAAGGAACCTGCACAACAGATTGGCGAATGACATTGAGGTGCGTGTGGGTGTGTTTTCCCATTCACAATTTTATTTTCAGATGACGTATTTGCGTGTGTAAAACCAGCGGCGCCCGTTTTTCATTCATCGATTCGTTTGTTCAATGAAAACCCCAGGGAAATTCTTCCAAAATAAATAATTTCATTGGAGTCGATATAATGAAATGTTATTTGACCTTTTTTTCAAGAGATAAACCGAGCTAAAAATAATTTTTAAACTCAACTTGGCGGATTTGGTTTTGAATAATTGATAATTATTTAAATTCGATTTTTATTTTTGACGCGTGTTTTATGGATATTTTCCCATTTTCAATTGAATTTATGAACAATTTCAATGGAAATTATACAGTTTTAGGTTGATTAGATGATGAATGACTTTCAATTCCTTTGAACTATTTGGGATTTCTTCTCATACTTCTTAGGATTTTGTCCAAATTTCCCCATAGTTTCAAATTCAAATAAGTATCTTTTTTCATGTGAACTGCATCAGGCTTTTGAGACACAAGGCCTCGTTTTCAAGCAAAATGGATGTTCAAGTACCATACTTTTGGTGCAAGTATTTATCGTACTTGAACATCAAGTATGTGTTAAAATATCAAGTATGATACTTACCTAAGTAAAGTATTTTCAGGTGAAAATTCCTTAATAATTCAGTTTGAGAACAAATTTCCTAAACTTTTCAGGCGTGAAAACCTGCCCTTAGACTTTCCACAAAACCTACTCTTAGGGCCGGTATTTCAATGTTACCTTGAAATCAAGACTTATCTAAGGTTGTCAAGGGGTAAAACACCATCCCATTGGCATGAAGAATCTTGGAAATCAACCTCCAATAACTGAATTAATTGAAAATACAGTCTCACACATTTCAAATATTTCCTGGCAAACTGGTGAAGGGAAAATTTTGAAACTTTTTGCATGTTAAGAGGAAGGTGAGAAGCTTATTTTCCCAAAATTTCAAATTTTTCCAGTGAAAAATAACAACATGAAGAATATTGGAAATCAACCTATAATAACTGATTTAGTTGAAAATACAGTCTCACACATTTCAAAGTTTTCCTGGAAAACTAGTGAAGGGAAAATTTTGGAACTTTTTGCATGTAAAGAGGAAAGTGAGAAGCTCATTTTCCTAAAATTTCAAATTTTTCCAGTGGAAAACAGCAACATGAAAAATCTCGGAAATCAACCTACAAAAACTGAATTAGTTGAAAATACAGTCTCACACATTTCAAAGTTTTCCTGGAAAACTAGTGAAGGGAAAATTTTGACACTTTTTGCATGTAAAGGGGAAAGTGAGAAGCTTATTTTCTCAAAATTTCAAATTTCTCCAGTGAAAAATAACAACATGAAGAATATTGGAAATCAAGCTACAATAACTAATTTAGTTGAAAATACAGTCTCACACATTTCAAAGTTTTCCTGGAAAACTAGTGAAGGGAAAATTTTGGAACTTTTTGCATGTAAAGAGGAAAGTGAGAAGCTCATTTTCCTAAAATTTCAAATTTTTCCAGTGGAAAACAGCAACATGAAAAATCTCGGAAATCAACCTACAAAAACTGAATTAGTTGAAAATACAGTCTCACACATTTCAAAGTTTTCCTGGAAAACTAGTGAAGGGAAAATTTTGACACTTTTTGCATGTAAAGGGGAAGGTGAGAAGCTTATTTTCCCAAAATTTCAAATTTCTCCAGTGAAAAATAACAACATGAAGAATATTGGAAATCAACCTACAATAACTAATTTAGTTGAAAATACAGTCTCACACATTTCAAAGTTTTCCTGGAAAACTAGTGAAGGGAAAATTTTGGAACTTTTTGCATGTAAAGAGGAAAGTGAGAAGCTCATTTTCCTAAAATTTCAAATTTTTCCAGTGGAAAACAGCAACATGAAAAATCTCGGAAATCAACCTACAAAAACTGAATTAGTTGAAAATACAGTCTCACACATTTCAAAGTTTTCCTGGAAAACTAGTGAAGGGAAAATTTTGACACTTTTTGCATGTAAAGGGGAAGGTGAGGAGCTTATTTTCCCAAAATTTCAAATTTCTCCAGTGAAAAATAACAACATGAAGAATATTGGAAATCAAGCTACAATAACTAATTTAGTTGAAAATACAGTCTCACACATTTCAAAGTTTTCCTGGAAAACTAGTGAAGGGAAAATTTTGGAACTTTTTGCATGTAAAGAGGAAAGTGAGAAGCTCATTTTCCTAAAATTTCAAATTTTTCCAGTGGAAAACAGCAACATGAAAAATCTCGGAAATCAACCTACAAAAACTGAATTAGTTGAAAATACAGTCTCACACATTTCAAAGTTTTCCTGGAAAACTAGTGAAGGGAAAATTTTGACACTTTTTGCATGTAAAGGGGAAGGTGAGAAGCTTATTTTCCCAAAATTTCAAATTTCTCCAGTGAAAAATAACAACATGAAGAATATTGGAAATCAGGCTACAATAACTAATTTAGTTGAAAATACAGTCTCACACATTTCAAAGTTTTCCTGGAAAACTAGTGAAGGGAAAATTTTGGAACTTTTTGCATGTAAAGAGGAAAGTGAGAAGCTCATTTTCCTAAAATTTCAAATTTTTCCAGTGGAAAACAGCAACATGAAAAATCTCGGAAATCAACCTACAAAAACTGAATTAGTTGAAAATACAGTCTCACACATTTCAAAGTTTTCCTGGAAAACTAGTGAAGGGAAAATTTTGACACTTTTTGCATGTAAAGGGGAAGGTGAGAAGCTTATTTTCCCAAAATTTCAAATTTCTCCAGTGAAAAATAACAACATGAAGAATATTGGAAATCAGGCTACAATAACTAATTTAGTTGAAAATACAGTCTCACACATTTCAAAGTTTTCCTGGAAAACTAGTGAAGGGAAAATTTTGGAACTTTTTGCATGTAAAGAGGAAAGTGAGAAGCTCATTTTCCTAAAATTTCAAATTTTTCCAGTGGAAAACAGCAACATGAAAAATCTCGGAAATCAACCTACAAAAACTGAATTAGTTGAAAATACAGTCTCACACATTTCAAAGTTTTCCTGGAAAACTAGTGAAGGGAAAATTTTGACACTTTTTGCATGTAAAGGGGAAGGTGAGGAGCTTATTTTCCCAAAATTTCAAATTTCTCCAGTGAAAAATAACAACATGAAGAATATTGGAAATCAAGCTACAATAACTAATTTAGTTGAAAATACAGTCTCACACATTTCAAAGTTTTCCTGGAAAACTAGTGAAGGGAAAATTTTGGAACTTTTTGCATGTAAAGAGGAAAGTGAGAAGCTCATTTTCCTAAAATTTCAAATTTTTCCAGTGGAAAACAGCAACATGAAAAATCTCGGAAATCAACCTACAAAAACTGAATTAGTTGAAAATACAGTCTCACACATTTCAAAGTTTTCCTGGAAAACTAGTGAAGGGAAAATTTTGACACTTTTTGCATGTAAAGGGGAAGGTGAGGAGCTTATTTTCCCAAAATTTCAAATTTCTCCAGTGAAAAATAACAACATGAAGAATATTGGAAATCAAGCTACAATAACTAATTTAGTTGAAAATACAGTCTCACACATTTCAAAGTTTTCCTGGAAAACTAGTGAAGGGAAAATTTTGGAACTTTTTGCATGTAAAGAGGAAAGTGAGAAGCTCATTTTCCTAAAATTTCAAATTTTTCCAGTGGAAAATAGCAACATGAAAAATCTCGGAAATCAACCTACAAAAACTGAATTAGTTGAAAATACAGTCTCACACATTTCAAAGTTTTCCTGGAAAACTAGTGAAGGGAAAATTTTGACACTTTTTGCATGTAAAGGGGAAGGTGAGGAGCTTATTTTCCCAAAATTTCAAATTTCTCCAGTGAAAAATAACAACATGAAGAATATTGGAAATCAAGCTACAATAACTAATTTAGTTGAAAATACAGTCTCACACATTTCAAAGTTTTCCTGGAAAACTAGTGAAGGGAAAATTTTGGAACTTTTTGCATGTAAAGAGGAAAGTGAGAAGCTCATTTTCCTAAAATTTCAAATTTTTCCAGTGGAAAACAGCAACATGAAAAATCTCGGAAATCAACCTACAAAAACTGAATTAGTTGAAAATACAGTCTCACACATTTCAAAGTTTTCCTGGAAAACTAGTGAAGGGAAAATTTTGACACTTTTTGCATGTAAAGGGGAAGGTGAGGAGCTTATTTTCCCAAAATTTCAAATTTCTCCAGTGAAAAATAACAACATGAAGAATATTGGAAATCAAGCTACAATAACTAATTTAGTTGAAAATACAGTCTCACACATTTCAAAGTTTTCCTGGAAAACTAGTGAAGGGAAAATTTTGGAACTTTTTGCATGTAAAGAGGAAAGTGAGAAGCTCATTTTCCTAAAATTTCAAATTTTTCCAGTGGAAAACAGCAACATGAAAAATCTCGGAAATCAACCTACAAAAACTGAATTAGTTGAAAATACAGTCTCACACATTTCAAAGTTTTCCTGGAAAACTAGTGAAGGGAAAATTTTGACACTTTTTGCATCTAAAGGAGAAGGTGAGAAGCTTATTTTCCCAAAATTTCAAATTTCTCCAGTGAAAAATAACAACATGAAGAATATTGGAAATCAAGCTACAATAACTAATTTAGTTGAAAATACAGTCTCACACATTTCAAAGTTTTCCTGGAAAACTAGTGAAGGGAAAATTTTGGAACTTTTTGCATGTAAAGAGGAAAGTGAGAAGCTCATTTTCCTAAAATTTCAAATTTTTCCAGTGGAAAACAGCAACATGAAAAATCTCGGAAATCAACCTACAAAAACTGAATTAGTTGAAAATACAGTCTCACACATTTCAAAGTTTTCCTGGAAAACTAGTGAATGTTACTTAACCAAATTAGTAACATAACGTGACAAGTTATTCAAGTACAAATGAGTGAATTGTTGCGGAACCTATGGGTGGACCTCTGCGGGACGAGCGCAGCGAGTTCCGCAGCCATCTATTCATCAATATGTTGTTTAATTACGATACTAAGCTGACTCACTCAAATGGGAGTTATTCTCATTAGTTTGAAAACCTCATGTTTCAGGTGAATGTCTTACTTGAATAGTTCAACAGTATATTGGTGAGTAGATGGCTGCGGAACTCGCTGCGCTCGTCCCGCAGAGGTCGACCCATAAGTTCCGCAATAATCCACTTTTGTACATGAAGTGAAATTTTGGGAGAATTTCTTTAATGAAAATGAATGTTCAACGTTCAACACAAAATTAGATTTTTTTTAAAATTTCCATTCATTAGTGTTTCTAATAATAAGAATATGAACCTCAGTGACGTCATGACTTTACAATTTCCTTTAAATTTCTGACAAATTCCTTAAAATTCCCCATAAATTTCTCCGAATTCCCTATAAATTCCCCACATTTTTGGCAAATAATTCCTAGGTAGTTTGCCCCTTGAAGGTTGTTATGTATATCTGCTATGTTTTATCTTCTAGTCATATTTAATATTTCCCTGTAATAATCCTTAAGGTTTGTTGGGAAATAGAGAAAGGTACCCTTAATGTTAATTTTGTCAAAGTAATGGTTGCCTCTATTACTTAGGGTTTTCCGAGGAGCCATTTTTCCGAGGAGCCGTTTTTCCGAGAAGCTGTTTTTCCAAGGAGCCGTTTCTCTCAACAAATCAATTTCCAAAAACCCACATTTTTAAAAAACCACCATTTTCGTAGAGCGTGGCATAGAGCTTTTTAAGGGATTCCTAGAGGAATCAAGTCCCTCACGTATTGACTCTTGTACCTCCACATTAGGACTCTGTAATGAATAGAGACATTTTCTCTATCTCTATTGACGTCTTCTCTCAATCGATTTCGACAAGAGAGAAAAAGACAGCAAGTACCATAGCGATAGGGATAACAATTTCTATTCGTTACACATTACAGAATTCTAGCCCAGCAGGTGGCTTAAGATTTACCTTATTTAAGGGAACATTGACATACAGTAAAACTTGTACTAATTCGCAGCGTTGCCAGTAACTTGAAAATAAAAGAAAAAAAGCACTGATCCGGGGAAAAAAAAAAATTGAGTTAGTAACAATGAAATTTCTAAACGTCAAAAGTCTATTCATTAGCTGGGTTCGGCTATTCAGCGCGGAGTTGGAGTGGAGTAAGAACAGAGCTAATGGAGTTACCCCAATACGGTAAAAAGCAATACCCAAACGGCTGGAGTGCGAATGGAGTCACTCGGAGTGCACGGAGTGAGCAAGCCGAACCCACCTGTTGTTCGGTGTTACTTCCACAATAAAATAATAATAAATTATAATTTAGGTTTGTTATATTATATTAGGACATATAATAAGCAAATATAAAAAAATGAAAATTCCAAATCCTCGTGTAGCCTAGACGCCTCTGGTGTGGAGATTTGCATTATGTTGAGGCACCCCAGATGACGTCATAAGGTTATCAGGCAACCTACCTCTTGGCCTAGACCAAATCCCACCATTCTCAATTCCAAATTCCAACGTACTAGATAAAGATAGACATCTCATTGGAGGAAAAAAGAATATGCGCTCTTACTGATAAGCGCTAAGCGCAGCCAGCAGCAAGGTTTGGTTTGGTTCCAAAATTATGTTACGTTCCAAAATTCAATTCCGGCCGGCCGGAGTAAGTTGGAGCTCGGAGCAGTAAGAAAAAATTTGTAAAAATGTGCTGTAACATAAAATGTAGTACTGACGTACTGAAGAGGGTTAAAATGTATTGATTTCAGTACTTTTGTACTGACGCTGGTAAAGCTGCTCAATTGTACTTAACTGTACCTTAAGGGCGAATTCTCAAAAATGGCATTTCTGGCGTAATCATGTGATCATATGGTGTAATTTGATTGGTAAGATGTCCAGCAAGACAAATATTTTACCAATAAAACCCAACCATGTTATCACGTGAATATGTCAAATATGTCAACTTACGCCCATGAGAAAACGGCCTAAGGTGACATTGAAATACCAGACTTATTCTCCGTGCACTCCGAGTGACTTCATTCGCACTCCAGCTGTTCGGGTATTGTTTTTTACCGTATTAGGGGTGACTCCATTAGCTCTGTTCACTACTCCAACTCTGTGCTAAATAGCCAAACCCAGCTAAATATTTTTGAATTTCATCAATAGTTCTCCACTTCTTTTAAGATTTTTACTGAAGTTCCCCATCATCATTATTATCGACATCATTGTTATCTTTTTCTGTTTGTCTCTGTTGCCCCTATTCATATAACAAAGGCAACACAATTGTTGCTCATGAGAACGCTTCGTTCCTTGGTTTTGAGTATAATAAGAACCCTGGACTTTGTTCCGAATAGCCAACTATATCTTCATCTCTATTGATTTCGATATGAGAGATGGAGACAGCTAGTGTCGTGGCAAGGGGAATAACGATCTCTTTCAGTTATAGATTCCCCGGCCTGAGACTCTCTAACAAATAGAGATATTTGACGTTCTCTCTCTATTGATTTTGGAAAGACAGAAGAAAAGAGCAAGTGCCATAGCGATGGGTATTATGATTTCTATGCATTACATAGTCCTATTCTGATGTGCAATAAGTACATATTCAATTTTTGAAGATAAAGTCCAGCAAAGAAAATGTTTCTAAAGGAAATGGAAAGCAGCTGGAGCATTTTTCAAACCAAAAGGGAATCAAGAATAAGGGCTTTTGGTCAAATATAGTAGATTTTTTTTTCCGGGCTATAATTAGTATTCGTAACGTTTCGTCTACTGCTGCGGTAAACAAACATATTCAGAGGTGGTGTGATAGAGGACGAAGCGTTCTCTTCCGTGTTCCTTCTGGATTCGACGTTGTGGGAACTGCATTATTAATATCCAATTTGTAGCTCTTAATAAGGACTTTCAGATGGTATTTAGCTGAAATCGCTAGTATTAATAGTTTTCGAGAAAATCGAGTTTGAAGTTTCTGACAAAATGTTAACCCAATGTTAACTTTGAGATTCAATATCTCGGAAACTATACAAACTATTTGAACCAATTTTATATGGGCTTATAGAGAATTCAATACTCTTTCCACTGATGTATAATAATAGGTAATTATCTCAAGTTTCATTGGAGATATGAGTAATTATTCATGAGCATGTCAAGAATTTTAAAAAATTTTAGAGCCAAAAATGAGATTTCCCTTTGGATTTTTTTTTCTCGTCGAAATTTTCAAATGTGACTGATGTGAGAGTTGTTTCTAGGTAGTTTGAGTTGCGAAATTGCAAAATTGCGAAAAACTCAAAAATAAAAATTTTCGTATTTTTTCCTTGGATTTTCATTCCCAAATCTTCAAACCTCGATATCTCGGTAACCGATATTGGGATAAAATTTTCAGGGTTTGTAGCTCTTGATAAGGGCTATCAGATGGTATTCAGCTGAAATCGCTAGCATTTACCTACAGTTTTTGAGAAAATTGACTTAGAAGTTTTGGACAAAATTTTGACCAAAGTCCAACTTTGAAGGTTTGTAGCTCAGGAAGCCCTTGAGCAACTGGAACCAATCTAGCACAGTTTTCAAGAGAATTTAATGCTCTTTCTAACAATGTATAATTGTAGTCAATTTGCTAAAATTCCATAAAAGATATGGGCGTGTCAAGATTTTTTTATTCCAAAATTCATTCATTGTAGAATGTTCCAATTTCTTGTAATATGTTTTGTATGTCTTTGTCTTTTCAAACCAATCAAACTCTACCTATCATGCACAGCAACTTTGCATTCTCTTATTTCTTTGTTGTTCTTCCTTCAGACTTGCATAAATTGAACTCTATTGGATGAGGTACAAAATTCCATTAAACTGCAATCCTTGAACAGAACCCTTTGTCCTTGGATCACCAATCAAAAAACCAATGTTTACATACACAACGGGTTTTTTTACCCCCTCAATGTTGATTTTGATGGCAACAAGATCGCATTCCTCATATATCAATTAATTTTTAAGCAATATCTTATCTGAATACAAACATTTAGCCCTTCAACTATAAATATAGCCCGGGCCCGCAAGTTATTTTCAACGTTAAAAATAGGCTATCGGTTGCCGTTCATGTGTAAATAGAACGGGCCGGTTGCATAAAATGCAAAAATAATATAAGTCAGTGAACCTGATCTCTGATGTGTGTGATGATGTGTAATGTCCCCCTATGTTTCATTCAATAGAACCAAAGCCTATACATGTTATGTGGGTACCGGATATGGCATCCTGTTTGGCTTGGCTGATATATTCAAAGTAGTTGACATTTTTTTTTGAAGAGTAAAATATTCCAAACGGAGTATTAATTAATTTAGACAACGAAATAATTAAAATCCAATTGGTATAATAATTGGAATTATCCAACAATGACCCTGAGCTACTGGTATGATGTTGCTGAAACAAGGTTGCTTTAATAAATAACATGCAATTTTCATAAACGAAGGATTTTCTTGTTTTTATTAAATGCACTTTATTGTATGATCAAAATTTAGGTTCTTTTAACATTCAACAAAATCACAAAATGTTTCAAGGTAAATTGCGCATTCATCAAATTCATAGAGGTGTGACGTTGAAACTTCCGGTTGGTTGTATAACACATTTTCGATAGTAATTAGTACAAACAACACAGAAAATTTAATTTTATTTAAGTCGTCAGGAGGCTAAATAAGTAGAAAGGAAACGGACCATTAAACAGTACCATATTTAACGCAGGCCGGCGTTTTAATAGAAACAACAGGATGTGCGTGTGTAGAAAGATAAAATTGCTCGTTTCCATTTAAAAAAACGAGTAAACACAAAATTCGATTTTTGATTTATCGGTCATTGAACCAGATAATTCCCTCTTATCAAATCCTAATATTTGCTACCTGAATCAAATCCCAATATTTGTCTTTAGGTTTTGACTACCTGAATTCAAAATTCAAAGACCTTGTCGTACACCCACATAGATCTTGTGTGCGTGGGTTATAAGTCGACCCAGTCCCGATGTTGAAAACTTTTTACAGTTAACAATTGTTTCGTACCTACAAATGTAAATTTGTGGCAAAGAATGCAAAGAATTTTTCGGGTAAATATAGCTGCAGGCCGCATCTGTTCTCGGGGGGGCAACATGCCTTCTCTGTCCTGTCTGTCACTTCGGTCACGTTTCACTTCCCGTCTCGGATTTTGTGGTTCGTCATAAGGAAATTGTGTGAGGTATCAGAGAGGATATTTTTTTTTTGCCACCCTGTATAGCACAAGTTTGTGTTTGTCTCTCTTTTGGGGGATTTTGAGACAAAATGCAACCCTAACTTTTTAGAAAATCTAAATGTTTCTTCTGTATTTTGTGTTATTTAGTTTCCGCTCCCAATAGGTTAATCGTAATGTTTATTTATTGGCATTTTTCCTATACTAATTGATTTTTTCTTCACGTCATTTGTAGAAAAGAAGCTGTTCAAGTACGATACCTACTTAAATACCTAAAAGCAATTTTACTGCTACTACTTACAAGTAATGTAGATGAATTTCCAAGTAGGTAAAAGTATCAAGTTTTCCAAAGTAATGATTGGAACTCGAGCGTACTTGAAACCTTTACTCACCTAAACTTGATGTTCAAGTACGATACTTGCTTGACAACTAATGTACCAAAAATATCGTATTTAAACATTAGTACAGGTAAAGGTATACAGTATGATAATTGAAAATCTGTGAGTTGCATCTATGACCCTTTGGAATGTGGCGGGGGCATTGGATAAACCGAAGGGCATTCTTAGAAATTCGAAATGGCCATTTTTTGTACTAAATGCCGTTTTTTCAATTTTATTTGTATTTGATGGAATCCACTAGCCAAATCCAATGTTGTGAAATATTGACACTTCCCTAGTTTAGCCAGAAGGTCCGTGATATTTGGAAGAGGGTATCTATCTGACATGGTCTCTGCATTAACGCCTTTGAAGTCAATAACTACTCTCCATTTCTGCTTCCCAGAAGCAGATTGCTTACAAAAGTTACGCAATTCACCCATTTCCAGGTAGGTATCACACCTTGATACCTTAATACCTTTTTTCCGGTATATCGGAGAGAACTAAAACTCCGAATATCGACAAAAAATCACATTTTGAATATTCCCGATATTTGATTCGCTCCAAATTATCGGCTGACCAATAGAATTATAGACTAGGCCCCGTGATTAAAATAACTCTAGCCCTTCGGGCTCGCGTATAACTCCGGCCCTTCAGGCTAGTATTACTCCGGCCCTTCGGGCTCGCATATAACTTGAAAATGTGTGAGTTGCATCCATGACCCTTTGGAATGTGGCGGGGGCATTGGATAAACCGAAGGGCATTCTTAGAAATTCGAAATGGCCATTTTTTGTACTAAATGCCGTTTTTTCAATTTTATTTGTATTTGATGGAATCCAATGTTGTGAAATATTGACACTTCCCTAGTTTAGCCAGAAGGTCCGTGATATTAGGGAGAGGGTATCTACCTGGCATGGTCTTTGCATTGACGCCTCTGAAGTCAATAACTACTTTCCATTTTTGCTTACCAGAAGCAGATTGCTTACAAAAGTTACGCTCATTTCCAGATAGGTATCACGCTTGACACCTTAGTCTATGCTTAATGTTCAAGTACTATACTTTTGGTGGAAGTACCGCACTTGAACATCAAGTATGGATAAAGGCATCAAGCATGATACATACCTGGAAATGAATAAATTGTGTGGCTTTTGAAAGTAATGATTTGAACTCAACAATTCATTCATTCTAAGTATTATACTTGATACCTATACTTGCCTATACTTGATGTTCAAGTACAATATTTCTTTGAAAATCAGTGTACCAAAATTATCGTACAAGTACAATACGGTATGATAACTGAAAATAAGTTCCAATCATTACCTTGAAAAATCACACAATTCACTAATTTCCAGGTAGTTATCATACTTGATACCTTAACCTATGCTTGATGTTCAAGTACCATACTTGTGATGCCAGGATCTTACTAGAACATCAAGTTTTAAGTATATTACATAGGTACCTGAAAATGAGTGATTTACTTATCACAGCAATTCATTCAATTTCAAGTATCCTACTTAATAACCTTTACCTACACTTGATGTTCAAAGTTCGATAATTGCTTGAAAACCAGTGAACATCAAGTACAAAGTAATGTATTGTAAATGTCACCCTCTCCTTACTTTTTTTATTCGATTTTTTTGACGGAAGTTGAAGAAATTATTGAAAGTTTTTAGCATACAGGGTGCGTCAAAGTTATATGTTTTCAAATGGAACACAATGTATATTGTGTGCTTATTTGTTAGTCCCCTTCAATCTGATTTCAACAGTTACAGGAGAAAACACAAAAACCTTTTCAATAATGTCTTATATTAAAGCAAGAAAAGTCTACTATTTAAGCTGAGTGGTGACATTTATAATAGATCACCCTGTACAGATGTAGGTTTCACAGTAAAGTGTCATTGGTTTCAAGTATGATACCTGAAAACGACCAAACAACTAACCCAAACATTTGATTGGTCGGTCACAATTGATGACAGATAAACAATAAATCAAACGTAACTTGTCAACAATGTTGATTTATCTGTCAAGATTACTGAATGGCAATTAACTATATACTACACGTAACTGGACTGTTGTCAGCATTATTTGTCTCTCTCTTAGGACAGGTTTATCAGTGAAAGGTTATGTAGTCTAGCTGTTGGTTAACTAATCATTATCAGTAGTTAACTAGATAACCATCCACTGATAAACTAGTCCTTAGAGTGTCCAAAAATAGCTATACAGGGTAGTCCAACAGTCCAGTTGAAGTTACAGAAAAATGTAAATACGGCAAATATGATATTTTCTGAAAGAGGACATTTTCAGCTTTCCGATGGAAAGATAATATACGGTGTGTTGTATTCGAAAAACTCAATTGAAATGGACCTTAAAAATTAACATGTCTAGACAAATATTTTGGACACCCTGTATACTTAAATCAAAAAATGAAGATAATGTAGGAGCAGCTAGGCTAACATTAGATTACATGTAAATTTTTAGGGGAAATTATTGTACCGTGGCGGAGACATGACAATTTAAAAAAAGTATGTTTAGGTACATTTTTTTCATAACTTGGCAACGCTGCATTTAACCCAAATACGATTTTAAAGTTGAATACAGAGGCTTCATTTGCCATATAAAAGCATACGATATTCCATTAAAAAAAAAAAACATAAAATTTGTGATTACTCTTTTTTGCGACACCCTGTATACTTGAAAATAATTTTGGCTTATAGCAGAGATGAAATTCTAAAACATTTTTCCATAAGCTCAACGGTTTGGCTACTATTGACTTGTTGGACTACCCTGTATAGTGATGGCTAGATTTTTCTCTCTAGTTCATTGCTGTTAGGTTTGGTATATCCCTAACCTCAAATATAATATTTTTTAAACAAGGGAAGATTTCCATAGTTCGCCAATAAGATAAATAGAGACAGGTACTTGTCATATTATCCATCTCTGTTTCAATTTTATAGATCGGCGCGACCATTCCAGGTACGTGTAGTTAATAGTTAATTGGTTTGAGCACTTCAGATGACGTCATAAAAGTTATCGGGCAACCTACCTCTTCCGAATAACCTTGACCCCATTCTAGCTTTCTTATTTGACGTTTTTGACAGAAGTGTTAGGGCCAGTATTATAATGTCTGGTTGATTTGACACTCAACCTTCGGTCAACCAGATATTATAAATACCGACCCTTAAGGAATTATCGAAAGTTTTCAGCATACAGGGTGCGTCAAAAAAGTGTAGCAAAGTTGCAATTCTAACCTTAACGATATACAATTTGATATATTTATCTTCGATAAAATAGTTACAGGGAAAAACATGAAAGCTCGTTGCCATAAGGTCTGGAGTGCGTTTAGAAATGAAGCGTGAGGGTAGAGTAGTTGTTTGTCAGAGTGTTCTGACGTCATCACTTGGAGAGCACTATTTTTGAACGTATCGGGGTGTTGTGGTAAATGTCAACGTCAAACTCGGTAAAAAACACGGGGCGTTTTTCAACCCAGTCCCTGAGTGGGGTGATTTGGGCGTACTCTGGGGCCTTATTCTGTAAAGAACGAACCGTTCGATTCGGTAGAATTTCTTCGATTGTGACGTCATTTTCGGTTTGATTTTCACGCTACCAAACCGAAAATGACGTCACAATCGAAGAAATTCTACCGAATCGAACGGTTCGTTCTTTACAGAATAAGGCCCTTGGGCGCGTCAACTCTCGATTTCTAAACGATTCCAACGTAACGCTCCGAGTAAGCAACTGGTAATTTATGAACGGTTTAGAATTACTCTAGGGTCACTCTCACACCCAGAGTGCTATTTCTAAATGCAACCCTGATATGGCTGGGGGTGACATCCATAATAGATCACCCTATTGCAATTTACGGATATAGAACAGAGAGGTTTTCAAGCGTTTGATTGGTCGGTTTCAGTTGACAGATGAATAATGGATTAAACGTTATTTGTCAACAAATGCCTATTGGTTTATCTGTCAAGGTTACTGAATGATTAAAAACTCCCAGAAATGTCGCTCTATGCATGAAGTTTCTATAACATTTCCAAATTCAAGCGGCAGTGATGACATTTATTAACCCAAATGGTAAACTAACACCAGCCTTTCTATTGGTTGAAAAGCCCTGCCAGGGCCAGTGCGCATGCACGGAGGACATTTGATAGGTTGTAATGAAAATTACCAGTTGTTTACGTCACTGTCATTACTGCCACCTGGATTTGACTCAACTATAGATAAAGCACGATTCACACTTCTTAACATCACTGTCCGAGTGTTAAAATTACAAGGCTTCTCTTTCTAACTTGAGACGTTAACAAGGACAAGAATATACGAGTGTGTAGTTGAACAAATTACCGGAGGTGACAACAAGTAAACTATTAGGCCGGCTTTATAATAGTCCTTTTCACGTGGCTCTGGTTTAAACTAACCGGGTTACAAAACGGTTAGTAGCGGTATGTCAAGTGATGAGGTCATTGAAAGTGACACTCGAAAAAGAACGGTTAGGAAAATGTCTAATTCGATTTAAGGGCAATGAGGTTAAAGGTCAGGTATAGTTGTTTTCCTAACTTGGTCACAAAGTGACGTCATTGATGCCACTCGAATTTGAGCGGTATGTTGTGGTTTCTTAAACCAGAGCCACGTGAAAAGAGCTGACATGTTTGTGTCACTTTGTCAGTTACAGGGAAAAAAACGAAAATTTCTCCCATAAGGTCTCATGTTGAAGAATGTTTACCATTAAGCTGGGGGGGGGGGGGGTGACATTTTCAAGTTAATGCGATTTTGGTTAAATCTGGTTATATTTAATGACGTCACTAACAAGTCAATTATAACGTCATCGTTTGACATTTCCATAACCGGTATTTACCCACCTCCGGAGCAGGGTTATTACCCCCTCCTCCATCAAATTGAATAGGAAATATGCGGGAATCGTCAAAATGCCAAAATAAACTGCTGGACAGATGAAACGGAACAAGCGAATTTTTAATTTAATTTTGGATTCCAATAATACGCGAACTGAAGAAGTTATCAATGAATGATTCGCATAATTTAGAAGTTAGTTTTCGCGAACTGCTCATTGATATTATTTTCAGTTCGCGTAATATTGGAATTTGAAGTTAACCTAAAAATTCGCTTGTTCCGTTTCATTTGTCCAGCAGTTTAGTCCCTGGGCTCAACAAGGTGCCGTGTTTTCTATGTTGTGTGGATCCAGTATCTTAAAAAATATAATGTTGTTACTGCTTAGAAGGATCTCAGCAATTAGGCACTAGCTGACGTCACACACATAACCTCAATTTCATTGGGGGGACAAACCAAGCGTTTGAAATGTCTATTTAACACACAGGCGCTAGCTTGTCACCAATGAATGACATAACTTGACTTATGGTGACTTTCGATTGGGGGGGACAAACATGTCATTGAGGTTATGTGTGTGACGTCAGCTAGCATCATGATTCGCAATTTGCGAGTGTATGAACTATGCTCAAGAACTCCCAAAAGTCTCAGTCTAAACATTAGTTTTCTATAAAGCACAATACACACTTCTCAACATCTGTTTAGGTTTTAAAATCTCAAGGTTTCTCTTTCTAACTTGAAACAGGAACAAGGACAAATATAACTATTAAGCTGGCTTTACAATGTATTGCATTTATCAATCAAATGACGTATTCTTGTGAATAATGTATTTTATTCTATTGTTACAGAAAAGAAAAGCAGCAGCGATGACGGCCACGCACGATATCGGCCGGACCGCCTTAGGTTGCCGCTAAGCGCCCCAGGGCCGGGGATGGATGGGAATGACTTCCCTTCAGCCCCTCAGCGCGGCCCCATTAGCGGGCCAGTGCCGATAAACATTCCCCTGATCGCCCTGCGTCCATCGTCGCCGCCGCCCCTGACTTCCGTATCGTTGACGGTGCCCAGGCCCGAGGCGGAACGACGCGACAATGAGTACGTCGAGACGCCGCTCAGGGGTCCCCTTACCGCCGCATCGTCTCCGGCGCCGGTCCACCGGCTACCGGCGCCGGCTCCCCCTCAGGGGCCAATCAGCAAACAGCCGATATCGTTTAGTAAAACGTCGTCGCAAGCGGTACCGGCTGCGTGCGCAAACTCGCGACCATCCATCATGTGTACGGTTTGCGGTAGGTGCAAGTGTGCGACGTGTCGAGCTCCTAAACCCTTGCCGCAATATTGGTCGTGTAACGGAGCGTGTCTGCTTTCGGCGGACACTATTGTGGACTATGCGTCGTGCTTGTGTTGCGTCAAAGGACTGTTTTACCATTGTTCCGAAGCGGATGATGTCGAGAACACGGCGGCGGACGATCCGTGCAGTTGCGGACCGGACCGCAGGTTCGCCCGCTGGAGTTGTTTGGCCGGAATCGCGTGCGTTCTACCTTGTCTGTGGCTCTATTGGCCGTTGCGCGGTGCAAAAAGGGCAGTCGAGTTGTGCTACGAGCGACACTCGAGATCGGGGTGTCGGTGTCGTCCGCCCAAACAGCCGCCCAGACCGCCGCCCGACAAACGACTGCTGGGCAACGACTCGCTACAAGACTTTTAATTTATTAAATCTACGTATATTAGTGTACATAGAACTGCCGCCGCATCCTGTTGCGGTCTCCAGTATTATCTAGTCCAGCGTCCGAAGCAAAGCGACGCAACAGAGTGTCTCCAGAGTGTGCCTGAAATAACTCTTGTGTACATCTTTTTTCCATTACAAATTTTCTACAATTTTTTATTTATTTATTCTTTACTATTTTAAATTATTATTGTCGAAACGGAAATTATTGTTATTATAGCTGCGTATACACTGTTACAACAAAATTAACAAATCCTCAATTAAAATTGTACATTGATACAAAGTTTCTAGAATCCCATTTGGCCGGGTAAATCTGGGAGGTGCGGGTGGAACAAATTAGTGACAAGCTGAACTTATCGGGAATTTCTAGATAATAGTCTCCTATTTGAGCCTTCAAAAGTCTCAGTGGAGGAAAGTTGAGAAAAATCGTCACCATCTTGGATTTTTTTAAATATCTGCGTTTGGGTTGGATTTTTCGAAAAAACTGAAGAGACAGTTTTTGTAGAGAATAAAATTATGAACATTTTATCTCATAACAGTTTTTCTTTAAAGTTGACCATAAAGAAGATATTACCATTTTACAGTATCGATTTGACATATATTTCAATTTTTTATATATATTTTTTGCGCTAATACGAACTATAACTGTGTATTATCAGGTATTCGGTTAATATTATGCATTTTGTGTATGTATACAAAAATTAAAATATGTCAAATCGATACTGTAAAATAGTCATATCTTCTCTATCGTCATTTTTAGAGAAAAACTGTTAAGAGATAAAATGTTCATAATTTCATTCTCTACAAAAACTGTCTCTTCAGTTTTTTTGAAAACCCCAACCCGAACGGAGTTATTTGAAAAAATCCAAGATGGCGACGATTTTTTTTAACCTTCCCTCAATATGACCAAATAGAAGATTATTGTCTAAATATTTCCGCTGAGATTAGCTTGTTACTAATTTGTTTTACCCTCACGTTACGTTTATCGTACTACTATACATATACATAGCGTTTTACAATAATTTCCGTTACCCACACACAACAAAAATCATTTTATTATTATAGAGGTGTATACATTTTAATTTTTTCAGATGTTTATTTTGTGTTTTTGTTTTTATAATATCTAGAACAAATTTCCAATAGACGTAAATAATAATTTATTATATTTTTGTACATGAGTATAAGCACTAAACAAACAAAACAAAAAATGGAAGTATTCAGGGTTTGATTGTCAAAAATGAATAGAGCGCTTATTATTATTAAAAAATAACGTAAATTGTAAGTTTTTTTTTTTGTATACAAATTGTTTATTGATAATATTGACTTGAGGAGGCTTTTTTTGTTTTGAACAAAAAAAGCTATATACAGGGCGAACCAAACGAGTCCTAATAATGCTAAAAAATATTAAACGCTTATATATATTTGGCTCGCCCTGTATATGTTAATCGAGTTGACCGACTGAATGTTTTGTTTTTTCAAAGCCAAATTAACTGGGAAAACTTACACCTCTCTTTTTTTTACTTGGATAAAGATTACACAAAGTTCTTGATGAGATGGCCGGTCGATTACGCAAAAAAGGTTTTCACGTGTTTGCATCAAATGCTGGGTTGTGAAATCGATTGGCCAGATAAGTAAAACCTAAAATAAGAATGCAAAAAAAAAAAAAAACGGAGGGTAGTACTCTCACTTATTTTTTTTTTTTCGAGTGCCAAATATTGGCATTTCAAAAGAAAAAGTGTATAGCGATTGTATACATGTAAATATTAAAAATGTAATTTTATTCTATGTTAATAATAACGATGACAACAACTTAATTTATTCGGCTGTTTTTTTTTTTGTTTTCCCTAATTCCAATATCCTTTAATAATTTCAGTAACCAGCAATGACTGTGCTCTATGCTTGCAAGATTAATGAGGCTTGGGCCATCAAGGAAGGAGAAAGTACAACTATCATACTTGATACTTGATGTTCAAGTACGATACTTGTTAGGAAACTAGTGCTTTGCTATGAAACTCTTACAAGTAATAAGTGCAACTTTCCAAAATAAGTACAAGTTTTTGCAGTAGTAAACTTGTTTTTGGACAAGTATGGTACTTGAACAGCTTCTTCTTTTTCCTGTTTACCAATGGCCCCTTGTTGTCAAGCAACAATCAGCCAGATTCCTTCACTTATGTCCTCTAGTGCATCGAGGTTGCTAATAGGTTAAGTTCCATTTAGGAAAGGGTAGGTATTTTTTGCTGTTACGTTTGGAAACGCCAGGGAAATAGGAATAAATTATGCATGTGCCTGAAAAAATCAACATCATTTATAAGCATTAGCATCTAATAGCATTCTGAGCAAATTCCAAACAATTTCTTGACGTATATTGATATATTTTGAGCTGATTTTTAATTTAAAATAAACCGCAACTCGCTAGCTTGAATCGTTCAAAAGTTATGACCATTTTAAAACGAGTGAAGACTAAAATCCTATGTTTGCCATTAGAAAACACTCAAGCCTTGTACTTCAAACGATAAAAGTAAATTCCAAACAATTTCTTGAAGTATATTGATATATTTTGAGCTGATTTTTAATTTAAAATAAACCGCAACTCACTAGCTTGAATCGTTCAAAAGTTATGACCATTTTAATACGAGTGAAGACTAAAATCCTATATTTGCCATTAGAAAACTCTCAAGCCTTGTACGTCAATCAATAGAAGCAAATTCCAAACAATTTCCCGAGGTATATTGATATATTTTGAGCTGATTTTTAATTTAAAATATACCGCAACTCGATAGCTTGAATCGTTCAAAAGTTATGACCATTTTAAAACGAGTGAAGACTAAAATCCTATGTTTGCCATCAGAAAACACTCAAGCCTTGTACTTCAAACGACAGAAGTAAATTCCAAACAATTTCTTGAAGTATATTGATATATTTTGAGCTGATTTTTAATTTAAAATAAACCGCAACTCACTAGCTTGAATCGTTCAAAAGTTATGACCATTTTAATACGAGTGAAGACTAAAATCCTATGTTTACCATTAGAAAACACTCAAACCTTGTACTTCAAACGATAGAAGCAAATTCCAAACAATTTTCTGAGGTATATTGATATATTTTGAGCTGATTTTTAATTTAAAATAAACCGCAACTCGATAGCTTGAATCGTTCAAAAATTATGACCATTTTAAAACGAGTGAAGACTAAAATCCTATATTTGCCATTAGAAAACTCTCAAGCCTTGTACTTCAAACGATAGAATCAAATTCCAGACAATTTCTTGACAGATATCGATATATTTTGAGCTGATTTTTAATTTAAAATAAACCGCAACTCACTAGCTTGAATCGTTCAAAAGTTATGACCATTTTAATACGAGTGAAGACTAAAATCCTATGTTTGCCACTAGAAAACTCTCAAGCCTTGTACGTCAAACGATAGAAGCAAATTCCAAACAATTTTCTGAGGTATATTGATATATTTTGAGCTGATTTTTAATTTAAAATAAACCGCAACTCGATAGCTTGAATCGTTCAAAACTTATGACCATTTCAAAACGAGTGAAGACTAAAATCCTATGTTTGCCATTAGAAAACTCTCAAGCCTTATACTTCAAACAATAGAAGCAAATTCCAAACAATTTCTTGACGTATATTGATATATTTTGAGCTGATTTTTAATTTAAAATAAACCGCAACTCGCTAGCTTGAATCGTTCAAAAGTTATGACCATTTTAAAACGAGTGAAGACTAAAATCCTATGTTTACCATTAGAAAACACTCAAACCTTGTACTTCAAACGATAGAATCAAATTCCAGACAATTTCTTGACAGATATCGATATATTTTGAGCTGATTTTTAATTCACGACAAACATGTCTGTGGCCAGCTTAACACCCTTGAAATATTTCTGCTACTCTTGGAAAACAACATAGCTTTAGTATTTTCTGTTGAAATATCCATGTTATGACCCCTTAGCCATCCTGTCAATCTGTTCAAAGCAACCTGCACCTTTTTACCTGCTGTAAATAGTACAATGTCATCGGCATATTGCAATGCATAAGCCTCCAGCCACGATTTCCTGAATTTGATTGGTGTACATGTTGCGGCAACTCCATGTATACTTTTCGTGGATCCATTAAGTTTCCATAAAAAGGGTCTCTTATGGTTATATTTCTATCTGAGTACAAGTTATATACAACTTCCCACTTAGGTGACTTCTCACTCAGGTGTTATATGTGTTAGAAGGTATGTATTACCTGATACCCAAGAAAATCTGGGTGGGAAGTTTTTCGTGCTCCACTATGTATATACTCAACAATCCATTCATTAACCCTGGCTCCTTGCAACTTCTCTCTAAGAATTTCCAATGATACATTATCATAAGCAGCCCGAATGTCTATGAAAGAACACACTATCACTTCATTATTGGTAAATGCTGTGTAAATTGAATTGGCCAAAATGACCAGATTGTCTTGGACTACATTTGTTACATGTGAATTACGTTCACGAAACATGTAACGTTTGTGAGCGAATAAATTCAGCATTTCCTTATCATTTGTACTAGATTCGTAGAAGCTTTTCATTCGATTAAATTTTCTGCCGCCTTTCCTACATTTTGGCGCCCAACGTGGGGCCCAATTTACACAGGAATTTAAAGTTTTAGTCGTAATTGATATAAACTCTTTACAGAGAAAACCCTTAAGTATTCGAGCACCTTCTAGTTTGGGGTTGCGGGTATTGTTTCAAACTAGTGGCGCCCTGGATAATTGGATCCCAGTCCCAAGCCGACGAGCTGTCGCAAGCATTTGTTACGCAGGCCGCAGCTTAAGGGTTTTGTTTATTTGTTTATTTTTATTTTTTGGTCTGACTTCCCTTGGCACTCCTTTCCTAGGTTCTCAAGGAAGTTTAAGCGTAACATTTTGGCGCCCAACGTGGGGCCCGTAATTCACATGTAACACATTACAATAAATTTTTTTCTCCTAGAAATGTTATAAACGTGTATTCACCATGCTTTCCCATGAATTTACCAAGGCACAATGTCAAAGCTATTGGTCTGTATGTTTTAAAGTCTTTGGAGTTTTTCTTGTGTTTTTTAAGTGGGATGACGATTTAGTTTCTCCGCGCCTGTGGGATACCTGTCTCCTGTCTAAGGAGTGATTCCTGAGATAAAATTGTGTTAAGCAATTTTGGGGTGATTTATCAATTTTTCAATTTTTCTGAGTGCCTTTTTTCATAGATTTCGGCATCAAATCTGAGAATAATTTAGTGTATGGAGTGTGGGGGATGTTCATTGACCATTAGGATACAAAATCTCAACAAAAAAAAATTTGAAATTTCATCGTTTTAGTAAGATGGTAGCTACCTTATGATTTAAACTTTGAAAAACTTTGAAAGGTCATAACTTTTTTTCTATTATAAATAGAAAGCTGAAACTTTCACTGAATTTTAGCCCTTTCAAAGGACTATACAATCCCTGAAAATTTCAGCTCATTTGAACTTATGATTCCTAAGGATTCCATTAAAAAGTTAGTGTTCATAAATGGCGGTAGTCTTGACAAAATAGGGTAATTCCGTCTTCTCCTGGCGCTGTATCCTGTTTTCCTTGAAGGACAATATAAAGTTCCTCTATATCTAATTCAATGCACTCATCCTTAATCCGATTATTTATCGCTGACAATATTCCGTAGGTCTGTCACCCGATTCATGTTACATTTAGTGTGAGGTACGTCTTCTTTGAGCAAGATAGCAATACCTCCTTTTCCATCATCTCTATCCAATCTGTGTGTTATATATAGTATTTGACCTTCAAAGCATTGTCTTCCTTGAGCTATGTCTCCTTAATTAATAAAACATCCGGGTTTTCGTTATTTATTAAGATTGCTAAAGTTTCTTATGTTCAATTGGATTATTTTCATGTTGGGTTTGTTCATCTACATTAGCATGTGCATCTTCCAAAAGGTATTGATTATCTACATCATGATCGGATTCCCCAGATTCCTGGGTTGCATTCTGGATTTCTTCTATAATTACATCTTTCATTTTCTGGGTGAAAGTTGTCTTGCCAATAAGTTGTTTCATAACGTCCAATATTCCAATTGGCTGGAACAAGTAGATACTACATAAATATCTTTCGTTCACTGCAATTGGTCTACTGGCTTCTGAAGCTCTTCTTGTAGGATTCAGAACTGGAAAGTTTCTATGATCCAAGTTTTCTCTTTGTCTTATATTTTCATCTCCTTTCGGGTGTTTAATTTCTTCGTTCAAAATAGGAGAGGTTTTCTGTTATCATTGTAGTAATCGTTGGTTTTATGTCCCGCTCTTTCGCACATATCGGACATCCTTGTTTGCCTCGGCAATATCTTAAACATTTGAAACACATCAATACTGGACTTATATAGACTGACATCATAACATCACAGAAATCGAGGTTTACTGATTTTGGAATCACTTGGAATGTAAACACCATCTTTCACCATTTTCAGTTATAATAGTGAATTCTATTCCAACTCTGTTTTTACCTTTGCTGGAGGTTTTCACCACTTTTCTTACAAGTGATGTTAAGCTTCAATTCAAAATCATACAAAATCTGACCAAGTTTTCAAACATCTTAACAGCTATTTTAAAAACGCTGTATCAAAACCCCTTATTAAATTCATCACCAGACCAAAAAATAATAATAGGTTCAGTCCTATGAAATTTGACTATACTTTCACGTGGGTCAACAGCTTTTTAACCAGCAGCCTCGTGGAGCAATCCAATCTGCTGACCTTCCCAGGATATTTTATCAGTTAGTTGATGCTTTCGCAAGTTTAATCAAACACCCTACAACAATTGCGCCTGTTGTTGTCTGGCGTGTAAATGCAAAAAGTCTTATCTCTGGTTACGGGTGTCTGAGTCAATATTTACCAATGCTGTTACATTTTCAAAACTTCACTCAGTTAGTAGTTGGTAAACTTTCAAATTAAATCCGCGTGTGGGTGACAAGCGACCGAAAAGTAAGGAGGCGATATGCAAATGTCAACTCGTTTGGCTCGAGGAGTAAAAATAAAACCCATCGACCGACGTCGGCGTTCTTCCTACTCAAAAATCGCTCCTTATTGCTCGACTATTTACTATTTACGTAGGTGCGGCCAGGAATATATATATATATATATATATATATATATTCGAAGAATCTCTTGACAAAAATTCGTTATGAGCTTAAATTAACCCGACTAGTATATGTATGTAGGCGAATTCTATTTCAAACTGATTATACTACGTCACTGATTGACTTAATTTTATAAGAAATATAGCCCTTCTCTCCCTGGGCTTATGGGCAGCATCCGGTCCGCACAGGTAAATGTCGAACAGGTATATAATGCCACAGCATATGGTGAGTCCAAACAAGGTGACTCCTGCCCGCGACTCTTGGGTTTTAAAGGTACACTATAAATACATGAATGGACACTGAATGGATTTATTAATGATGAAACTAAACTATGTTCTTTGGCAGCCCACATAAGGCTGGCATCTTGTGTTGGTACAAAAAAATAAGTGAGAAAGCGTATATGAGATGGCTTTAATAATAGAACGAGACGAAGAACGGAAATGGCCGTAAGCCCACGATATAGTGTTTTTTTTTTTTTTTCTTCTTCTGTTTGGAATAAATGCCTCTGTTGAAAGAGGTTTTAACATACGTGGACCACATTGGCGTAGTAAATATAGTGACAGTGGTGTCGCGTCATTATTTCAACTTTGCGATAACCTGCATCACATCTAGACAAATTAATGTTATCGTCGTTAAATTTGTTTATTATTATTGTCGATAAAACACTCGAATTTCACCAGCTTTTTAGTCGGAACGAAAATAAAAATTAGTGGATGATGGTGCCGTTACATAAGGAGAAAGATTTTGTAATCATTATTGAAACTAAAAAAGTAAGTAAGTATTGTACTTGAGCTGGTTCCAAGTACAATACTTGAAAATTGCTTTAAAGGTAATGAGTAGAAAGATTCATAAAATACAAGCTAAAATAAACAGGAAGTTTTAGACTCATGAGATTTTCAATTAATTAATATCTATACAGAGTGTTTTCCAATTGAATTTCAATATTTTGGGTTCGTTTTAAAAAGGAAACTTCATTATATACTTATGTCCTAAACGTCTCAACTTTTGATATACAGGGTGATTCAAAATAAGTTAATATGTTAATCGGGGCAAAGACAAATCGAACAAATCAAAAATTATTAAAATCGGTCCAGCCAATCTCGTGTTATAAATGGTGTAACTGACAAGACTTTTGTTGTAAATAATTAGTGTTTAGAACGAGGATGGAGAGAATACAATGGCGATAATAATAACGAGAATTGGAACCTCTATGGTGAAAAACCATTGTGATTTAACCTAAATTTTCCACTTTTGAAAAATACTTCGGAGTATCAGATCCATTTCAAACATTCAGGATTCATTAACCAAGATGTTTTTATCAAACATGGCAAATTTGAAGTTAATCTGAAGTTCTGAAATAAAATTATGAGGTTTTTTCCAACTTAATACCAGAGAAAGTTACAACATCACCCTGCATCTCAAAACTTAAGAAATGAACACACCCCGAATATTGTTGCACAATGAATAAAACAAGGGGTAAGCCACCATTCCAGAATTGTTGCAAACAATTCCTCTATGGGGGATTTTTTCACATAATTCCTCAAAATTCCTGCAAATTCCTCCAAATTCCTCCAGATACACCATCACAAATTCCTCCAAATACCCACCACGAACTTCTCCAAATACCCTACAAATTCCTCTAGAAAAAGGGAAAAATTTGAAACTTTCTGCATGAAAAGAGGAAGGTGAGACGCTCATTTTCCCAAAATTTCAAATTTTTTCCAGTGGAAAATAACAACGTAAGGAATATTGGGAATCAACCTACAATAACTGAATTAATTGAAAATACAGTCTCACATATTTCAGAGTTTTCCTGAAAAACTAGTAAAGGGAAAATTTTGAAACTTTTTGCATGTAAAGAGGAAGGTGAGAAGCTCATTTTCCCAAAATTACAAATTTTTCCAGTGGAAAATAACAACATGAGGAATATTGGAAATCAACCTACAATAACTGAATTAATTGAAAATACAGTCTGATATATTTCAAAGTTTTCCAGGAAAACTGGTGAAAGGAAAATTTTGAAACTTTTTGCATGTAAAGAGGAAGGTGAGAAGCTCATTACTGAATAACTGAATTGATTAAAAATAAAGTCTCACACATTTCAAAGTTTTCCAGAAAAACTAGTGAAGTGAAAATTTTGAAACTTTTTGCATATAAAGAAAAAGGTGAGACGCTCATTTTCCCAAAATTTCAAATTTTTCCAGTGGAAAATAACAACGTAAGGAATATTGGGAATCAACCTACAATAACTGAATTAATTGAAAATACAGTCTCACATATTTCAAAGTTTTCCAGGAAAACTAGTGAAGGGAAAATTTTGGAATTTTTTGCATGTAAAGAGGAAGGTGAGAAGCTCATTTTCTCAAAATTTCAAATTTTTCAAGTAGAAAATTACAACATGAGGAATCTTGGAAATCGACCTACAATAACTGAATTAATTAAAAATAAAGTCTCACACATTTCAAAGTTTTCCTGGAAAACTAGTAAAGGGAATATTTTGAAACTTTTTGCATGTAAAGAGGAAGGTGAGAAGCTCATTTTCCCAAAATTACAAATTTTTCCAGTGGAAAATAACAACGTAAGGAATATTGGGAATCAACCTACAATAACTGAATTAATTGTAAATACAGTCTCACATATTTCAAAGTTTTCCAGGAAAACTAGAGAATGGAAAATTTTGAAACTTTTTGCATGTAAAGAGGAAGGTGAGAAGCTCATTTTCCCAAAATTACAAATTTTTCCAGTGGAAAATAACAACGTAAGGAATATTGGGAATCAACCTACAATAACTGAATTAATTGAAAATAGAGTCTCACATATTTCAAAGTTTTCCAGGAAAACTAGTGAAAGGAAAATTTTTGAAACTTTTTGCATGTAAAGAGGAAGGTGAGGAGCTAATTTTCCCAAAATTTCAAATTTTTCGAGTGGAAAATAACAACATAAGGAATATTGGGAATCAACCTACAATAACTGAATTAATTGTAAATACAGTCTCACATATTTCAAAGTTTTCCAGGAAAACTAGTGAAGGGAAAATTTTGGAACTTTTTGCATGTAAAGAGGAAGGTGAGAAGCTCATTTTCTCAAAATTTCAAATTTTTCAAGTAGAAAATTACAACATGAGGAATCTTGGAAATCGACCTACAATAACTGAATTAATTAAAAATAAAGTCTCACACATTTCAAAGTTTTCCTGGAAAACTAGTAAAGGGAAAATTTTGAAACTTTTTGCATGTAAAGAGGAAGGTGAGAAGCTCATTTTCCCAAAATTACAAATTTTTCCAGTGGAAAATAACAACGTAAGGAATATTGGGAATCAACCTACAATAACTGAATTAATTGAAAGTACAGTCTCACATATTTCAGAGTTTTCCTGAAAAACTAGTAAAGGGAAAATTTTGAAACTTTTTGCATATAAAGAAAAAGGAGAGACGCTCATTTTCCCAAAATTTCAAATTTTTCCAGTGGAAAATAACAACATGAGGAATATTGGAAATCAACCTACAATAACTGAATTAATTGAAAATACAGTCTCACATATTTCAAAGTTTTCCTGGAAAACTAGTGAAGGGAAATTTTGAAACTTTTTGCATGTAAAGAGGAAGGTGAGATGCTCATTTTCCCAAAATTTCAAATTTTTTCAGTGGAAAACAGCAACATGAAAAATCTTGGAAATCAACTTATAATAACTGAATAAATTGAAAATACAGTCGCACATATTGCAAAGTTTTCCTGGAAAACTAGAGAAGGGAAAACTTTGAAAATTTTTGCATGTAATAAAGAGGAAGGTGAGAGGATCATTTTTTCAAAATTTCAAATTTTTCCAGTGAAAAACAGTAACATGAAATATCTTGGAAATAAACCTACAGAAACTGTATTCATTATTCTTTTGAATTTTTTAAATTTGACAATTTCTTTTAAATTCCTCATAAATTTCTCACAAATTCTCCCAAATTCCCCATAAATTCCTCCAAATGCCCTATAAATTCCCCAAATTCTCATAAATTCGGATAAGTTCCTACAAATTCCCCACAAATTCCTCTAAATTCCCCACATTTTTGGCAAATAAAGGTGGTTTGCCCCTTGGAATAAAACTTTGATGGTGTTTTTAAGTATCTCTATAAGTCCTCCATAAAACCTAGCAAGTTTCAATCTCAAATTCCTGGCCAGCAACAAAGGTAAAACACAGAAAAACCAAAAGTATTGGTAAAGTTTACTCAAACCAGTGAAATTTGGGATTTAAGGGTCGATTTACTTAGACATATTCAATAGTAACTTTATTCAAGTCTTGTCAGGTCCTGTAAAATCCTGTGCAAAGTCATGTCAGGTCAGATATTGCAGAGTCCTGTCAAGTCCTGTCAGGTTCTGCATCTCTAACTAACCAGCAAACCAGTACATATCATTTCTGACAAGTCCTGTCAGGTCCTGCCAAGTCCTGTATGGGTTTTGTCAAGTCCTACAAGGTCCTGCAATGTCCTGTCAAGTCCTGCAGCTAATTTTGCGAATCAGTGAATATTATTTCAAGTCCTGCCAAGTTCTTCATTGATCCTGCCAAGTCCTGTCAGGTCCTGCACCTGATTTTGTACACCTCCTGCTGAATCTTCTTACCCCTCGAAAAATCAGGTGGAGTCAAGGTCAAGATTAAAATTGCCAACAAAATAAGCAAACAAATATTGATAAATAAATTAAATTTTAATTAAAAAAACCCGATTCAGTAATATACGAGGGCAAGTTAAAAACAAGCACTGCCCTTGCGGCTGTGTAGAGGGCGCCACAGCTCACAATGGTAATATGATTTTCAAAGTTTTTGCCCGGAAACACACGCGGATTGTCCACAACCGAACGCGCCCCGTATACTCACCCCTGCACTGGACTTTTTACAACGTTTTTCGCATTTGAATCGCACGAAAAAACTACGAAATTTTGTAAAAAACCGGCGACGAAACAACACGCGACGCGGACGCCATTGTGAGCTGAAGGGAAAAGGACTGTCAAAATTATCAACTTCACGTACATAAACAAATACAGATATCTACTTTACCGGCTTTTATTTAGTTGTTTTATTTGTGTATTGTAATTATTAGTAATTAAAAAAAAAGTGATTAAAGTGTCTTTAATTAAGAGCAAGAGAGTATTTTTATAGGTACAATTGAAAAAAAAAACTAGTGCTTTACCGAAGGTAAAGTAGGTAGCTGTTCGCTGCTCTATTTTGGAGTAATCAGAGCACATTAAAATGCTCAACGAACTCGTTTTATTGTGTAAAAACAATTAATTTGTGTGCAAAACGAACTAATTAAGAAGTCGCAAAGACATTCGTTTGACTCTGGAAGTCGAAAAAGTTGCTCTAGAATTACACCAAGGTCATCAACAAATCAACAGGTGCAGGGTGCAGTTCAATGAACTCCCAACCCAAATAATTATTAAATTAAAATCAACTGTTTATTTGAATAAAATCTAATTAAATTAAGCAAATATTTAATTATTGGGGTTGAAAAAATGGGTACAAGGTACAACCCTTGCCTTGGGTGCGACCCATTTCTTCAATTAAGGGGTGTCCGGTGCAGAAAAAGTGCGAGGTTAGAGCAACAAGTGCTCATTTCAGTGTTAATTTCTCAATAAAATCAAGGTAAATTATACATTAAATGAGAGAGGATCAAGTCCTCTATGAAATTATCCCTAGGGTTTGTAAATTTTGGGGCCCCAGGATGTTTTGCAAGTAAGTTTTCGTATGTTTATATTTGCCTTAATAGGAAGTGTTTATTTTGGTCTATGGGGGCTATGGGGCATACACATATACAGGGTATAGGGGATTGGCATTTAGGAATATTTTGTTAGGGTTATTCGTATACAGAGTGGTTCCGAAACCGTTCTGGAACAGTTTTTTCACGGGTTGGAAAAAACCTCAACTCGCATGGAACGCAATGCAAAACATCCTGGGGCAAAATAGCCAAAAATCCTAAAAAGTATACAAACCCTAGAGATGATTTCATAGAGGACTCAATCCTGTTTCAACTAATGTTTAATTTACCTTGATTTTATTGAGAAATTAACACTGAAATGAGCACTTGTTGGTCTAACCTCACATCTTTTCTGCACCGGACACCCCTTGAACAAATGGGTCGTACCCAGTGCAAGGGTTGTACCCATTTTTCCAGCCTCAATAATTAAAAATTTGTTTAATTTATTTAAATTTTATTCAAATAAACAGTTGATTTCAATTTAATAATTATTTGGAAGTTCAATGACCTGCACCTGTTGATGACCTTGGTGTAATTCTAGAGCAACTTTTTCGGGTTCCAGAGTCATAAATGAATGTCCTTATTAGTTCATTTTACATATAAATTAATTGTTTTTGCACAATAAAACGAGTTCGTTGAGCATTTTGATGTGCTCTATTTACTCCAAAATAGAGCAGCAAGCAGCTACCTACTTTACCTTCCGGAGAGCACTAGTTTTTTTTTTCAGTTCTACTTATAAAAATACACTCTTGCTCTTAATTAGAGACACTTTAATCACTTTTTTTTTTAATTACTATTAATTACAATACACAAACAACACAACTAAACAAAAGCCGGTAAAGTAGATATCTGTTTGTGTTTATGTACATGAAGTTGAAAATTTTGACAGTCCTTTTCCCTTCAGCTCACAATGGCGACCGCGTCGTGTGTTGTTTCGTCGTCGGTTTTTTACAAAATTTCGTAGTTTTTTCGTGCGATTCAAATGCGAAAATCGTTGTAAAAAGTCCAGTGTAGGGGTGAGTATACGGGGCGCGTTCGGTTGTGGACAATCCGCGTGTGTTCCCGAACAAAAACTTTGAAAATCGTAGCAACATTGTGAGCTGTGGCGCCCTCTACACAGCCCCAAGGTCAGTCGTTGTTATTGAATTGCCCTCGTATATTTTTGAATAAGTTTTTTTAATTAAAATATAATTTATTTTTCAATATTTGTTTGTTTATTTTATTGGTAATTTTCATCTTCCTTTCGCTTTGACCTTGACTTAAGCTTAAGCTTGAAGGTCACTTGATTTTCTGAGGAATGAAGAAATTCAGCAGGAGGTGTACAGAATCAGGTGCAGGACTTGAAATAATATTCACTGATTTGTAAAAATTAGGTGCAGGACTTGACAGGACATTGCAGGACCTTTTAGGACTTGACAAAACCCATACAGGACTTGGCAGGACTGGTCAGAAATGGAACCCAGGACTTTGCAGGCCTTGACAGGACTCTGAAGGAACTGACATGACTTTGCACAGGAACTGACAGGACTTTGCAGTCCCAAATTTTCTGGTTTAAGTAAACTTTACCAATACTTTTGGCTTTTCTGTGTTTTACCTTTGTTGCTGGCCAGGAATTCGAAAATGAAATTTGCCAGGTTTTATAGAGGGCTTATGGAGATACTAAAAAACACCATCAAAGTTTTATTCCAAGGGGCAAACCACCTAGGAATTCTTTGCCAAAAATGTGGGGGAATTTGAATTTGTGGGGAATTTGTAGGAACTCATCCGAATTTAGGGACTTTATAGGGAATTTGGAGGAAGTTATGAGAAATTTGGGAGAATTTGTGAGAAATTTATGAGGAATTAAAAGAAAATTGTTGAATTTAAAAAATCCAAAAGAATAATGAATACAGTTTTTGTAGGTTGATTTCCAAGATTTTTCATGTTACTGTTTTTCACTGGAAAAATTTGAAATTTTGGAAAAATGATCCTCTCACCTTCCTCTTTACATGCAAGAAGTTCCAAAATTTTCCCTTTACTAGTTTTCTAGGAAAACTTTGAAATGTGTGAGACTGTATTTTCAATTAATTCAGTTATTGTCAGTTGATTTCCAAGATTTTTCATGTTGCTGTTTTCCACTGAAAAACTTTGAAACTTTGGGAAAATAAGCCTTTAACCTTTCTACTCTTGACATGCAAAAAGTTTCAAATTTTTGCCTTCACTAGTTTTCCAGGAAAACTTTGAAATGTGTGAGACTGTATTTTCAATTAATTCAGTTATTGTAAGTTGATTTCCAATATTCCTCATGTTCATATTTTCCACTGAAAATATTTGAAATTTTTGGAAAATGAGCTTCTTACCTTTCTCTTTACATACAAAAAGTTTCAAAATTTTCCCCTTCACTAGTTTTCTAGGAAAACTTTGAAATGTGTGAGACTGTATTTTTAATTAATTCAGTTATTGTAAGTTGATTTCCAATATTCCTCATGTTGTTACTTTCCACTGAAAAAATTTGAAATTTTGGGAAAATGAGCTTCTCACCTTCCTCTTTACATGCAAAAAGTTTCAAAATTTTCCCTTCTCTAGCTTTCAAGGAAAACTTTGGAATATGTGAGACTGTATTTTCAATTAATTCAGTTATTGTAGGTTAATTTCCAATATTCCTCGTGTTGTTATTTTCCACTGAAAAAATTTGAAATTTTGGGAAAATGAGCTTCTCACCTTCCTCTTTACATGCAAAAAGTTTCAAAATTTTCCCTTCTCTAGTTTTCCAGGAAACCTTTGAAATGTGTGAGACTGTATTTTCAATTAATTCAGTTATTGTAGGTCGATTTCCAAGATTCCTCATGTTGCAATTTTTTACTGGAAAAATTTGAAATTTTGAGAAAATGAGCGTCTCACCTTTTTCTTTATATGCAAAAAGTTTCAAAATTTTCCCTTTACTAGTTTTCCTGGAAAACTTTGAAATATATGAGACTGTATTTTCAATTATTTCTTTTGTTGTAGGTTGATTCCCAATATTCCTTATGTTATTATTTTCCACTGAAAAAATTAGAAATTCAGTGAAAGTTTCAGCTTTCTATGAATAATAGAAAAAAAGTTATGACCTTCCAAAGTTTTCCAAAATCTAATCATCATAACCTTCTTACTAAAACGATGAAATTTCAAAAAATCTTTTGTCGAGATTTTGTATCCTAATGATCAATCAACATACCCCAAACTCCATGTACTAAATAATTCTCAGATTTGAAGCGGAAATCTATGAAAAAAGGCACTCAGAAGAATTGAAAAATTGATAAATCACCCCAAATTGCTTAGGAACTATAAGTGCTAAAATTTTCTTAAACTAATATCTTCCAACTATTTTGAGCATGCAAAAGCAAAAACATCAGTGACTTCTAGAAGCTTCTATGATATATTGATCACCCTGTGTCTTTCTATTATATTCTCTATTCTGTGTGCGGACACCTGCACTGGAGCTCGTGGCTCATTGTACCCCTCTGAAGTTTTCATATCAGGTCCACTCCCTTAGTAAAACCTCGCGATTTCCTTTGGTTCCGGATACTGTGTCCCAAAATGCCGCTGTTTTTGCCATCTAAAGTTAAGACATTGGCATAGTACATGTAGAGGTGTTTTATCTTCTTTTGCACACCTTTCGCACAGGTATTCTTTTGCTAGCTTCATTGTGTTTAGGTATTTTCTGAGTCAACAATCCAACCACATTTCTCAATTGTCTTCTGCTTAAGTTAAACAATTCTGCTGTTCTGCCAATGGGACAAAAGTATACGGGGTTTTTCATTTGAAAAAATATAACTTTGCTTCACCACACTTTTGTGACACGCCCTGTATACTTATAACTTACATCATTGAATTGAGGTAATATCAGAATTGGGTGCAAAATATAGACAATCATTAAGTTTTCGTGAAGTACCATAATTTCGCTGATAATTTCGAATTTTTCGAGGAATTTTTATCTATTCATGAAAAGCTGCCCTAAGGAGTAGAGTGAAGACCACCCCACTCACTCAAAGATCTCGAATCCAGACCTGGATCTAGAATAATCCAGAGTATTTTCGAATCGAGGCAAATAAAATTCATTCCAACAAGGCTACACATTTAAGTGTACGGCAACCTCCATCCGAGCCTACACAGTTGTGAGGCTACTTCTACCAGAGCCTATACCTTTATGGATGGTTACACCTTTGTTTACCTTTGTTTTGGTACTGTTGAACCTTACGACTGGTTTGACTATACCAGCTACAACCTGTAACCAGGACCAACCAGGTGCCATCACGTGAAACATATTAGTATCGTATTAGCCTTAGTTGCTAATTCATGAGATTATTGTCCAAGGTGTCTCAGTTAATGATACCAAGACTGTCAACGAATTAAGGTCTATATTGCAACCACTTTTAAAATTGGAAAAGCATGTTCCATATTCTCTACCGTTCGATGTTAAGAAAGTTCAAATTAGGCAATTCTTTGACAAAGCAAATAATGTTATTCTGAGCATGAACTCATGGTACAAAACCCATAATACAAGGGTATTACCTTATTTCTCCATTTAAACAAAAGTTTATAGATGACAGAGTTGAGGAAATGTTGCAAGTCCATTCATATATTTCCACCATTCTGGATCGGTCAAGGGAGACTCGATATATCAGTTCCATCGATATTAAGTCAGCATTTTGGCAGGTCCCTTTGAGTACATCTTCCAAGGAGTACACTGCATTTGCTGTCCCTGGTAGAGGACTCTTCCAATTCTGTCGGATGCCATTTGGCTTATCTAATGCTCCTGCAATCTAGCAAAGAATCATTGTCACTATCCTTGGTCCAGAGCTCGAACCAAATGTCATTTTCTATATTGACTCATGACTTTTTTAGAACATTTGCAACTTTTGGAGGTTGTATGGGCGCCAAGGACTTCATTTACCTCCACTTTTGTTATCGTAAAACTGTTTGTTCTTTGTGTAATTTGTTTTGAGTTTTTATTGCTTGAGAAGGATAATTGTACTTATAAATAAAAAACCAACACAGATATTTGACCGTTACCGCCATATTGGATTTATGTTTTTACAGCTCGTTGTACTGCCTTATTAGGTTAGCAAACGAGCAAGGTAAGGTATGAAGAATTATATCATTATCAATCCCGAGAGTTCAGACAAGGAAAGCTTTACCAAAAGTAACTGGGACATCATCATACCTACTATAAGCTCTTGTACTATTATATGATTTTAGATGTCAGGTATTTGTCAAACTACGAATAATTTTAGGTTTATTTAGGTTGAAATACTTGAAATAGTCCAGGAGATTAAGTAATATGAATTATTTTTGTCCCATTTACTTTCGGTGACGATGGTACGTCAGAGCCATTTTTGAACGATTCTTATTGGTCGGTTGGGTATCTACGTCATACAGTCTAGTATATGTTTAAATGTGTTATGTGTGGCATTTTTTAAAAATTATAGGTACAAACAGGATGCGTAGAGGAAACAATTAATTAATTAATTTAATTTTTGCCACAATTATTTCCAATAAAGTTCAATAATAGAAATTTTTTATTTATTGATAAATTATTATTTATTATTGCGACTGATGTGTATGTGTGTGTAAGTTCTCTGTACACACAAATACACATACAAGCAAGACGGAACGAAAATAAAATTTTGTCAATGAATAGAGGCGATTGTGAAAGTGCTTCGAGCGGGGTCACGAAAATAGGATAAAAGCAGGGACAGATAACCGGAGTTTTTCCTCTTTTACTTTGTCAGCGTTGGATTTAGGAAAATTTTCAAGGAAATATGCTATATACATTCAAATCTGAACATCAAAGGTTCTAGCAATTCAAGAGCCGGTAATGATCAAAATTTGAACAATTATAGGCTCTTGATTCTAGAGAAATTACTCAACGAATCACTCTTTGGAAAGTTGCTGGCGTATTTTTCAAACCAAAGGGCATTCAAACTAATTTTGTTTTACATCTTTATCATAAAAGTCAAATACCTTGTCCTCTGATTTGTGTTGTAATACCTACCAGAAAAAGTTGGAAATCAGGATGTTTTAATCAAACTAGGCATTTGCGTGCCTTTTCATCCGTAGCTTCAGATCCACTGGTCAGACAATAGATTATGTGTTTCAAACAATATTTCCTTTGCTAACATTTTTAACGAAATTTTATTTTGTTTCAGGTAAGCAACTGTCATCAATGAAAGTGTACAAATGTATAACGATAAGGTAGGAAATGTCTAAAATTGACAGCTGTCAAAAGTTGTTTAATTTAAAACAGACGAACATTGAATCATTTTCAAATTAATAACTTTTGATAGATGTCAATTATTTTCCAGGTTAATTGTCAAATTTAAAATTGACAGCTGTCAGAAATCGTTTACCTAATGCAAAACCCTTTTTTTTTTATTGAAAATGACGTTTGGCAAACTTTATCCAAAATTAGAAGTTTGAATTAATGCCATTTATTAAACAGTTAATTTGTAAGGTGCACAATGGCTCAAATTCCAAATAAAGATTTATTTTTCAAAAATTGTATGGAACGCACTTTACTGAAAATTGAAAAAAAGTTTGATAATCAGCCCTATCTTACAATGGTAAAAACAGCATATAGATATCAATATTTTTTTCTATTTTGGGGTATGTAATGGCCATTCCCTGTGAAAAATTTAATTTAACCCAAATTAAAATTATTAATTATTGAACTTTGCACTTTAAGAAAATCTAGTTCAAGTCTTTTGAATGCTTTTTTTCGAATTTTTCACGTGTTCTTGAAGAGAAATGGATAAAATTTTACATCGTCGCTGTCTTTGGAAGGTTGCTGGGGCGTCCTTTAATCCAAAGGGCATTCTATGGAATTCCTAATATCTTAGAAAATTATTTAGCGAATCAGGTTCCAGGTTAATTGGACGTTAAATTGTCAAATTTAAAATTGACAGCTGTCAGAAATCGTTTACTTAGGGCCAAATTTATAGTAGTTTCTTGAATCTTCCTTGAAGTCGCGAATTTAGAATGGACACTTGCTACTATATGACAAGTTGGTCATGTCAATTCTAAACGTTCAAAGCTTCCTTAAGATCTGAGGAAACCTCAAGGACCGACTATAAATTCGGCCCCTAATGCAAAACCCTTTTTTTTAATTGAAAATGACGTTTGGCAAACTTTTTCTTGCCATTAATGCCATTAATTAAACAGTTAATTTTTGAAAAACTTTTAACAAACTTATGGAACGCATTTTACTGAATATTGGAAAAAAGTTTGATAATCAGCCCTATCTTACAACGGTAAAAATGGCATAGATATCAATATTTGTTTCCATTTTGGAGTATGTAAAGGCCATTCCCTATGAAAAATTTAATTTTAGTTCAAGTCTTTTGAATGTTTTTTTTTTTTTTTTTGAATTTTTCACGTGTTCTTGAAGAGAAATGGGTAAAGTTATTACATCGTTTCTGTCTTTGAAAGGTTGCTGGGGCGTCCTTTTTTCCAAAAGGCATTCTATAGAATTCCTAGAAAATTGTTTAGCGAATCAAACTCCGGTAATAATCAAAATTTGAACAATTCCAGGCTCATGATTCCCTCTAGAGAAATTATCCAACAAATCAAAACTCAAGAGCCGATAATAAATCAAAGTTCGACGTATTACTGTGTCTTGGTTTCCTCTAGCATGTGGTGGATAATTGCGGGCCACAATGCCGTCTCTTTGGAGGTTTATCCTGTGGTTAACAACAATAAGATAACAGAAGTATAATAGGTAACTGTTAGTGGTTGAACTGAGGCCTAATGTTTGATGTTTTAGTGGCAACAAAAAATGTATAATGACTGGTCATTTGGCAGTGGACTCGTTTTTTTTCATTTCGGGTTTCTTACTTTTTGTACTTTAAAAACCAGCTCAGCAAAAAAGGGGATGTTCGAGCAAATCAGGGCGGTACCTTCGATGATACTTCACAGATATTTAAGGTGAGAAATCAAACTTTTGAACTAATACCGGCTCTTGATTTTATTCTGTATTTTTCATTATACTTTTTGGAAAGTGGCTGATGCGTTTTTTAATCCAAAAGGCATTCTGTTAAATTCTCAATGTCTATTTTTTTTATTTGGATTTGGAGTATCACCAGCACTTGATTTTATTCTGTATTATTCATTATACTTTTTGGAAAGTGGCTGATGCGTTTTTTAATCCAAAAGGCATTCTGTTAAATTCTCAATGTCTATTTTTTTATTTGGATTTGGAGTATCTCCAGCTCTTGATTCTATTTTGTATTGTCCATTATAATTTTTGGAAAGTAGTTGGGGCGTCCTTTAATCCAAAGGGCATTCTATGGAATTTCTAATATCTTAAAAAATTGTTTAGCGAATTCAAACTCCGGCAAGAATCAAAATTTGAACAATTCCAGGCTCATGATTCCCTCTAGAGAAATTATCCAACAAATTAAAACTCAAGAGCCGATAATAATCAAAGTTTGACGTATTACTGTGTCTTGATTCCCTCTGGAATATTACCCAGCGAATCAAGAGCCGGTAATAATCAAAATTTGTATCAACAGCTCTTCTATAAATTTATCCAGTTTAAAAGTAAAACTTTGACACCCTGTATATTGAAAATTAAGGCTGTTGCCATCTCAATTTCAATAGAAATGCAAAATTTGTCACCTGTCAAGCGAATACCCGGACACCCTATGTATATACGTAAAACATAATTAAATTCTAACTTCATTTACACATACAGATGGTCAACATCCCCAAGTGTAAATTAATTATTGATCAGATCATTAATTGTTAATTAAAACTTCTCTACTGAACAATCTGCACCAATTTTTACATTTCAAACTAAAAATTACCTATTGCAGCAAATTGTCTCACACCCAAACCAGATTCCTGGTTTGTATGTGGGTTCTAGTAGGACTTTGTTAGTAGTACCCCGTTTCCGGTGGAGGGGCCTTACCGTGGGAACACTTTTTTGTCATTGTAAAAAAACCCTTAAACCCTTGCAGGTGAAAATCACCCTATACTATATCGATCGATTAAAATATTCGAAAATTTCCGCACGTCTCTGGCCTTCGAATAAAAATTGTTTTTAGCGGTCAGAATGAATGAACCGAACGGATGCTAGAAGGGAACCGCCGCCGTGCTTGAATGGGCCGGAAGTGCTCCACAGGAAGTGCACAGATGGGATTTTAAGACGTTTTTTTTTCTTTTCACAAACATTATTATTATCTAATGTCTAATTAAAAATAATTTGGCCTTTTTCTCACGTTGTTGTGTCAACAGGAATTATAATTAGCTATTAATTAGAGATTTCCTCTATCGATTGCTGCGGATATTGATTTTTAAAAGTCTTTTTTAAATGACACAATCTTTTTTTTTTTTGATTATGATTAATACAAGATTTATCTTTCCTGGCTCCCCTATCTCATTTCCTTTGGAGATATTTTTGCCCGTTTTGAAATAATAAACTGTGTGTGTATGTGTGTGGCGTCAGGCGGCGATATTCGAGCATCAGCGTTTTACATTTTGCAGCCTGATTAGAAATTAAAAATTATAACCGAGTAGGCTTTATATGTTATGTTTGCTAACTAGGCGGTTTTGCGGTTCGCTGCGGTAATCGATTTATCAATTTTGTTTAGCTGGATTTTGATATTCGAGTAGTTTGGGACACGAAAACTACGAGTCATTTTAGTGATAAATAAGGCAGTTTTTGTCTAGAATAACTTTAACATCTCCCTTTAGAAAAAGAAAATAATAGATATTGAAAAATAATCCATATTTGGCTCTCGAACCCTAATAATTGCCCAGATCCTAAATAATTCTTGAGAAAATTAGTTTCAATTATGTATCACTGGATAGAGCATTAAATTCTCCACAAATCTATGCTAAATTGGTTCCAGGAGCTCTTGAACTTTCTGAGCTATCAAGCTTCAAAGTGGAACTTTCAATTTCAGTCAAAATTTTGTCCAAAACCCTAGAGCTAAATCACTCATGGAAATCACTGTACATTGAGAATACCTAGAAATACTTGGTAATAATCTGGAAATACCTTAGAATACTTGGAAATCCTTGGGAATATGCTGGAAGTATATGGGAATACTCTGTAAGTACATGGGAATAATTTGGAAATACATGAAAGTACTTGTAAATTTTTAAATTTAAGTTAAATTTAGAGGAATTTGTGAGAAATTTGAAGGAACTTATCCGAATTTATGAGAATTTGGAGAATTTATAGGGAATTTGGAGGAATTTATGGGGAATTTGGGAGAATTTGTGAGGAATTTATGAGGAATTTAAAGGAAATTGTCAAATTTAAAAAATTCAAAAGAATAATGAATACAGACAGTTTTTGTAGGCTGATTTCCAAGATTTTTCATGTTGTTATTTTCCACTGAAAAAAATTGAAATTTTGGGAAAATACGCTTCTAACCTTCCTCTCTACATGCAAAAAGTTTCAAAATTTTCCCTTCACTATTTTTCTAGGAAAACTTTGAAATATGTGAGACTCTATTTTCAACTAATTCAGTTTTTGTAGGTTGATTTCCAAGATTTTTCATGTTGTTATATTTCTACTGGAACAATTTGAAATTCTGGGAAAATGAGCTTCTCACCTTCCTCTTTACATACAAAAAGTTTCAAAATTTTCCCTTCACTAGTTTTCCAGAAAATTTTTGAAATGTGTGAGACTGTATTTTCAATTAATTCAGTTATTGTTGGTTGATTTCCAAGATTTTTCATGTTGCTGTTTTCCACAGGAAAAATTTGAAATTTTGGAAAAATGAGCTTCTTACCTTCTTCTTTACATACAAAAAGTTTCAAAATTTTCCCTGTACTAGTTTTCCAGGAAAACTTTGAAATGTGTGAGACTGTATTTTCAAATAATTCAGTTTTTGTAGGTTGCATTCCAAGATTTTTCATGTTGTTAATTTTCACTGGAAAAATTTGAAACTTTGGGAAAATGAGCCTTTCACTTTCCTCTTTACATGTAAAAAGTTTCAAAATTTTCCCTTCACTAGTTTTCCAGGAAAACTTTGAAATATGTGAGACTGTATTTTCAATTAATTCAGTTATTGTAGGTTGATTTTCAAGATTTCTCATATTGTAATTTTCTACTAAAAAAATTTAAAATTCTGGGAAAATGAGCTTCTCACCTTCCTCTTTACATGCGAAAAGTTTCAATATTTTCCCTCCACTAGTTTTCCAGGAAAACTTTGAAATATATGAGACTGTATTTCAATTAATTCAGTTATTGTAGGTTCATTTTCAAGATTCCTCATGTTGTAATTTTCTACTGGAAAAATTTGAAATTCTGGGAAAATGAGCTTCTCACCTTCCTCTTTACATGCAAAAAGATTCAAAATTTTCTCTTCACTAGTTTCCCAGGAAATCTTTGAAATGTGTGAACCTGTATTTTTTAACTAATTCAGTTTTTGTAGGTTGATTTCCAAGATTTATTATGTTGCTGTTTTCCACTGGAAAAATTTGAAATTTTGGGAAAATGAGCTTCTCAGCTTCCTCTTTACATGCAAAAAGTTTTAAATTTTCCCTTTCACTTTTTTCAGGAAAACTTTGAAATAAGTGCGACTGTATTTTCAATTAATTCAGTTATTGTAGGTTGATTTCCAAGATTCCTCATGTTGTAATTTTCTATTTGAAAAATTTGAAATTTCGAGAAAATGAGCTTCTCACCTCTCTCTTTACATGCAAAAAGTTTCAAAATTTTCCCTTTACTACTTTTCCAGGAAAACTTAGAAATATGTGAGACTGTATTTTCAACTAATTCAGTTTATGTAAGTTGATTTCCAAGATTTTTCATGTTATTATTTTCCACTAAAAAAATTTGAAATTTTGGGAAAATGAGCCTCGCACCTTCCTCTTTACATGCAAAAAGTTTCAAAATTTTCCCTCCACTAGTTTTCCAGAAAATTTTTGAAATGTGTGAGACTGTATTTTCAATTAATTCAGTTATTGTTGGTTGAGTTCCAAGATTTTTCATGTTGCTGTTTTCCACAGGAAAAATTTGAAATTTTGGGAAAATGAGCTTCTTACCTTCTTCTTTACATGCAAAAAGTTTCAAAATTTTCTCTTCACTAGTTTCCCAAGAAATCTTTAAAATGTGTGAACCTGTATTTTCAACTAATTCAGTTTTTGTAGATTGATTTCCAAGATTTATCATGTTGCTGTTTTCCACTGGAAAAAATTGAAATTTTGGGAAAATGAGCTTCTCAGCTTTCTCTCTACATGCAAAAAGTTTTAAATTTTCCCTTTCACTTTTTTCAGGAAAACTTTGAAATAAGAGAGACTGTATTTTCAATTAATTCAGTTATTGTAGGTTGATTTCTAAGATTCCTCATGTTGTAATTTTCTACTTGAAAAATTTGAAATTTTGAGAAAATGAGCTTCTCACCTTTCTCTTTACATGCAAAAAGTTTCAAAATTTTCCCTTCAATAGTTTTCCAGGAAAACTTTGAAATGTGTGAGACTGTATAACTAATTCAGTTTATGTAGGTTGATTTCCAAGATTTTTCATGTTGTTATTTTCCACTAAAAAAATTTGAAATTTGGGCAAAATGAGATTCTCACCTTCCTCTTTTCATGCAAAAAGTTTCAAATTTCTCTCTTCACTAGTTTTTCAGGAAAACTTTGAAATGTGTGAGACTGTATTTTCAACTAATTCAGTTTTTGTAGGTTGATTTCTAAGATTTATCATGTTGCTGTTTTCCACTGGAAAAATTTGAAATTTTGAGTAAATGAGCTTTTCACCTTCCTCTTTACATACAACAAGTTTTAAAATTTCCCCTTTTCATAGAGGAATTTGTGGGGTATTTGGAGAAGTTCGTGGTGTGGTATTTGGAGGAATTTGTGATGGGATATCTGGAGGAATTTGTAGGAATTATGCGTAAAAAATTTCCCTTCGAGGAATTGTTGGCACCAATTCTGGGATGGTGGTTTACCCCTTGCTGGATACTATAATGCCCAAGTTCTTTTGCGAGTTGCAGTGCTGCAGCAAACAGTCATTTAGGATGTATTCACTTCCTTGATTTTCAACACCACACATTTGTCAGCATTGAGTTTCATTTACCGTCTTTTACAGCTTGTTTAAATTGCAGCCAGATCGTCTTTCATGTCCGAATATTGCCTCATTGCATCACAGTACAGCTTGGTGCCGTCTGCAAAAAATGTGATGTTTGTCTTGATGTTCTCAGCCAGGACACTAACCTACAGCAGAAACAGGAGAGGTCCCAGCACAGAGCCCTGCGGGACCCCACTAATTACTCCAGACTCCGTTGACTCTCACTTTAAAGACTCGGCCTTGTATAAATTCACCTATTCAGGTGTGTAGACCGCCTCTTACTCCAATATGGCTCAACTTGTAGAATGGCACCTTTTGAAAGACTTTCTTATAGTCCAGGTAAATAATATTATCTGTTTGTATGTGCTTATCAGAGTTTGTAGTCCAGTCGTTTAAACATCTTAGCATGTTGGTTGTTGTCGATTTCTGCGAATCAGGTATAACCTCATTTAACTTTGAGGATTCATCCAGTTCCTTTACTATGATTTTTTTCCATAACCTTACAAACAGGGCTTATTAAGCTTACTGGCCTATAATTTTCTGGTTTAAATCTTTTTGTATATTGGTGTTATAATAAATAGCCTGCTTCCAGCTGGTTGGCAAAGTCCCCGAGGTCATAGATTCATTCATAGCATGACTTAGTGTTGTTGCTAAACTTTTTACACATTTATTTAGAAAAATGGACGGAATTTCATTCAGCGGTATGCTGACATTAACCCATAGTGGAAATGGATTCGAATATTATTTTCTATTTCCTTGATGTATATAAGTAAACTTCCACCTTCATTATCCGTTCTATCTTTACGAAAGGTCCGATATCCTGGCAGAGTCTGATATTTCTGCATTAAGCCAAGTTTTTGTGATACAAATGTAAGTAGGGTTGGTTTTCTGAATTCTTGTTCTCCACCCGTCAATCTTATTTTTAAAAGAACGTAGGTTTGAATTCCAATAGGTGAATTCGACCACAGATTCAGCAGCTATGTTACTTAGTTTTTTGACAACGGTTGAGTTTTCAAGGTGACGATCCATAAACATACCTTATTTTCAGGTGTTGTTCTCCTTTGATGAAATTTGAGCAAAATAACTACAATTATATATCATTGAAAAGAGCAATAAATTCTCTTCAAAACTGTGCTAAATTGGTTCCAGTTATTCAAAGGGTTTTTGAGCTACAAGCCTCCAAAGTTGGACTTTAGTAAAAATTTTCTTCAAAATTTCAAACGCGATTTTCTCAAAAACTATAAAAGCTAGCGATTTCAGCTAAATACCATCTGAAAGCCCTCATCAAGAGCTACAAACCCTGCAAATATGGTCTCGGTACCGCTTTTGGTTACCAAGATATCAAGCTTTGAAGATTTGAAAATAAAAATCCAAAGGGTCCCTTAGAAAAAAGTGCAAAAAATTGAAAATTTTTAATTTTGGGTTTTTCTCAATTTTGACTTCAGAAATCGATAGAGCGAGTTCAAATTAGTCAGAAACGACTCTTAGATCAGTTTGATTCGAGAGTTACAATGAGAGAAAAAAATCCTAAACGAAATCTCAATTTTTGTCTCTGAAAATTTTTTTAAATCTTGACACGCTCATGAATAATTGCCCATATCTTCAATAGAATTTGAGCAAATTAACTACAATTATATATCATTGGAAAGAGCATTAAATTCCCTTCAAAACAGTACCAAATTGGTTCCAGTACCTCACCGGGTTCATGAGCAATCGAGCTTCAAAGTTGAACTTTAGTCAAAATTTCGCAAAATTTTGTCCAAAACTTCAAAGTCGATTTTCTCAAAAACTATAAACTCTAGCGATTTCAACTAAATACCATCTGAAAGACCTTATCGAGAGCTACAAACCCTGCAAATTTTGTCTCGGTACCACTTTTGGTTACTAAAATATCGAGCTTTGAAGATTTGAAAATAAAAATCCAAAGGGGTGGTAACCCTTAGGAAAAAGTGCAAAAAATTGAAGATTTTTATTTTTGGGTTTTTTTCAATTTTGACTTCAGAAATCGATAGAGCGAGTTCAAATTAGTCAGAAACGACTCTTAGATCAGTTTTATTCGAGAATTATAATGAGAGAAAAAATCCTAAAGGAAATCTCAATTTTTGTCTTTGGAAATTTTTTGAAATTTTGACACGCTCATGAATAATTGCCCATTACTTCAACATAATTTGAGCAAATTAGCTACAATTATATATCATTGGAAAGAGCATTAAATTCTCTTCAAAACTGTACCATATTGGTTCCAGTACCTCACCGGGTTCATGAGAAATCGAGCTTCAAAGTTGAACTTTAGTCAAAATTTCGCAAAATTTTGTCCAAAACTTCAAAGTCGATTTTCTCAAAAACTATGAAAGCTAGCGATTTCAACAATATACCATCTGAAAGCCCTCATCAAGAGCTACAAACCCTGAAAATTTTGTCTCGGTACCGCTTTTGGTTACCAAGATATAGAGCTTTGAAGATTTGAAAATAAAAATCCAAAGGGTGAATTCTTGGAAATTTTTTGAAATCTTGACACGCTCATGAATAATTGCCCATATCTTCAATAGAATTTGAACAAATTAACTACAATTATATATCATTGGAAAGAGCATTAAATTCTCTTCAAAACTGTATCATATTGGTTCCAGTACCTCAACGGGTTCATGAGCAATCAAATTTCAAAGTTGAACTTTAGTCAAAATTTTGTCCAAAACTTCAAAGTCGATTTTCTCAAAAACTATAAACTCTAGCGATTTCAACTAAATACCATCTGAAAGACCTTATCGAGAGCTACAAACCCTGCAAATTTTGTCTCGGTACCACTTTTGGTTACTAAAATATCGAACTTTGAAGATTTGAAAATAAAAATCCAAAGGGGTGGTAACCCTTAGGAAAAAGTGCAAAAAATTGAAGATTTTTATTTTTGGGTTTTTTTCAATTTTGACTTCAGAAATCGATAGAGCGAGTTCAAATTAGTCAGAAACGACTCTTAGATCAGTTTTATTCGAGAATTATAATGAGAGAAAAAATCCTAAAGGAAATCTCAATTTTTGTCTCTGGAAATTTTTTGAAATTTTGACACGCTCATGAATAATTGCCCATTACTCCAACATAATTTGAGCAAATTAGCTACAATTATATATCATTGGAAAGAGCATTAAATTCTCTTCAAAACTGTACCATATTGGTTCCAGTACCTCACCGGGTTCATGAGAAATCGAGCTTCAAAGTTGAACTTTAGTCAAAATTTCGCAAAATTTTGTCCAAAACTTCAAAGTCGATTTTCTCAAAAACTATAAACCCTAGCGATTTCAACAAAATACCATCGGAAAGCCCTCATCAAGAGCTACAAACCCTGGAAATTTTGTCTCGGTACCGCTTTTGGTTACCAAGATATCGAGCTTTGAAGATTTGAAAATAAAAATCCAAAGGGGTACCCCTTAGAAAAAAGAGCAAAAAATCGAAATTTTTTATTTTTGAGTTTTTCTAAATTTTGACTTCAGAAATCGGTAGAGCGAGTTCAAATTAGTCAGAAACGACTCTTAGATCAGTTAGATTTGAGAATTATAATGAGAGAAAAAATCTTAAAGGAAATCTCAATTTTTGTCTCTGGAAATTTTTGGAAATCTTGACACGCTCATGAATAATTGCCCATTACTTCAATATAATTTGAGCAAATTAGCTACAATTATATATCATTGAAAAGAGCATTGAATTCTCTTCGAAACTGTACCATATTGGTTCCAGTACCTTAACGGGTTCATGAGCAATCAAACTCCAAAGTTGAACTTTAGTCAAAACTTTGTCCAAAACTTCAAACTCGATTTTCTAAAAAACTATAAACCCTAGCGATTTCAACTAAATACCATCTGAAAGCCCTTATCGAGAGCTACAAACCTTGAAAATGTTGTCTCGGTATCGCTTTTGGTTACCAAGATATCGAACTTTGAAGATTTGAAAATAAAAATCCAAAGGGTGAATTCTTGAATTTCCGGTAGACCAAATAGACGAGGACGTTCTGTGCCCTTGCCTCTCTTTCCTGCAGCTCGTACAGTGCTGAAAATTGGAGTTTCTCGCAATTGCCTTGGTAATGACTACTTTCCGGTTTTCTAATGTCCGCCTTGATAGCATTCAATGTTGTTATGATACACTTTGTAAAAGTAATTTTCAATGTTTTCCTCAGAAACTAACCTGGCGTTGTTTTTTCTACTACATGCAGGGTATCAATGAGACACAATTGTAACAAATTTTTATGCGTGGGAAATTCAAATATCAATAATAAGTCAAAAATTGGCATATGGCCCAGTTGATCTTACTTGGAAATACGAGGGGGAATACTTGGAAATATTGTTCTACCTGAGAAATTTTTGATGGATTTCTTGAAACTTTTGCACATTCTTCGCATGTTTGCACAAAATTGATAATATCCCTGTCTATATTTGGCCAGTAAACATATCCACGTGCTATGGATTTCAAGTGTTGATATCATGGGGCGGTGGCATATTTCTGATAGTTCAGTTAAATTTTGAAAATGTTCTTCCTTTAATTGGCCTGATACTAAAATGTCATCAATATGGACCTGATAACATGCTATCCATAACTTGTTGAAAAATGGCTGGGGCAACTTTTATACCAAATGGCATTCTATAGTATTGAAACAATCCATGATGAGTGTTTATTGTTGAATATTTTCTTGATTCTTCACTGGGAGGAAGCATCAGAAAGGTCAATGATACTAAAAATTGTAATTTTGAAAAAATTTCTTCGACTGTTAGAAGAGGGTAATGATGTGGCAGAAGTGCTTCATTGAGACCAGTAGAGTAATCGTCACATGATATCAGTTTTGTTTTTTTGTAACTACAATTGGAGCCAGTAGCTCTCAAACTTTCCAAGCTATCAATTAAATTGCAGTCGCCAACATGTCAAGAGAAAATTCATCAAAAGCCAAATACTTAAGTACAAACAAAGTTTATTCAAATATCAATAAATAAATTCGAAGATTAAAATACCAAGACATAAAATCAGTCTCTTTCAAGAAGCCGTCACGAAAATCTTAGCGTTGCTGACAGCTTTGGCCTTTTTCGAAAAATTGCCCTTTTTCTTCTTTTTCTTGGATTTTGGTTGCGGCTCCGCTTCAGCTTGAGGCCCATCTTGCAAGCTTTTCGATTTCTTCAGGCTTTTCTTTATTCCGCTGCAAAAAACGACACAAATTCCTTGACACTGTGGCGCAACCTTTAAACGTTATAATACCTTTTTTGTAATTTCTTTCCAGCCTTTTCAGGTTTGTCTTCTTTGAGTTTTGAGTCTTTTTTATTATTGTTTTTTTGAGGCTTTTTGACAAACCTAAAACAATTCACTTATTTATAAATTAAAAAAATTTTGTACCTATTACTTTTGCTTCAACATATTATCAGTTCCCCAACAAATTGGCGAATCCCCTTGTCCAGCCCCAAACCACAACTTGTTTTTCAAAGTGAACAATTTGGCTTGCACTTCGGATAGTTGTCTGGTTGTTTCGTTTCGCTGAATCCTAAAAACCAAATAATTTAACCAAGAATGTCAGGATAATGCAAATGCTGACTTTGGTTGAGGTGTTTTCGAACGCTGCGTTGTAATTTGACGGGGAATTTTTTCGTTGGCAATTAAATCGAATACTGACAAAGTTGTTGGGGCCTTTTTGTAGTTTACTTCACTATCGGAATGTTCCTGTAATTGCTACAAAAATTAAATTTTTGGTAAAATCCTCCTCAAGCTTATAGTTACCTGTTTCTTAATAGCTTTTTTCTTCTTTTTCCTTTTCCTAAACTTAATAGGCGTTTTATGAATTTTTTCCTCTTGCTCCTCACTACTATCAGAACTAGTTTCAATATACTCCTTATCCGATAAAGATAACTTAAGGGTGGCTTTACAAATCTATAAAGCAATAATTAAAACTCATTTTTATTCAACTAAAAGCTTTTTATTTATGGGTGCAATTTTGCTACAGAAACTTCAGGCAAATCAACTAAGTGCACTTTTTGGGCTTTACTCCAAATCACTCTTTGCTCGATTAAAAGAGTGTCGCATTCGGGGTGATCGATTTCGTACTGAGTGTAATCTCTAAGTTCTAAATCGTATTTAGTATTCACCGGTAAAGGTTTCCTTTGAGCTCCTGGACTGCGTGATGTATACAGTTTAAGCTTGGAACGTTTTTTGGTTGTTGGAGAAGGTGGCGGAGGCTGAGGCACCACTAAATCATCATCTTCTTCTTCTTCTTCTTTTTCATCTCTGCCCACTTCGTCGCTACTGCTAGATGTATCACCTTCATCACTGGAAAAAATATGTCTTTTTAAACTAATGATAAAATTGTCAAGAGAGTGTTTGGGACGGCACAAAAAAGCAACAGACAAAAAAACTTTTTACCAGGTGCGGTGTCGTCACCAAAAATTATTGAGTGAGTATAATTGTGTGTCTAAAGTGCTGAGGGTGGAGGGTGTTTGCGCCTTTTCTTGTACCTCGAATAATCGCTTAGAGGAATATTAGTGGGCTCGTCAGCATTGGAACCTTCTTTGGTCAACCTCTCAATAATTTTGGTTCTCAATTTCTCCTAGAAACAAACATCCATAATAACAATTACAGTAAAACTTAAATAATGAAGTTACTTTTCTTGGATCCTCATCATAAAAGTCCAACAAAGTCTGACAAAAAGACCTCCCCATTTGCTCATAGTCTTGCGTACTAAAGTGACTCTCATTTCTGGCCCCCAAAATCGAACCAGCAAATGAAGCCTCCAATGTATAACTATTCGCTATACCCATCATCCACATTACAACTCTTCCAGTTCCCTCTTTGGCCTTTTGAATTCGGAATTTGCAGCTTTCAAAGGAAAACTTGTCGGCAGTGTTTTTGTGCAACATCAAAGGGAAAACTTGCTCTTGCAGTCTTCTGTCAGCTCCTCGTCTATTTTCGCAACCGTAGATAAATATGTTGTGCTTGCGGGAATGGGCGTGCAAGTCACAGTACAAAGCGACACCGCACTCTTCTAATAATCTGAAACAGCAATGACGCGGTATTAATCGGAGTCGTCTTCTAGGAAAATTGTCTAGCCATTCATATTGTACGTAATTGTCACTAATCGAAGAACATGTAGGCCATCACCGAAGTAAATCGCAATAAACCCAAAATCGCTGGAAAACTACTGGTGCATTTACTAGTCCGAAAGGCATTCTCAAATACTCGTAATGCCCGTCTGGTGTTACGAAGGCTGTTTTGGGAATTGGATCATCAGCAATAGAAGAAAATTTTGCCGGTAATAATCAAAATTTGGACTATCACCGGCTCTTGAGCCCTTCTAGAAGTTTATCAATCAAGCGCCAGTGATAGTCAAAACTTGATTCTATTCTGTAATCCTAGTAATATATCTTCCATTAAAACAATTTTTTCACTCAAAAACTAAAGTGAGTGGAGAGTTGAACTTTTGAGGACTTTTTCCTAAAGATTCAATGTGAATAATACTAAAAACTCAAAGGGATTGAGTTATTATTAATGGAGTTATGATTTTTTTTAAATAATGATGTTTTGTAAAGTGATACCCTTCAAACAATTTTTTCACTCAAAAACTGAAGTGAATGGAGAGTTGAAATTTTGAGGACTTTTTCCTAAAGATTCAATGTAAAAAATACTAAAAACTCGAGGCGATTGAGTTATTATTAATGGAGTTATGACTTTTTTTAAATAATGATGTTTTGTGAAGTGATACTCAACAAACAATTTTTTCACTCAAAAAGTAAAGTGAGTGGAGAGCTAAAATTTTGAGTACTTTTTCCTAATGATTCAATGTAAAAAATACTAAAAACTCAAAGGGATTGAGTTATTATTAATGGAGTTATGATTTTTTCAAAATAATGAAATTTTGTAAAGTGATACTCTTCAAACAATTTTTTCACTCAAAAACTAAAGTGAGTGGAGAGTTGAAATTTTGAGTACTTTCTCCTAAAGATTTAATGTAAAAAATACTAAAAACTCAAAGGGATTGAGTTATTATTAATGGAGTTCTGACTTTTTTAAAATAATGATGTTTTATAAAGTAAAACTCTACAAACAATTTTTTCACTCAAAAACTAAAGTGAGTGGGGAGTTGAAATTTTGAGGACTTTTTCCTGATGACTCAATGTAAAAAATACTAAAAACTCAGAGGGATTGAGTTATTATTGATGGAGTTATGACTTTTTTAAAATAATGATGTTTTGTGAAGTGATACTCTACAAACAATTTTTTCACTCAAAAACTAAAGTGAGTGGAGAGTTGAAATTTGGAGTACTTTCTCCTAAAGATTTAATGTAAAAAATACTAAAAACTCAAAGGGATTGAGTTATTATTAATGGAGTTCTGACTTTTTTAAAATAATGATATTTGTAAAGTAATACTCTACAAACAATTTTTTCATTGAAAAACTAAAGTGAGTAAGGAGTTGAAATTTTGAGGACTTTTTCCTGATGATTCAATGTAAAAAATACTAAAAACTCAAAGGAATTGAGTTATTATTAATGGAGTTATGATTTTTTTAAAATAATGATGTTTGTAAAGTAATACTCTACAAACAATTTTTTCACTCAAAAACTAAAGAGAGTGAAGAGTTGAAATTTTGAGTACTTTTTCCTAAAGATTCAATGTAAAAAATACTAAATACTCAAAGGGATTGAGTTATTATCAATGGAGTTATGATTTTTTTAAAATAATGAAATTTTGTAAAGTGATACTCTATAAACAATTTTTTCAGTCAAAAACAAAAGTGAGTGGAGAGTTGAAATTTTGAGGACTTTTTCCTAAAGATTCAATGTAAAAAATACTAAAATCTCAAAGCGATTGAGTTATTATTAATGGAGTTATGATTTAATACCCTTTGGAAGTTTGCTGGGGCGTTCTTTAATCCAAAAGGCATACCGTTTCAGGTATAACTACCAAAACCAAACCAATTCTTACCTTCTAACCATCAACTTGGTATACCAAATAGACGGATAAGCGTCCCGCATCACCGTCCTGTATTGCCGGTTCAAATCTTTTGCGGACAACGAGCACCGGTTATTACCAACAATCACACCATCTGGATTCAGCATCGGGACAATTTTGAAAATAAACTTATCCCTGAGGTCTTTTGCTGGAGCCGAATCCCCAGTTAAAAAGTCCAAAATCCCTTTCATTATCCAGGAGGACGGGGTTTCACCCGGGTGCACTCTAGCCGTAAGAACTACAGCTCGTTTTTTCTATGGATAACATAATTCAATACTAGAAAAAAAAAAAATGCATCAATTTACCTTTGGTTCTCCTGGTACTTGAGGCGAAGTAATTGTAACAAAATAAACATCATTGCCTGCCAAAGATCTGCACAAAAGCCTCACTGCGCTGTAGGTTTGCTTGACAGGGTGCGCTCGAATTTCTGCCAAATGTTCCTGGAACAAACTCTAGTTTAGGCTTCAGTCCCCTGGCTACATCAACTCACCTGAAGGTTTGAATAAGTATAAGGATAACATTGGGCCAAATAGACTTCGTCATCATCGTGCGGAAAAGTCACTGTGAAGGTTAACGTGTAGGTTTGAGGCTGGTCTGGATCTTCAGATGTACTAAAAAAAAAAGTGTACAATTAATTAAGATGAACGATTATTCAATAAAAAAACTTATTTGTGAATTGTTGGGTCTTTATTCTATAATGAGTCCCTGAAACCGACAGAATTCAATGTTGAAATAACGAATGCCCTTTGGACTAAAGAACGCCCCAGCAACTTTCCAAAGAGTGACGATTAATGTGTTACTAACAGAATAAGGACAATTATTGGATTGTTGCCACTTAAATAAAACTAAACTTAAACAATCCCAAGTAAGATTTATTTCAGTCATGATTCCTCTTAGAAAAACAACAAGTCAATGCCCTAAAAATCTTGCTAAAACTCGATGGTTGTCTTCTCGGCGGCGCTAGCCCTTCTTCATTAGTATCGGTACTTCTGGAATACAAAATTTGCACGTCCGGATTGTCGGTTTCATCTTTTTGTTCGGGTATCGGGGCCGAATAGTAAGCGCTCGGCCGGTCGGCGATGTCCGGAAAAGTTTTCGATTTTTCCAGCCAAACGATTTCGCCGGCGCCGTCCAATTTCGTATCGAGACCGCCGCCGAATTCTTGGCTGGATTTGGACGGATTCATGTGGATGGATTGGATGAGTGATGCGACACGGAAAATTTGAACTTTCGGGTGACGTTTACCTGTTCAGAATTTTTGGCAACTGGATCGGTGCACGTGTGGAAAGGTGCAATTTTTAACTGGTTTGAGTTTTTTTTCATTGGAGCCCAGTTGATAATTATACAGATTGAATCAACTTACTAGACACATTAGGAGTGATAAGGCGAATTAGCTTGTACAGGGATGATCCTATAGTGAAATGGGTTGTATAATTATTAGTCCCGATTTTCTTCTGGATTTGTATATATACTCTAGTCAGATTTGTTTGGTCTGGATTATTTTCTAGAGGGAATCAAGACCCACTAATACTCAAAATTTTGATTATTACCGGCTCTTGAGTCTTGATTCGCCGGATAATTTCTCTAGAGGGAATCAAGAGCCTATAGAATTGTTCAAATTTTGATTATCACCGGCGTTTGATTGGCTGAATGATATTCTTCGAGGAATCAAAACCCAATGATTGACCAAATTTTAATTATTACTTGACTCATGATTGGTTGGATAGTGTTCAAGGGGCAAACCACCTAGGAATTCCTTGCCAAAAATGTGGGGAATTTAGAGAAATTTGAAGGAACTCATCCGAATTTATGAGAATTTGAGAAATTTATAGGGAATTTGAAGGAATTTATGGGGAATTTGGGAGAATTTTTAAGGAATTTATGAGGAATTTAAAGGAAATTGTCAAATTTGAAAAATTCAAAAGAATAATGGATACAGTTTTTGTAAGCTGATTTCCAAGATTTTTTATGTTGTTATTTTCCACTGAAAAAAATTGAAATTCTGTGAAAATGAGCTTCTCACCTTCCTCTCTACATGCAAAAACTTTCAAAATTTTCCCGTCACTAGTTTTCCAGGAAAACTTTGAAATGTGTGAGACTGTATTTTCAATTAATTCAGTTATTGTAGGTTGATTTCCAAGATTCCTCATGTTGTAATGTTCTACTGGAAAAATTTGAAATTTTGAAAAAATGAGCTTCTTACCTTCCTCTTTACATGCAAAAAGTTTCAAAAGTTTCCCTTCACTAGTTTTCCAAGAAAACTTTGAAATGTGTGAGACTGTATTTTCAACTAATTTAGTTTTTGTAGGTTGATTTCCAAAATTTTTCGTGTTACTATTTTTCACTGGAAAAATTTGAAATTTTAGGAAAATAATCTTCTCACCTTCCTCTTTACATGCAAAAAGTTTCAAAATTGCCCCTTCACTAGTTTTCCAGGAAAACTTTTAAATGTGTGAGACTGTATTTTCAACTAATTCAGTTTTTGTTGGTTGATTTCCAATATTCCTCATGTTAATATTTTCCACTGGAAAAATTTGAAATTTTGAGTCAGGGGAAATCATAAGGAAATCAAGGGAAATCTCTAGATCTAACGCATACGCAGTTTCCAAAAATCTTTATAATTTGAGGCTATTTTGTTATGGGAAATATCTTACTGGTAATCAGAAGAATAGGGGAAACCATGGTAAATCATTAAACCGTAATTTAATGTACAAAAACTGACCAGGGGTAAACCGCAAGGGAAATCTAGTATACAAATTAGGAGAAATCCAGAAGAAATCCGTGGATTCTAGGCACTTCGGAGAAATTATAAGGAAACTAAGGTAAATCTTAAGGATCTTGGAAAAAATGAGTGAGTTTTTGAACTAATGAGTACAAATTCTGACCTGAAAATGAGTGAAATAAATAAAAGAACCCTTGCATTACGGGCTTATTTATTATAATTAGAAAAACCCCGACCCTACGGGCTCGTAATTTATAAAGACCCCGGCCCTACGGGCTCGTAATTAGAAAAACTCCCGCCCTACAGGCCCGTAATTGGAATAACTCTCGCCCTAAAAATTGGCAACACCGCAGTTATAACACAGCAAACAATAAAACACTGACATTTCAAAGTAGGCCTTTGTTTTCTTCGACACTTGTCAATATTACAGATAACTGCAAGCGAAAAATGTATTAAACCAAGTTGGCTTTGAACAAGGATGACACACTTACAGGATTGCTTATTTGCCTTGTTTTTGGTAATTGTCGATATATCGGTATGTCACCATTTCCGATGTCATAAGTAAGTCATCAGCTTTCTAAACAGCCTACGTCAATGCGAGAAATAACAGGGAGGTTCTCACAAAAACGAAAATGCTGTTTTCGTCGCTCATATTCATATTTTCATAACACCGACAAAGACAGAACCTGTGTGTATCATGTTTGGACTTTGAAAACATGTATAGCAATGTCGGTATAACAGTTTGCCAACTTCAAATTTTGAAATTTTTCAAAGCCTGCTCTGTCATTTGTCAGACAGTGCTGCCAACTACGTTATTGTCTGAATCATTGAGGGTCAAAGATTTTTAAAAAAAGCCCAAATGGGCCTTGAAAATTTCCAATTTTCCACATCCTATTTTTTTAAACGTCGGCAACACTGCTGGGCAATGTTGAATGTCATATTTTTGACAAGCGAAAGGATTACTTATTGAAAACCCAAGGGAAATCTGGAGTACAAATTCGAGGAAATCTAAGGCGATCAAGGGAAATTATGAGGAAATCATAGGAAATCAAAGGAAATCTCGAAAAACTCAAAGGAAATCTTGAGGGAATCATAGGAATTTTTCAAGAAATCAATCAATCTTTAGATGTAACGCATAAGCAGTTTTCAATCGTAATTAGAAAAACTCTCGCCCTCGTTATTGAACTGACTCTCGCCCTTCGGGCTTGTGATTTGGAAAAAATATGGCAACATTGCTCATAACACAACAAACGTCAAAAAAACTGACATTTCAAAGTAGGCCTTGTTTTGTAGTAGGCCTTGAAAAATGTATCAAACCAAGTAGGCTTTGAGCAAGGATGATACACACTTACAAGCTTGCTTATCTGCCTTGTTTTTGGTAATCGCCGCCATATTGGTGAATCATGGAAAATCCTAAAGAAATCATTCCCAGTTTTCAATCGTAATTAGAAAAACTCCCGCTCTACAGGGCTCGTGATCTAAATAATTCTCGCCCTACAGGCTCGTAATTGAACTTACTCTCGCCCTTCGGGCTCGTGATTTGAAAAAAAAATATGGCAACACCGCAGTCATAACAACAAAACGTCAAAATACTGACATTTCAAAGTAAGCCTTGTTTTCTTTGACAATTGTCAATATTACAGATGACTGTAAATGATAAATTTATCAGTTATTGTAGGTTGATTTCCAATATTCCTTATGTTGTTATTTTCCATTGGAAAAATTTGCAATTCTGGGAAAATGATCTTCTAACCTTCCTCTTTACATGCAAAAAGTTTCAAATTTGTCCCTTCACTAGTTTTCCAGGAAAACTTTGAAATGTGTGAGACTGTATTCTCAACTAATTCAGTTTTTGTAGCTTAATTTCCAATATTTCTCATGTTGTTATTTTCCACTGGAAAAATTTGAAATTTTGGGAAAATGAGCTTCTCACCTTCCTCTTTATATGCAAAAAGTTTCAAAATCTTCCCTTCACTAGTTTTCTAAGAAAACTTTGAAATGTGTGAGACTGTATTTCAACTAATTCAGTTTTTGTAAGTTGATTTCCAAGATTCCTCATGTTGTAATTTTCTACTGGAAAAATTTGAAATTGTGGGAAAATGAGCTTCTCACCTTCCTCTTTACATGCAAAAAGTTTCAAAATTTTCCCTCTACTAGTTTTCCAGGAAAACTTTGAAATGTGTGAGACTGTATTTTCAACTAATTCAGATTTTATGGGTTAATTTCCAATATTCCTCATGTTGTTATTTTTCACTGGAAAAATTTGAAATTTTGGAAACATGAGCTTCTCCCCTTTCTCTCTATATGCAAAAAGTTTCAAAATTTCCCTTTCTTTGGTTTTCCAGGAAAACGTTGAAATTTATGAGACTGTATTTTCAATTAATTCAGTTTTTGTAGGTTGATTTCCAAAATTTTTCATGTTACTGTTTTCCACTGGAAAAATTTGAAATGTTGGGAAAATGATCTTCTCACCTTTCTCTTTACATGCGAAAAGTTTCAAATTTCTCCCTTCACTAGTTTTCTAGGAAAACTATGAAATGTGTGAGACTATATTTTCAATTAATTCAGTTATTGTAGGTTGATTTCCAATATTCCTTATGTTGTTATTTTCCATTGGAAAAATTTGAAATTCTGGAAAAATGAGCTTCTAACCTTCCTCTTTGCATGCAAAAAGTTTCAAATTTGTCCCTTCACTAGTTTTTCAGGAAAACTTTGAAATAGGTGAGACTGTATTTTCAACTGATTCAGTTTTTGTGAGTTAATTTCCAATATTCCGCATGTTGTTATTCTCCACTGGAAAAATTTGAAATTTTGGGAAAACTAGCTTCTCACGTTCCTCTTTACATGCAAAAAGTTTCAAAATTTTCCCTTCTTTAGTTTTGCAGGAAAACTTTGAAATATGTGAGATTGTATTTTAAATTAATTCAGTTATTGTATGTTGATTTCCAAGATTTTTCATCGTGCTGTTTTTCACTGGAAAAATTTGAAACTTTGAGAAACTAAGTTTCTCACCTTCTTCTTTACGTGTAAAAAGTTTCAAATTTGTCCCTTCACTAGTTTTCTAAGAAAACTTTGAAATGTGTGAGACTGTATTTTCAACTAATTCAGTTTTTGTAGGTTAATTTCCAATATTTCTCATGTTGTTATTTTCCACTGGAAAAATTTGAAATTTTGGGAAAATGAGCTTCTCACCTTCCTCTTTACATGCAAAAAGTTTCAAATTTGTCCCTTTACTAGTTTCCTAAGAAAACTTTGAAATGTGTGAGACTGTATTTTCAACTAATTCAGTTTTTGTAAGTTAATTTCCAATATTCCGCATGTTGTTATTCTCCACTGGAAAAATTCGAAATTTTGGGAAAACGAGCATCTCACGTTCCTCTTTACATGCAAAAAGTTTCAAAATTTTCCCTTCTTTAGTTTTGCAGGAAAACTTTGAAATATGTGAGACTGTATTTTAAATTAATTCAGTTATTGTATGTTGAATTCCAAGATTTTTCATGGTGCTGTTTTTCACTGGAAAAATTTGAAACTTTGAGAAAATAAGTTTCTCACCTTCTTCTTTACGTGTAAAAAGTTTCAAATTTGTCCCTTCACTAGTTTTCTAAGAAAACTTTGAAATGTGTGAGACTATATTTTCAACTAATTCAGTTTTTGTAGGTTAATTTCCAATATTTTTCATGTTGTTATTTTCCTCTGGAAAAATTTGAAATTTTGGAAAAATGAGCTTCTCACTTTCCTCTTTACATGCAAAAAGTTTCAAATTTGTCCCTTTACTAGTTTCCTAAGAAAATTTTGAAATGTGTGAGACTGTATTTTCAACTAATTCAGTTTTTGTAAGTTAATTTCCAATATTCCGCATGTTGTTATTCTCCACTGGAAAAATTCGAAATTTTGGGAAAACGAGCTTCTCACGTTCCTCTTTACATGCAAAAAGTTTCAAAATTTTCCCTTCTTTAGTTTTGCAGGAAAACTTTGAAATATGTGAGACTGTATTTTAAATTAATTCAGTTATTGTATGTTGATTTCCAAGATTTTTCATGGTGCTGTTTTTCACTGGAAAAATTTGAAACTATGAGAAAATAATTTTCTCACCTTCTTCTTTACGTGTAAAAAGTTTCAAATTTGTCCCTTCACTAGTTTTTTAAGAAAACTTTGAAATGTGTGAGACTGTATTTTCAATTAATTCAGTTTTTGTAGGTTAATTTCCAATATTCCTCATGTTGTTATTTTCCACTGGAAAAATTTGAAATTTTGGGAAAATGAGCTTCTCACGTTCCTCTTTACATGCAAAAAGTTTCAAAATTTTCCCTTCTTTAGTTTTCCAGGAAAGACATTTGTGGGAAATTTGAAAGGTATTTGGAGAAATTCGTGGTGAGGTATTTGGAGGAATTTGTGATAAGGTATCTGGAGAAATTCCGAGGAATTATCCCTAAAAAGTTTTCCTTTAAGGAGTTGCTTGCACCAATTCTGAGATGGTGATTTACCCTTTGATAGTGTTCTAGAAGAATTCAATTTGCAAGTCAAGTAAGGTTCCCCAAACGATATATTTTGGTACTACCTATAATTTCCAGTACTGTTTGTACCCGAAACAATAATCAAAACTAGATAATACTTACACGTTATCATTACAAAAGTACGTAATATTTTGTCCGCAACGTTTCCAACCAATAGAATGCAATTGCGAGTCCTTTTTTGAATACATCAAAGGCCGCATTCCTTCATTGTAAAGACTACTTTCCTTTGAACAATTTGTTATAGAAAATCTACAATAAACACTTGAAAAGTATTGAACTATACATAAAACCTATAAACAAACCTATAAAGAAAATTCTTTTTGGTATTCGAAACCCTGAAATAGAACCACTGCATGTGGCGGTTCGTGTACAGATCGGCCCTGAGGTGCAGCTCGTAGTAGCTCGGAGTAATCCGAATTGCTCTGGCCAAATTTCCACATTCGAATCTTGATTCAAATCTTAGACTGTCTTCCTCTGGACAAATGGTTGAGGAGAGCAAATACCTGCTACCTCCTACACTAGATCTACTAAACTAATATAATAATATTTTAAAAAATATTTATATATTTTATTTAATTTTTCTTACATAATTGACAGCACTTATTGGCGTATATTGATAAACAATCAGTCCGAATTCCTCTCCAGAAGGTTTCGGTTCACATTCGTTACCAGTTACAATATAATAAGGCTCTGGTGAGGCTGGCACATAGTTAATATGTTCAATTTTGTCTTCTAAAACCTACAAAAATATTGATTTAGTTGAGTTTTGATTGGAAATCTAGAGTCACCTGGCATTCTGTAGGCCATCTAGGCGGTTGTAAGACAAAGGCAGTATCTTTGGTCGCTGGAAAAAGTTCTCTGAGCGTAAAAGATTCTTTGATTTTCAAGCGTAATTCATCGTCGTCTTCAATTTGACAAGTTTTTACAAAGAAATTGGAAAAATAACTGCCTGATGATGTCAGTTGAGGCGGAAACAGGCACGCTTGTAAAGTTTTTACGTTGTTTAGTTCCAAATCTGAAACATTTTCATGTAAATTTTGATGTGATACAAGTTCTAGAGTTCACTGACCTGCATCTCCGTTACTTTCACTTTCAGCGCTCATCGTCAGCCCTTCCATTTCCCTCCTTATAATCAATCAGCTCTTCATTGTAACTTATTTTCCGCTGGAAAAAAGTAAAAAAAAATTTTTGAATAAAAATAAAAACAATATCGTCAACACCAGTTTTCAAAATATCACTACTGACTTTTTCGGCTGTCGGTGGGCCAAATACCTTTCTCCATTTCCATGGTAATTGATGGATCAATATCAGGCAGCAAATCGATGAATCTATTATAGACAAAGAAGCCTTATATCTATTTTCATTAAAATTATGACCACAGGTATGACTCAGAATTTCCTGGCTCAATAATTATTATTATTGTATGAATGTTGCCAAGGGTCATTTTTATATGTTCAAATGCCTGGACACAAAATCTACATAGTCAAGTAACACATGAAATTGTGAAGTTTTATTAGAACTATAAACCTAGTTTATGATTTAGTTGTTCCAGGAAATCTATTTCTGTGAAATGTGAAATTTTCACTTCTTCAATAACTGGCTTTTCAAAAAAGATAGATTTTCAAACACAAAAAAAAATACTCACAGTTTTTCCAATACTTAATTGAAACTACTCAGGTATAGGTACTATTGCAAAAAAAATAATACTTAATGTTTTTTGGTACGCGTCTCAAAACATAATGTAAGCTGAAAGTCAAGATAACATAAATTTTAAGTATCTGGCAGGAGAAATTTTTGGCAAGTGAGGACTTTAGTCTGGATTGAATTAAATTTCTGGGTAATTTTGGAGTGTATGAGGCTTAATTTGTGCCCAGACTAAGGTACAATGTGTATTATTTCAGGTATAAAGGATTTTAAAAAACACTTTTGGCAATCAGAGTTGAAATAATGAGATACATCAGGTTTTTGTTTAATTGAGGAAATCAAGAGCCTGGGATAGGTAAAATTGTGATTATTACTGGCTCTAGAATCTTGATTGGTTGAATGATTTCTGTAAAGGGAATTAAGAGCTTAGAGCTTGTAATTGTTCAAATTTTCATTATTATTAGCGTGTGATTCACTGGATAATATTTTAAAGAGTATCAAGAAATCAAGAAGGCAGCTACCTTATGATTAAGATTTTGGAAAACTTTGAAAGTCATAACTTTTTTTCTATTATAGATAGAAAGCTGAATCTTTCACTGAATCTTATCTTTTTCAAAGGACTACAATCCCTGAAAATTTCAGCTCATTTGCACTTATAGTTCCTGAGATAAAATCGTGTTAAGCAATTTGGGGTGATTTATCAATTTTTCAATTTTTCTGAGTGCCTTTTTTCATAGATTTCAGCTTCAAATCTGAGAATAATTTAGTGTATGGAGTTTGGGGTATGTTGATTGACCATTAGGATACAAAATCTCGACAAAAAAAAATTTGAAATTTCATCGTTTTAGTAAGAAGGTACCTACCTTATGATTTAGATTTTGGAAAATTTTAAAAGGTCATAACTTTTTTTCTATTATAGATAGAAAGCTGAATCTTTCACTGAATTTTATCCCTTTCAAAGGACTACAATCCCTGAAAATTTCAGCTCATTTGTATTTATAGTTCCTGAGATAAAATCGTGTTAAGCAATTTGGGGTGATTTATCAATTTTTCAATTTTTCTGAGTGTCTTTTTTCATAGATTTCGGCTTCAAATCTGAGAATAATTTAGTGTATGGAGTTTGGGGTATGTTGATTGACCATCAAGATACAAAATCTCGACAAAAAAAAATTTGAAATTTCATCGTTTTAGTAAGAAGGTACCTACCTTATGATTTAGATTTTGGAATAATTTGAAAGGTCATAACTTTTTTTCTATTATAGATAGAAAGCTGAAACTTTCACTGAATCTTATCTTTTTCAAAGGACTACAATCCCTGAAAATTTCAGCTCATTTACACTTATAGTTCCTGAGATAAAATCGTGTTAAGCAATTTGGGGTGATTTATCAATTTTTCAATTTTTCTGAGTGCCTTTTTTCATAGATTTCAGCTTCAAATCTGAGAATAATTTAGTGTATGGAGTTTGGGGTATGTTGATTGACCATTAGGATACAAAATCTCGACAAAAAAAAATTTGAAATTTCATCGTTTTAGTAAGAAGGTACCTACCTTATGATTTAGATTTTGGAATAATTTGAAAGGTCATAACTTTTTTTCTATTATAGATAGAAAGCTGAATCTTTCACTGAATCTTATCTTTTTCAAAGGACTACAATCCCTGAAAATTTCAGCTCATTTACACTTATAGTTCCTGAGATAAAATCGTGTTAAGCAATTTGGGGTGATTTATCAATTTTTCTGAGTGTCTTTTTTCATAGATTTCGGCTTCAAATCTGAGAATAATTTAGTGTATGGAGTTTGGGGTATGTTGATTGACCATGAGGATACAAAATCTCGACAAAAAAAAATTTGAAATTTCATCGTTTTAGTAAGAAGGTACCTACCTTATGATTTAGATTTTGGAATAATTTGAAAGGTCATAACTTTTTTTCTATTATAGATAGAAAGCTGAATCTTTCACTGAATCTTATCTTTTTCAAAGGACTACAATCCCTGAAAATTTCAGCTCATTTACACTTATAGTTCCTGAGATAAAATCGTGTTAAGCAATTTGGGGTGATTTATCAGTTTTTCAATTTTTCTGAGTGTCTTTTTTCATAGATTTCGGCTTCAAATCTGAGAATAATTTAGTGTATGGAGTTTGGGGTATGTTGATTGACCATGAGGATACAAAATCTCGACAAAAAAAAATTTGAAATTTCATCGTTTTAGTAAGAAGGTACCTACCTTATGATTTAGATTTTGGAATAATTTGAAAGGTCATAACTTTTTTTCTATTATAGATAGAAAGCTGAATCTTTCACTGAATCTTATCTTTTTCAAAGGACTACAATCCCTGAAAATTTCAGCTCATTTACACTTATAGTTCCTGAGATAAAATCGTGTTAAGCAATTTGGGGTGATTTATCAATTTTTCAATTTTTCTGAGTGCCTTTTTTCATGGATTTCGGCTTCAAATCTGAGAATAATTTAGTGTATGGAGTTTGGGGTATGTTGATTGACCATTAGGATACAAAATCTCGACAAAAAAAAATTTGAAATTTCATCGTTTTAGTAAGAAGGTACCTACCTTATGATTTAGATTTTGGAATAATTTGAAAGGTCATAACTTTTTTTCTATTATAGATAGAAAGCTGAATCTTTCACTGAATCTTATCTTTTTCAAAGGACTACAATCCCTGAAAATTTCAGCTCATTTACACTTATAGTTCCTGAGATAAAATCGTGTTAAGCAATTTGGGGTGATTTATCAATTTTTCAATTTTTCTGAGTGTCTTTTTTCATAGATTTCGGCTTCAAATCTGAGAATAATTTAGTGTATGGAGTTTGGGGTATGTTGATTGACCATGAGGATACAAAATCTCGACAAAAAAAAATTTGAAATTTCATCGTTTTAGTAAGAAGGTACCTACCTTATGATTTAGATTTTGGAATAATTTGAAAGGTCATAACTTTTTTTCTATTATAGATAGAAAGCTGAATCTTTCACTGAATCTTATCTTTTTCAAAGGACTACAATCCCTGAAAATTTCAGCTCATTTACACTTATAGTTCCTGAGATAAAATCGTGTTAAGCAATTTGGGGTGATTTATCAATTTTTCTGAGTGTCTTTTTTCATAGATTTCGGCTTCAAATCTGAGAATAATTTAGTGTATGGAGTTTGGGGTATGTTGATTGACCATGAGGATACAAAATCTCGACAAAAAAAAATTTGAAATTTCATCGTTTTAGTAAGAAGGTACCTACCTTATGATTTAGATTTTGGAATAATTTGAAAGGTCATAACTTTTTTTCTATTATAGATAGAAAGCTGAATCTTTCACTGAATCTTATCTTTTTCAAAGGACTACAATCCCTGAAAATTTCAGCTCATTTACACTTATAGTTCCTGAGATAAAATCGTGTTAAGCAATTTGGGGTGATTTATCAATTTTTCTGAGTGTCTTTTTTCATAGATTTCGGCTTCAAATCTGAGAATAATTTAGTGTATGGAGTTTGGGGTATGTTGATTGACCATGAGGATACAAAATCTCGACAAAAAAAAATTTGAAATTTCATCGTTTTAGTAAGAAGGTACCTACCTTATGATTTAGATTTTGGAATAATTTGAAAGGTCATAACTTTTTTTCTATTATAGATAGAAAGCTGAATCTTTCACTGAATCTTATCTTTTTCAAAGGACTACAATCCCTGAAAATTTCAGCTCATTTACACTTATAGTTCCTGAGATAAAATCGTGTTAAGCAATTTGGGGTGATTTATCAATTTTTCAATTTTTCTGAGTGCCTTTTTTCATGGATTTCGGCTTCAAATCTGAGAATAATTTAGTGTATGGAGTTTGGGGTATGTTGATTGACCATTAGGATACAAAATCTCGACAAAAAAAAAATTTGAAATTTCATCGTTTTAGTAAGAAGGTACCTACCTTATGATTTAGATTTTGGAATAATTTGAAAGGTCATAACTTTTTTTCTATTATAGATAGAAAGCTGAATCTTTCACTGAATCTTATCTTTTTCAAAGGACTACAATCCCTGAAAATTTCAGCTCATTTACACTTATAGTTCCTGAGATAAAATCGTGTTAAGCAATTTGGGGTGATTTATCAATTTTTCAATTTTTCTGAGTGTCTTTTTTCATAGATTTCGGCTTCAAATCTGAGAATAATTTAGTGTATGGAGTTTGGGGTATGTTGATTGACCATGAGGATACAAAATCTCGACAAAAAAAAATTTGAAATTTCATCGTTTTAGTAAGAAGGTACCTACCTTATGATTTAGATTTTGGAATAATTTGAAAGGTCATAACTTTTTTTCTATTATAGATAGAAAGCTGAATCTTTCACTGAATCTTATCTTTTTCAAAGGACTACAATCCCTGAAAATTTCAGCTCATTTACACTTATAGTTCCTGAGATAAAATCGTGTTAAGCAATTTGGGGTGATTTATCAATTTTTCTGAGTGTCTTTTTTCATAGATTTCGGCTTCAAATCTGAGAATAATTTAGTGTATGGAGTTTGGGGTATGTTGATTGACCATGAGGATACAAAATCTCGACAAAAAAAAATTTGAAATTTCATCGTTTTAGTAAGAAGGTACCTACCTTATGATTTAGATTTTGGAATAATTTGAAAGGTCATAACTTTTTTTCTATTATAGATAGAAAGCTGAATCTTTCACTGAATCTTATCTTTTTCAAAGGACTACAATCCCTGAAAATTTCAGCTCATTTACACTTATAGTTCCTGAGATAAAATCGTGTTAAGCAATTTGGGGTGATTTATCAATTTTTCAATTTTTCTGAGTGCCTTTTTTCATGGATTTCGGCTTCAAATCTGAGAATAATTTAGTGTATGGAGTTTGGGGTATGTTGATTGACCATGAGGATACAAAATCTCGACAAAAAAAAATTTGAAATTTCATCGTTTTAGTAAGAAGGTACCTACCTTATGATTTAGATTTTGGAATAATTTGAAAGGTCATAACTTTTTTTCTATTATAGATAGAAAGCTGAATCTTTCACTGAATCTTATCTTTTTCAAAGGACTACAATCCCTGAAAATTTCAGCTCATTTACACTTATAGTTCCTGAGATAAAATCGTGTTAAGCAATTTGGGGTGATTTATCAATTTTTCAATTTTTCTGAGTGCCTTTTTTCATGGATTTCGGCTTCAAATCTGAGAATAATTTAGTGTATGGAGTTTGGGGTATGTTGATTGACCATTAGGATACAAAATCTCGACAAAAAAAAATTTGAAATTTCATCGTTTTAGTAAGAAGGTACCTACCTTATGATTTAGATTTTGGAATAATTTGAAAGGTCATAACTTTTTTTCTATTATAGATAGAAAGCTGAATCTTTCACTGAATCTTATCTTTTTCAAAGGACTACAATCCCTGAAAATTTCAGCTCATTTACACTTATAGTTCCTGAGATAAAATCGTGTTAAGCAATTTGGGGTGATTTATCAATTTTTCAATTTTTCTGAGTGTCTTTTTTCATAGATTTCGGCTTCAAATCTGAGAATAATTTAGTGTATGGAGTTTGGGGTATGTTGATTGACCATGAGGATACAAAATCTCGACAAAAAAAAATTTGAAATTTCATCGTTTTAGTAAGAAGGTACCTACCTTATGATTTAGATTTTGGAATAATTTGAAAGGTCATAACTTTTTTTCTATTATAGATAGAAAGCTGAATCTTTCACTGAATCTTATCTTTTTCAAAGGACTACAATCCCTGAAAATTTCAGCTCATTTACACTTATAGTTCCTGAGATAAAATCGTGTTAAGCAATTTGGGGTGATTTATCAATTTTTTCAATTTTTCTGAGTGCCTTTTTTCATGGATTTCGGCTTCAAATCTGAGAATAATTTAGTGTATGGAGTTTGGGGTATGTTGATTGACCATTAGGATACAAAATCTCGACAAAAAAAAATTTGAAATTTCATCGTTTTAGTAAGAAGGTACCTACCTTATGATTTAGATTTTGGAATAATTTGAAAGGTCATAACTTTTTTTTCTATTATAGATAGAAAGCTGAATCTTTCACTGAATCTTATCTTTTTCAAAGGACTACAATCCCTGAAAATTTCAGCTCATTTACACTTATAGTTCCTGAGATAAAATCGTGTTAAGCAATTTGGGGTGATTTATCAATTTTTCAATTTTTCTGAGTGCCTTTTTTCATGGATTTCGGCTTCAAATCTGAGAATAATTTAGTGTATGGAGTTTGGGGTATGTTGATTGACCATTAGGATACAAAATCTCGACAAAAAAAAATTTGAAATTTCATCGTTTTAGTAAGAAGGTACCTACCTTATGATTTAGATTTTGGAATAATTTGAAAGGTCATAACTTTTTTTTCTATTATAGATAGAAAGCTGAATCTTTCACTGAATCTTATCTTTTTCAAAGGACTACAATCCCTGAAAATTTCAGCTCATTTACACTTATAGTTCCTGAGATAAAATCGTGTTAAGCAATTTGGGGTGATTTATCAATTTTTCTGAGTGTCTTTTTTCATAGATTTCGGCTTCAAATCTGAGAATAATTTAGTGTATGGAGTTTGGGGTATGTTGATTGACCATGAGGATACAAAATCTCGACAAAAAAAAATTTGAAATTTCATCGTTTTAGTAAGAAGGTACCTACCTTATGATTTAGATTTTGGAATAATTTGAAAGGTCATAACTTTTTTTCTATTATAGATAGAAAGCTGAATCTTTCACTGAATCTTATCTTTTTCAAAGGACTACAATCCCTGAAAATTTCAGCTCATTTACACTTATAGTTCCTGAGATAAAATCGTGTTAAGCAATTTGGGGTGATTTATCAATTTTTCAATTTTTCTGAGTGCCTTTTTTCATGGATTTCGGCTTCAAATCTGAGAATAATTTAGTGTATGGAGTTTGGGGTATGTTGATTGACCATTAGGATACAAAATCTCGACAAAAAAAAATTTGAAATTTCATCGTTTTAGTAAGAAGGTACCTACCTTATGATTTAGATTTTGGAATAATTTGAAAGGTCATAACTTTTTTTCTATTATAGATAGAAAGCTGAATCTTTCACTGAATCTTATCTTTTTCAAAGGACTACAATCCCTGAAAATTTCAGCTCATTTACACTTATAGTTCCTGAGATAAAATCGTGTTAAGCAATTTGGGGTGATTTATCAATTTTTCTGAGTGTCTTTTTTCATAGATTTCGGCTTCAAATCTGAGAATAATTTAGTGTATGGAGTTTGGGGTATGTTGATTGACCATGAGGATACAAAATCTCGACAAAAAAAAATTTGAAATTTCATCGTTTTAGTAAGAAGGTACCTACCTTATGATTTAGATTTTGGAATAATTTGAAAGGTCATAACTTTTTTTCTATTATAGATAGAAAGCTGAATCTTTCACTGAATCTTATCTTTTTCAAAGGACTACAATCCCTGAAAATTTCAGCTCATTTACACTTATAGTTCCTGAGATAAAATCGTGTTAAGCAATTTGGGGTGATTTATCAATTTTTCTGAGTGTCTTTTTTCATAGATTTCGGCTTCAAATCTGAGAATAATTTAGTGTATGGAGTTTGGGGTATGTTGATTGACCATTAGGATACAAAATCTCGACAAAAAAAAATTTGAAATTTCATCGTTTTAGTAAGAAGGTACCTACCTTATGATTTAGATTTTGGAATAATTTGAAAGGTCATAACTTTTTTTCTATTATAGATAGAAAGCTGAATCTTTCACTGAATCTTATCTTTTTCAAAGGACTACAATCCCTGAAAATTTCAGCTCATTTACACTTATAGTTCCTGAGATAAAATCGTGTTAAGCAATTTGGGGTGATTTATCAATTTTTCTGAGTGTCTTTTTTCATAGATTTCGGCTTCAAATCTGAGAATAATTTAGTGTATGGAGTTTGGGGTATGTTGATTGACCATTAGGATACAAAATCTCGACAAAAAAAAATTTGAAATTTCATCGTTTTAGTAAGAAGGTACCTACCTTATGATTTAGATTTTGGAATAATTTGAAAGGTCATAACTTTTTTTCTATTATAGATAGAAAGCTGAATCTTTCACTGAATCTTATCTTTTTCAAAGGACTACAATCCCTGAAAATTTCAGCTCATTTACACTTATAGTTCCTGAGATAAAATCGTGTTAAGCAATTTGGGGTGATTTATCAATTTTTCAATTTTTCTGAGTGCCTTTTTTCATGGATTTCGGCTTCAAATCTGAGAATAATTTAGTGTATGGAGTTTGGGGTATGTTGATTGACCATTAGGATACAAAATCTCGACAAAAAAAAATTTGAAATTTCATCGTTTTAGTAAGAAGGTACCTACCTTATGATTTAGATTTTGGAATAATTTGAAAGGTCATAACTTTTTTTCTATTATAGATAGAAAGCTGAATCTTTCACTGAATCTTATCTTTTTCAAAGGACTACAATCCCTGAAAATTTCAGCTCATTTACACTTATAGTTCCTGAGATAAAATCGTGTTAAGCAATTTGGGGTGATTTATCAATTTTTCTGAGTGTCTTTTTTCATAGATTTCGGCTTCAAATCTGAGAATAATTTAGTGTATGGAGTTTGGGGTATGTTGATTGACCATGAGGATACAAAATCTCGACAAAAAAAAATTTGAAATTTCATCGTTTTAGTAAGAAGGTACCTACCTTATGATTTAGATTTTGGAATAATTTGAAAGGTCATAACTTTTTTTCTATTATAGATAGAAAGCTGAATCTTTCACTGAATCTTATCTTTTTCAAAGGACTACAATCCCTGAAAATTTCAGCTCATTTACACTTATAGTTCCTGAGATAAAATCGTGTTAAGCAATTTGGGGTGATTTATCAATTTTTCAATTTTTCTGAGTGCCTTTTTTCATGGATTTCGGCTTCAAATCTGAGAATAATTTAGTGTATGGAGTTTGGGGTATGTTGATTGACCATTAGGATACAAAATCTCGACAAAAAAAAATTTGAAATTTCATCGTTTTAGTAAGAAGGTACCTACCTTATGATTTAGATTTTGGAATAATTTGAAAGGTCATAACTTTTTTTCTATTATAGATAGAAAGCTGAATCTTTCACTGAATCTTATCTTTTTCAAAGGACTACAATCCCTGAAAATTTCAGCTCATTTACACTTATAGTTCCTGAGATAAAATCGTGTTAAGCAATTTGGGGTGATTTATCAATTTTTCAATTTTTCTGAGTGCCTTTTTTCATGGATTTCGGCTTCAAATCTGAGAATAATTTAGTGTATGGAGTTTGGGGTATGTTGATTGACCATTAGGATACAAAATCTCGACAAAAAAAAATTTGAAATTTCATCGTTTTAGAAGGTACCTACCTTATGATTTAGATTTTGGAATAATTTGAAAGGTCATAACTTTTTTTCTATTATAGATAGAAAGCTGAATCTTTCACTGAATCTTATCTTTTTCAAAGGACTACAATCCCTGAAAATTTCAGCTCATTTACACTTATAGTTCCTGAGATAAAATCGTGTTAAGCAATTTGGGGTGATTTATCAATTTTTCAATTTTTCTGAGTGCCTTTTTTCATGGATTTCGGCTTCAAATCTGAGAATAATTTAGTGTATGGAGTTTGGGGTATGTTGATTGACCATTAGGATACAAAATCTCGACAAAAAAAAATTTGAAATTTCATCGTTTTAGTAAGAAGGTACCTACCTTATGATTTAGATTTTGGAATAATTTGAAAGGTCATAACTTTTTTTCTATTATAGATAGAAAGCTGAATCTTTCACTGAATCTTATCTTTTTCAAAGGACTACAATCCCTGAAAATTTCAGCTCATTTACACTTATAGTTCCTGAGATAAAATCGTGTTAAGCAATTTGGGGTGATTTATCAATTTTTCAATTTTTCTGAGTGTCTTTTTTCATAGATTTCGGCTTCAAATCTGAGAATAATTTAGTGTATGGAGTTTGGGGTATGTTGATTGACCATGAGGATACAAAATCTCGACAAAAAAAAATTTGAAATTTCATCGTTTTAGTAAGAAGGTACCTACCTTATGATTTATATTTTGGAATAATTTGAAAGGTCATAACTTTTTTTCTATTATAGATAGAAAGCTGAATCTTTCACTGAATCTTATCTTTTTCAAAGGACTACAATCCCTGAAAATTTCAGCTCATTTACACTTATAGTTCCTGAGATAAAATCGTGTTAAGCAATTTGGGGTGATTTATCAATTTTTCAATTTTTCTGAGTGCCTTTTTTCATGGATTTCGGCTTCAAATCTGAGAATAATTTAGTGTATGGAGTTTGGGGTATGTTGATTGACCATGAGGATACAAAATCTCGACAAAAAAAAATTTGAAATTTCATCGTTTTAGTAAGAAGGTACCTACCTTATGATTTAGATTTTGGAATAATTTGAAAGGTCATAACTTTTTTTCTATTATAGATAGAAAGCTGAATCTTTCACTGAATCTTATCTTTTTCAAAGGACTACAATCCCTGAAAATTTCAGCTCATTTACACTTATAGTTCCTGAGATAAAATCGTGTTAAGCAATTTGGGGTGATTTATCAATTTTTCAATTTTTCTGAGTGTCTTTTTTCATAGATTTCGGCTTCAAATCTGAGAATAATTTAGTGTATGGAGTTTGGGGTATGTTGATTGACCATTAGGATACAAAATCTCGACAAAAAAAAATTTGAAATTTCATCGTTTTAGTAAGAAGGTACCTACCTTATGATTTAGATTTTGGAATAATTTGAAAGGTCATAACTTTTTTTCTATTATAGATAGAAAGCTGAATCTTTCACTGAATCTTATCTTTTTCAAAGGACTACAATCCCTGAAAATTTCAGCTCATTTACACTTATAGTTCCTGAGATAAAATCGTGTTAAGCAATTTGGGGTGATTTATCAATTTTTCAATTTTTCTGAGTGCCTTTTTTCATGGATTTCGGCTTCAAATCTGAGAATAATTTAGTGTATGGAGTTTGGGGTATGTTGATTGACCATTAGGATACAAAATCTCGACAAAAAAAAATTTGAAATTTCATCGTTTTAGTAAGAAGGTACCTACCTACCTTATGATTTAGATTTTGGAATAATTTGAAAGGTCATAACTTTTTTTCTATTATAGATAGAAAGCTGAATCTTTCACTGAATCTTATCTTTTTCAAAGGACTACAATCCCTGAAAATTTCAGCTCATTTACACTTATAGTTCCTGAGATAAAATCGTGTTAAGCAATTTGGGGTGATTTATCAATTTTTCAATTTTTCTGAGTGTCTTTTTTCATAGATTTCGGCTTCAAATCTGAGAATAATTTAGTGTATGGAGTTTGGGGTATGTTGATTGACCATGAGGATACAAAATCTCGACAAAAAAAAATTTGAAATTTCATCGTTTTAGTAAGAAGGTACCTACCTTATGATTTAGATTTTGGAATAATTTGAAAGGTCATAACTTTTTTTCTATTATAGATAGAAAGCTGAATCTTTCACTGAATCTTATCTTTTTCAAAGGACTACAATCCCTGAAAATTTCAGCTCATTTACACTTATAGTTCCTGAGATAAAATCGTGTTAAGCAATTTGGGGTGATTTATCAATTTTTCAATTTTTCTGAGTGCCTTTTTTCATGGATTTCGGCTTCAAATCTGAGAATAATTTAGTGTATGGAGTTTGGGGTATGTTGATTGACCATTAGGATACAAAATCTCGACAAAAAAAAATTTGAAATTTCATCGTTTTAGTAAGAAGGTACCTACCTTATGATTTAGATTTTGGAATAATTTGAAAGGTCATAACTTTTTTTCTATTATAGATAGAAAGCTGAATCTTTCACTGAATCTTATCTTTTTCAAAGGACTACAATCCCTGAAAATTTCAGCTCATTTACACTTATAGTTCCTGAGATAAAATCGTGTTAAGCAATTTGGGGTGATTTATCAATTTTTCAATTTTTCTGAGTGCCTTTTTTCATGGATTTCGGCTTCAAATCTGAGAATAATTTAGTGTATGGAGTTTGGGGTATGTTGATTGACCATTAGGATACAAAATCTCGACAAAAAAAAATTTGAAATTTCATCGTTTTAGTAAGAAGGTACCTACCTTATGATTTAGATTTTGGAATAATTTGAAAGGTCATAACTTTTTTTCTATTATAGATAGAAAGCTGAATCTTTCACTGAATCTTATCTTTTTCAAAGGACTACAATCCCTGAAAATTTCAGCTCATTTACACTTATAGTTCCTGAGATAAAATCGTGTTAAGCAATTTGGGGTGATTTATCAATTTTTCAATTTTTCTGAGTGTCTTTTTTCATAGATTTCGGCTTCAAATCTGAGAATAATTTAGTGTATGGAGTTTGGGGTATGTTGATTGACCATGAGGATACAAAATCTCGACAAAAAAAAATTTGAAATTTCATCGTTTTAGTAAGAAGGTACCTACCTTATGATTTAGATTTTGGAATAATTTGAAAGGTCATAACTTTTTTTCTATTATAGATAGAAAGCTGAATCTTTCACTGAATCTTATCTTTTTCAAAGGACTACAATCCCTGAAAATTTCAGCTCATTTACACTTATAGTTCCTGAGATAAAATCGTGTTAAGCAATTTGGGGTGATTTATCAATTTTTCAATTTTTCTGAGTGTCTTTTTTCATAGATTTCGGCTTCAAATCTGAGAATAATTTAGTGTATGGAGTTTGGGGTATGTTGATTGACCATGAGGATACAAAATCTCGACAAAAAAAAATTTGAAATTTCATCGTTTTAGTAAGAAGGTACCTACCTTATGATTTAGATTTTGGAATAATTTGAAAGGTCATAACTTTTTTTCTATTATAGATAGAAAGCTGAATCTTCCACTGAATTTTATCCCTTTCAAAGGACTACAATCCCTGAAAATTTCAGCTCATTTACACTTATAGTTCCTGAAATAAAATCGTGTTAAGCAATTTGGGGTGATTTATCAATTTTTCAATTTTTCTGAGTGTCTTTTTTCATAGATTTCGGCTTCAAATCTGAGAATAATTTAGTGTATGGAGTTTGGGGTATGTTGATTGACCATGAGGATACAAAATCTCGACAAAAAAAAATTTGAAATTTCATCGTTTTAGTAAGAAGGTACCTACCTTATGATTTAGATTTTGGAATAATTTGAAAGGTCATAACTTTTTTTCTATTATAGATAGAAAGCTGAATCTTTCACTGAATCTTATCTTTTTCAAAGGACTACAATCCCTGAAAATTTCAGCTCATTTACACTTATAGTTCCTGAGATAAAATCGTGTTAAGCAATTTGGGGTGATTTATCAATTTTTCAATTTTTCTGAGTGTCTTTTTTCATAGATTTCGGCTTCAAATCTGAGAATAATTTAGTGTATGGAGTTTGGGGTATGTTGATTGACCATGAGGATACAAAATCTCGACAAAAAAAAATTTGAAATTTCATCGTTTTAGTAAGAAGGTACCTACCTTATGATTTAGATTTTGGAATAATTTGAAAGGTCATAACTTTTTTTCTATTATAGATAGAAAGCTGAATCTTTCACTGAATCTTATCTTTTTCAAAGGACTACAATCCCTGAAAATTTCAGCTCATTTACACTTATAGTTCCTGAGATAAAATCGTGTTAAGCAATTTGGGGTGATTTATCAATTTTTCAATTTTTCTGAGTGCCTTTTTTCATGGATTTCGGCTTCAAATCTGAGAATAATTTAGTGTATGGAGTTTGGGGTATGTTGATTGACCATTAGGATACAAAATCTCGACAAAAAAAAATTTGAAATTTCATCGTTTTAGTAAGAAGGTACCTACCTTATGATTTAGATTTTGGAATAATTTGAAAGGTCATAACTTTTTTTCTATTATAGATAGAAAGCTGAATCTTTCACTGAATCTTATCTTTTTCAAAGGACTACAATCCCTGAAAATTTCAGCTCATTTACACTTATAGTTCCTGAGATAAAATCGTGTTAAGCAATTTGGGGTGATTTATCAATTTTTCAATTTTTCTGAGTGTCTTTTTTCATAGATTTCGGCTTCAAATCTGAGAATAATTTAGTGTATGGAGTTTGGGGTATGTTGATTGACCATGAGGATACAAAATCTCGACAAAAAAAAATTTGAAATTTCATCGTTTTAGTAAGAAGGTACCTACCTTATGATTTAGATTTTGGAATAATTTGAAAGGTCATAACTTTTTTTCTATTATAGATAGAAAGCTGAATCTTTCACTGAATCTTATCTTTTTCAAAGGACTACAATCCCTGAAAATTTCAGCTCATTTACACTTATAGTTCCTGAGATAAAATCGTGTTAAGCAATTTGGGGTGATTTATCAATTTTTCAATTTTTCTGAGTGCCTTTTTTCATGGATTTCGGCTTCAAATCTGAGAATAATTTAGTGTATGGAGTTTGGGGTATGTTGATTGACCATTAGGATACAAAATCTCGACAAAAAAAAATTTGAAATTTCATCGTTTTAGTAAGAAGGTACCTACCTTATGATTTAGATTTTGGAATAATTTGAAAGGTCATAACTTTTTTTTCTATTATAGATAGAAAGCTGAATCTTTCACTGAATCTTATCTTTTTCAAAGGACTACAATCCCTGAAAATTTCAGCTCATTTACACTTATAGTTCCTGAGATAAAATCGTGTTAAGCAATTTGGGGTGATTTATCAATTTTTCAATTTTTCTGAGTGCCTTTTTTCATGGATTTCGGCTTCAAATCTGAGAATAATTTAGTGTATGGAGTTTGGGGTATGTTGATTGACCATTAGGATACAAAATCTCGACAAAAAAAAATTTGAAATTTCATCGTTTTAGTAAGAAGGTACCTACCTTATGATTTAGATTTTGGAATAATTTGAAAGGTCATAACTTTTTTTCTATTATAGATAGAAAGCTGAATCTTTCACTGAATCTTATCTTTTTCAAAGGACTACAATCCCTGAAAATTTCAGCTCATTTACACTTATAGTTCCTGAGATAAAATCGTGTTAAGCAATTTGGGGTGATTTATCAATTTTTCAATTTTTCTGAGTGCCTTTTTTCATGGATTTCGGCTTCAAATCTGAGAATAATTTAGTGTATGGAGTTTGGGGTATGTTGATTGACCATGAGGATACAAAATCTCGACAAAAAAAAATTTGAAATTTCATCGTTTTAGTAAGAAGGTACCTACCTTATGATTTAGATTTTGGAATAATTTGAAAGGTCATAACTTTTTTTCTATTATAGATAGAAAGCTGAATCTTTCACTGAATCTTATCTTTTTCAAAGGACTACAATCCCTGAAAATTTCAGCTCATTTACACTTATAGTTCCTGAGATAAAATCGTGTTAAGCAATTTGGGGTGATTTATCAATTTTTCAATTTTTCTGAGTGCCTTTTTTCATGGATTTCGGCTTCAAATCTGAGAATAATTTAGTGTATGGAGTTTGGGGTATGTTGATTGACCATTAGGATACAAAATCTCGACAAAAAAAAATTTGAAATTTCATCGTTTTAGTAAGAAGGTACCTACCTTATGATTTAGATTTTGGAATAATTTGAAAGGTCATAACTTTTTTTCTATTATAGATAGAAAGCTGAATCTTTCACTGAATCTTATCTTTTTCAAAGGACTACAATCCCTGAAAATTTCAGCTCATTTACACTTATAGTTCCTGAGATAAAATCGTGTTAAGCAATTTGGGGTGATTTATCAATTTTTCAATTTTTCTGAGTGTCTTTTTTCATAGATTTCGGCTTCAAATCTGAGAATAATTTAGTGTATGGAGTTTGGGGTATGTTGATTGACCATGAGGATACAAAATCTCGACAAAAAAAAATTTGAAATTTCATCGTTTTAGTAAGAAGGTACCTACCTTATGATTTAGATTTTGGAATAATTTGAAAGGTCATAACTTTTTTTCTATTATAGATAGAAAGCTGAATCTTTCACTGAATCTTATCTTTTTCAAAGGACTACAATCCCTGAAAATTTCAGCTCATTTACACTTATAGTTCCTGAGATAAAATCGTGTTAAGCAATTTGGGGTGATTTATCAATTTTTCAATTTTTCTGAGTGTCTTTTTTCATAGATTTCGGCTTCAAATCTGAGAATAATTTAGTGTATGGAGTTTGGGGTATGTTGATTGACCATGAGGATACAAAATCTCGACAAAAAAAAATTTGAAATTTCATCGTTTTAGTAAGAAGGTACCTACCTTATGATTTAGATTTTGGAATAATTTGAAAGGTCATAACTTTTTTTCTATTATAGATAGAAAGCTGAATCTTTCACTGAATCTTATCTTTTTCAAAGGACTACAATCCCTGAAAATTTCAGCTCATTTACACTTATAGTTCCTGAGATAAAATCGTGTTAAGCAATTTGGGGTGATTTATCAATTTTTCAATTTTTCTGAGTGTCTTTTTTCATAGATTTCGGCTTCAAATCTGAGAATAATTTAGTGTATGGAGTTTGGGGTATGTTGATTGACCATTAGGATACAAAATCTCGACAAAAAAAAATTTGAAATTTCATCGTTTTAGTAAGAAGGTACCTACCTTATGATTTAGATTTTGGAATAATTTGAAAGGTCATAACTTTTTTCTATTATAGATAGAAAGCTGAATCTTTCACTGAATCTTATCTTTTTCAAAGGACTACAATCCCTGAAAATTTCAGCTCATTTACACTTATAGTTCCTGAGATAAAATCGTGTTAAGCAATTTGGGGTGATTTATCAATTTTTCAATTTTTCTGAGTGTCTTTTTTCATAGATTTCGGCTTCAAATCTGAGAATAATTTAGTGTATGGAGTTTGGGGTATGTTGATTGACCATTAGGATACAAAATCTCGACAAAAAAAAATTTGAAATTTCATCGTTTTAGTAAGAAGGTACCTACCTTATGATTTAGATTTTGGAATAATTTGAAAGGTCATAACTTTTTTTCTATTATAGATAGAAAGCTGAATCTTTCACTGAATCTTATCTTTTTCAAAGGACTACAATCCCTGAAAATTTCAGCTCATTTACACTTATAGTTCCTGAGATAAAATCGTGTTAAGCAATTTGGGGTGATTTATCAATTTTTCAATTTTTCTGAGTGCCTTTTTTCATGGATTTCGGCTTCAAATCTGAGAATAATTTAGTGTATGGAGTTTGGGGTATGTTGATTGACCATGAGGATACAAAATCTCGACAAAAAAAAATTTGAAATTTCATCGTTTTAGTAAGAAGGTACCTACCTTATGATTTAGATTTTGGAATAATTTGAAAGGTCATAACTTTTTTTCTATTATAGATAGAAAGCTGAATCTTTCACTGAATCTTATCTTTTTCAAAGGACTACAATCCCTGAAAATTTCAGCTCATTTACACTTATAGTTCCTGAGATAAAATCGTGTTAAGCAATTTGGGGTGATTTATCAATTTTTCTGAGTGTCTTTTTTCATAGATTTCGGCTTCAAATCTGAGAATAATTTAGTGTATGGAGTTTGGGGTATGTTGATTGACCATGAGGATACAAAATCTCGACAAAAAAAAATTTGAAATTTCATCGTTTTAGTAAGAAGGTACCTACCTTATGATTTAGATTTTGGAATAATTTGAAAGGTCATAACTTTTTTTCTATTATAGATAGAAAGCTGAATCTTTCACTGAATCTTATCTTTTTCAAAGGACTACAATCCCTGAAAATTTCAGCTCATTTACACTTATAGTTCCTGAGATAAAATCGTGTTAAGCAATTTGGGGTGATTTATCAATTTTTCAATTTTTCTGAGTGCCTTTTTTCATGGATTTCGGCTTCAAATCTGAGAATAATTTAGTGTATGGAGTTTGGGGTATGTTGATTGACCATTAGGATACAAAATCTCGACAAAAAAAAATTTGAAATTTCATCGTTTTAGTAAGAAGGTACCTACCTTATGATTTAGATTTTGGAATAATTTGAAAGGTCATAACTTTTTTTCTATTATAGATAGAAAGCTGAATCTTTCACTGAATCTTATCTTTTTCAAAGGACTACAATCCCTGAAAATTTCAGCTCATTTACACTTATAGTTCCTGAGATAAAATCGTGTTAAGCAATTTGGGGTGATTTATCAATTTTTCTGAGTGTCTTTTTTCATAGATTTCGGCTTCAAATCTGAGAATAATTTAGTGTATGGAGTTTGGGGTATGTTGATTGACCATGAGGATACAAAATCTCGACAAAAAAAAATTTGAAATTTCATCGTTTTAGTAAGAAGGTACCTACCTTATGATTTAGATTTTGGAATAATTTGAAAGGTCATAACTTTTTTTTCTATTATAGATAGAAAGCTGAATCTTTCACTGAATCTTATCTTTTTCAAAGGACTACAATCCCTGAAAATTTCAGCTCATTTACACTTATAGTTCCTGAGATAAAATCGTGTTAAGCAATTTGGGGTGATTTATCAATTTTTCTGAGTGTCTTTTTTCATAGATTTCGGCTTCAAATCTGAGAATAATTTAGTGTATGGAGTTTGGGGTATGTTGATTGACCATGAGGATACAAAATCTCGACAAAAAAAAATTTGAAATTTCATCGTTTTAGTAAGAAGGTACCTACCTTATGATTTAGATTTTGGAATAATTTGAAAGGTCATAACTTTTTTTCTATTATAGATAGAAAGCTGAATCTTTCACTGAATCTTATCTTTTTCAAAGGACTACAATCCCTGAAAATTTCAGCTCATTTACACTTATAGTTCCTGAGATAAAATCGTTGTTAAGCAATTTGGGGTGATTTATCAATTTTTCAATTTTTCTGAGTGCCTTTTTTCATGGATTTCGGCTTCAAATCTGAGAATAATTTAGTGTATGGAGTTTGGGGTATGTTGATTGACCATTAGGATACAAAATCTCGACAAAAAAAAATTTGAAATTTCATCGTTTTAGTAAGAAGGTACCTACCTTATGATTTAGATTTTGGAATAATTTGAAAGGTCATAACTTTTTTTCTATTATAGATAGAAAGCTGAATCTTTCACTGAATCTTATCTTTTTCAAAGGACTACAATCCCTGAAAATTTCAGCTCATTTACACTTATAGTTCCTGAGATAAAATCGTGTTAAGCAATTTGGGGTGATTTATCAATTTTTCAATTTTTCTGAGTGTCTTTTTTCATAGATTTCGGCTTCAAATCTGAGAATAATTTAGTGTATGGAGTTTGGGGTATGTTGATTGACCATGAGGATACAAAATCTCGACAAAAAAAAATTTGAAATTTCATCGTTTTAGTAAGAAGGTACCTACCTTATGATTTAGATTTTGGAATAATTTGAAAGGTCATAACTTTTTTTCTATTATAGATAGAAAGCTGAATCTTTCACTGAATCTTATCTTTTTCAAAGGACTACAATCCCTGAAAATTTCAGCTCATTTACACTTATAGTTCCTGAGATAAAATCGTGTTAAGCAATTTGGGGTGATTTATCAATTTTTCAATTTTTCTGAGTGTCTTTTTTCATAGATTTCGGCTTCAAATCTGAGAATAATTTAGTGTATGGAGTTTGGGGTATGTTGATTGACCATGAGGATACAAAATCTCGACAAAAAAAAATTTGAAATTTCATCGTTTTAGTAAGAAGGTACCTACCTTATGATTTAGATTTTGGAATAATTTGAAAGGTCATAACTTTTTTTCTATTATAGATAGAAAGCTGAATCTTTCACTGAATCTTATCTTTTTCAAAGGACTACAATCCCTGAAAATTTCAGCTCATTTACACTTATAGTTCCTGAGATAAAATCGTGTTAAGCAATTTGGGGTGATTTATCAATTTTTCAATTTTTCTGAGTGTCTTTTTTCATAGATTTCGGCTTCAAATCTGAGAATAATTTAGTGTATGGAGTTTGGGGTATGTTGATTGACCATTAGGATACAAAATCTCGACAAAAAAAAATTTGAAATTTCATCGTTTTAGTAAGAAGGTACCTACCTTATGATTTAGATTTTGGAATAATTTGAAAGGTCATAACTTTTTTTCTATTATAGATAGAAAGCTGAATCTTTCACTGAATCTTATCTTTTTCAAAGGACTACAATCCCTGAAAATTTCAGCTCATTTACACTTATAGTTCCTGAGATAAAATCGTGTTAAGCAATTTGGGGTGATTTATCAATTTTTCAATTTTTCTGAGTGTCTTTTTTCATAGATTTCGGCTTCAAATCTGAGAATAATTTAGTGTATGGAGTTTGGGGTATGTTGATTGACCATTAGGATACAAAATCTCGACAAAAAAAAAATTTGAAATTTCATCGTTTTAGTAAGAAGGTACCTACCTTATGATTTAGATTTTGGAATAATTTGAAAGGTCATAACTTTTTTTCTATTATAGATAGAAAGCTGAATCTTTCACTGAATCTTATCTTTTTCAAAGGACTACAATCCCTGAAAATTTCAGCTCATTTACACTTATAGTTCCTGAGATAAAATCGTGTTAAGCAATTTGGGGTGATTTATCAATTTTTCTGAGTGTCTTTTTTCATAGATTTCGGCTTCAAATCTGAGAATAATTTAGTGTATGGAGTTTGGGGTATGTTGATTGACCATTAGGATACAAAATCTCGACAAAAAAAAATTTGAAATTTCATCGTTTTAGTAAGAAGGTACCTACCTTATGATTTAGATTTTGGAATAATTTGAAAGGTCATAACTTTTTTTCTATTATAGATAGAAAGCTGAATCTTTCACTGAATCTTATCTTTTTCAAAGGACTACAATCCCTGAAAATTTCAGCTCATTTACACTTATAGTTCCTGAGATAAAATCGTGTTAAGCAATTTGGGGTGATTTATCAATTTTTCAATTTTTCTGAGTGCCTTTTTTCATGGATTTCGGCTTCAAATCTGAGAATAATTTAGTGTATGGAGTTTGGGGTATGTTGATTGACCATTAGGATACAAAATCTCGACAAAAAAAAATTTGAAATTTCATCGTTTTAGTAAGAAGGTACCTACCTTATGATTTAGATTTTGGAATAATTTGAAAGGTCATAACTTTTTTTCTATTATAGATAGAAAGCTGAATCTTTCACTGAATCTTATCTTTTTCAAAGGACTACAATCCCTGAAAATTTCAGCTCATTTACACTTATAGTTCCTGAGATAAAATCGTGTTAAGCAATTTGGGGTGATTTATCAATTTTTCAATTTTTCTGAGTGCCTTTTTTCATGGATTTCGGCTTCAAATCTGAGAATAATTTAGTGTATGGAGTTTGGGGTATGTTGATTGACCATTAGGATACAAAATCTCGACAAAAAAAAATTTGAAATTTCATCGTTTTAGTAAGAAGGTACCTACCTTATGATTTAGATTTTGGAATAATTTGAAAGGTCATAACTTTTTTTCTATTATAGATAGAAAGCTGAATCTTTCACTGAATCTTATCTTTTTCAAAGGACTACAATCCCTGAAAATTTCAGCTCATTTACACTTATAGTTCCTGAGATAAAATCGTGTTAAGCAATTTGGGGTGATTTATCAATTTTTCAATTTTTCTGAGTGCCTTTTTTTCATGGATTTCGGCTTCAAATCTGAGAATAATTTAGTGTATGGAGTTTGGGGTATGTTGATTGACCATTAGGATACAAAATCTCGACAAAAAAAAATTTGAAATTTCATCGTTTTAGTAAGAAGGTACCTACCTTATGATTTAGATTTTGGAATAATTTGAAAGGTCATAACTTTTTTTCTATTATAGATAGAAAGCTGAATCTTTCACTGAATCTTATCTTTTTCAAAGGACTACAATCCTGAAAATTTCAGCTCATTTACACTTATAGTTCCTGAGATAAAATCGTGTTAAGCAATTTGGGGTGATTTATCAATTTTTCAATTTTTCTGAGTGTCTTTTTTCATAGATTTCGGCTTCAAATCTGAGAATAATTTAGTGTATGGAGTTTGGGGTATGTTGATTGACCATGAGGATACAAAATCTCGACAAAAAAAAATTTGAAATTTCATCGTTTTAGTAAGAAGGTACCTACCTTATGATTTAGATTTTGGAATAATTTGAAAGGTCATAACTTTTTTTCTATTATAGATAGAAAGCTGAATCTTTCACTGAATCTTATCTTTTTCAAAGGACTACAATCCCTGAAAATTTCAGCTCATTTACACTTATAGTTCCTGAGATAAAATCGTGTTAAGCAATTTGGGGTGATTTATCAATTTTTCAATTTTTCTGAGTGCCTTTTTTCATGGATTTCGGCTTCAAATCTGAGAATAATTTAGTGTATGGAGTTTGGGGTATGTTGATTGACCATTAGGATACAAAATCTCGACAAAAAAAAATTTGAAAATTTCATCGTTTTAGTAAGAAGGTACCTACCTTATGATTTAGATTTTGGAATAATTTGAAAGGTCATAACTTTTTTTCTATTATAGATAGAAAGCTGAATCTTTCACTGAATCTTATCTTTTTCAAAGGACTACAATCCCTGAAAATTTCAGCTCATTTACACTTATAGTTCCTGAGATAAAATCGTGTTAAGCAATTTGGGGTGATTTATCAATTTTTCAATTTTTCTGAGTGCCTTTTTTCATGGATTTCGGCTTCAAATCTGAGAATAATTTAGTGTATGGAGTTTGGGGTATGTTGATTGACCATGAGGATACAAAATCTCGACAAAAAAAAATTTGAAATTTCATCGTTTTAGTAAGAAGGTACCTACCTTATGATTTAGATTTTGGAATAATTTGAAAGGTCATAACTTTTTTTCTATTATAGATAGAAAGCTGAATCTTTCACTGAATCTTATCTTTTTCAAAGGACTACAATCCCTGAAAATTTCAGCTCATTTACACTTATAGTTCCTGAGATAAAATCGTGTTAAGCAATTTGGGGTGATTTATCAATTTTTCAATTTTTCTGAGTGCCTTTTTTCATGGATTTCGGCTTCAAATCTGAGAATAATTTAGTGTATGGAGTTTGGGGTATGTTGATTGACCATTAGGATACAAAATCTCGACAAAAAAAAATTTGAAATTTCATCGTTTTAGTAAGAAGGTACCTACCTTATGATTTAGATTTTGGAATAATTTGAAAGGTCATAACTTTTTTTCTATTATAGATAGAAAGCTGAATCTTTCACTGAATCTTATCTTTTTCAAAGGACTACAATCCCTGAAAATTTCAGCTCATTTACACTTATAGTTCCTGAGATAAATCGTGTTAAGCAATTTGGGGTGATTTATCAATTTTTCAATTTTTCTGAGTGTCTTTTTTCATAGATTTCGGCTTCAAATCTGAGAATAATTTAGTGTATGGAGTTTGGGGTATGTTGATTGACCATGAGGATACAAAATCTCGACAAAAAAAAAATTTGAAATTTCATCGTTTTAGTAAGAAGGTACCTACCTTATGATTTAGATTTTGGAATAATTTGAAAGGTCATAACTTTTTTTCTATTATAGATAGAAAGCTGAATCTTTCACTGAATCTTATCTTTTTCAAAGGACTACAATCCCTGAAAATTTCAGCTCATTTACACTTATAGTTCCTGAGATAAAATCGTGTTAAGCAATTTGGGGTGATTTATCAATTTTTCAATTTTTCTGAGTGTCTTTTTTCATAGATTTCGGCTTCAAATCTGAGAATAATTTAGTGTATGGAGTTTGGGGTATGTTGATTGACCATGAGGATACAAAATCTCGACAAAAAAAAAATTTGAAATTTCATCGTTTTAGTAAGAAGGTACCTACCTTATGATTTAGATTTTGGAATAATTTGAAAGGTCATAACTTTTTTTCTATTATAGATAGAAAGCTGAATCTTTCACTGAATCTTATCTTTTTCAAAGGACTACAATCCCTGAAAATTTCAGCTCATTTACACTTATAGTTCCTGAGATAAAATCGTGTTAAGCAATTTGGGGTGATTTATCAATTTTTCAATTTTTCTGAGTGTCTTTTTTCATAGATTTCGGCTTCAAATCTGAGAATAATTTAGTGTATGGAGTTTGGGGTATGTTGATTGACCATTAGGATACAAAATCTCGACAAAAAAAAATTTGAAATTTCATCGTTTTAGTAAGAAGGGTACCTACCTTATGATTTAGATTTTGGAATAATTTGAAAGGTCATAACTTTTTTTCTATTATAGATAGAAAGCTGAATCTTTCACTGAATCTTATCTTTTTCAAAGGACTACAATCCCTGAAAATTTCAGCTCATTTACACTTATAGTTCCTGAGATAAAATCGTGTTAAGCAATTTGGGGTGATTTATCAATTTTTCAATTTTTCTGAGTGTCTTTTTTCATAGATTTCGGCTTCAAATCTGAGAATAATTTAGTGTATGGAGTTTGGGGTATGTTGATTGACCATTAGGATACAAAATCTCGACAAAAAAAAATTTGAAATTTCATCGTTTTAGTAAGAAGGTACCTACCTTATGATTTAGATTTTGGAATAATTTGAAAGGTCATAACTTTTTTTCTATTATAGATAGAAAGCTGAATCTTTCACTGAATCTTATCTTTTTCAAAGGACTACAATCCCTGAAAATTTCAGCTCATTTACACTTATAGTTCCTGAGATAAAATCGTGTTAAGCAATTTGGGGGTGATTTATCAATTTTTCAATTTTTTCTGAGTGTCTTTTTTCATAGATTTCGGCTTCAAATCTGAGAATAATTTAGTGTATGGAGTTTGGGGTATGTTGATTGACCATTAGGATACAAAATCTCGACAAAAAAAAATTTGAAATTTCATCGTTTTAGTAAGAAGGTACCTACCTTATGATTTAGATTTTGGAATAATTTGAAAGGTCATAACTTTTTTTCTATTATAGATAGAAAGCTGAATCTTTCACTGAATCTTATCTTTTTCAAAGGACTACAATCCCTGAAAATTTCAGCTCATTTACACTTATAGTTCCTGAGATAAAAATCGTGTTAAGCAATTTGGGGTGATTTATCAATTTTTCAATTTTTCTGAGTGCCTTTTTTCATGGATTTCGGCTTCAAATCTGAGAATAATTTAGTGTATGGAGTTTGGGGTATGTTGATTGACCATTAGGATACAAAATCTCGACAAAAAAAAATTTGAAATTTCATCGTTTTAGTAAGAAGGTACCTACCTTATGATTTAGATTTTGGAATAATTTGAAAGGTCATAACTTTTTTTCTATTATAGATAGAAAGCTGAATCTTTCACTGAATCTTATCTTTTTCAAAGGACTACAATCCCTGAAAATTTCAGCTCATTTACACTTATAGTTCCTGAGATAAAATCGTGTTAAGCAATTTGGGGTGATTTATCAATTTTTCAATTTTTCTGAGTGTCTTTTTTCATAGATTTCGGCTTCAAATCTGAGAATAATTTAGTGTATGGAGTTTGGGGTATGTTGATTGGACCATGAGGATACAAAATCTCGACAAAAAAAAATTTGAAATTTCATCGTTTTAGTAAGAAGGTACCTACCTTATGATTTAGATTTTGGAATAATTTGAAAGGTCATAACTTTTTTTCTATTATAGATAGAAAGCTGAATCTTTCACTGAATCTTATCTTTTTCAAAGGACTACAATCCCTGAAAATTTCAGCTCATTTACACTTATAGTTCCTGAGATAAAATCGTGTTAAGCAATTTGGGGTGATTTATCAATTTTTCAATTTTTCTGAGTGTCTTTTTTCATAGATTTCGGCTTCAAATCTGAGAATAATTTAGTGTATGGAGTTTGGGGTATGTTGATTGACCATGAGGATACAAAATCTCGACAAAAAAAAATTTGAAATTTCATCGTTTTAGTAAGAAGGTACCTACCTTATGATTTAGATTTTGGAATAATTTGAAAGGTCATAACTTTTTTTCTATTATAGATAGAAAGCTGAATCTTTCACTGAATCTTATCTTTTTCAAAGGACTACAATCCCTGAAAATTTCAGCTCATTTACACTTATAGTTCCTGAGATAAAATCGTGTTAAGCAATTTGGGGTGATTTATCAATTTTTCAATTTTTCTGAGTGTCTTTTTTCATAGATTTCGGCTTCAAATCTGAGAATAATTTAGTGTATGGAGTTTGGGGTATGTTGATTGACCATTAGGATACAAAATCTCGACAAAAAAAAATTTGAAATTTCATCGTTTTAGTAAGAAGGTACCTACCTTATGATTTAGATTTTGGAATAATTTGAAAGGTCATAACTTTTTTTCTATTATAGATAGAAAGCTGAATCTTTCACTGAATCTTATCTTTTTCAAAGGACTACAATCCCTGAAAATTTCAGCTCATTTACACTTATAGTTCCTGAGATAAAATCGTGTTAAGCAATTTGGGGTGATTTATCAATTTTTCAATTTTTCTGAGTGTCTTTTTTCATAGATTTCGGCTTCAAATCTGAGAATAATTTAGTGTATGGAGTTTGGGGTATGTTGATTGACCATTAGGAT